>CM022778.1:6403053-6978053 GCA_012411365.1 Ameiurus melas | reverse complement strand
GACTGCACCACAGCACCGTTCCCACCCCACACATACACCCCGCACACACTTTGACCCTACATTGTGGCTCGACGCGCTTACACAAACCCTCACCATGACCACCAACAACCACCAACCCACCGTTGTTTGTTACAAAAACGTGTTGCAATTTTGTCCCCACAACAATACACATGTGTTACAGGTGTGGTGGGGAACAGAGGGTAGACATGTTCAGTACATAAGAGAAGGTAATGTGTGATGTGTTGTGTAGGCACGCTTTGTGTAGTGGTTCAGAGTGCACAACGCAGTTAAAAACCATTTGAACCAAGAGGTTTGTTCACAAACCACAATCACAACACCCCAACAAACCAGCAGCACTGTAGTTGTACAGTGATGTTATTCACAGAACACACCATAAACAAGCAAAAGCAAACGCAGAGCGCAGATGATACAAAAAAACAAAGCAACACACAGAGTTAGTAGTAGCGAGCAGAGTAGTAGCAAGTGGCAGCAGCAGTATACAGTAGTAGTAGTACAGTGTGTAGCAACAGCATTAGTATGCAGTACTAGTAGTAGCATTAGTACTAGCACCACCAGTAGCAGTATGCAGTAGCAGCAGTGGCAGGACGCAGTAGCAGAGGAGGAGTAGTAGTAGTAGTAGTGGTAGTAGTAGCTAGTAGTAGTAGTAGTAGTAGTAGTAGTGGTAGTAGTAGTATTAGTAGTAGTAGTAGTAGTAGTGGTGGTAGTAATAGTATTAGTAGCGGTAGTATTAGTAGTAGTATTAGTATTAGTACTACTAGTAGTGGTAGTAGTGGTAGTAGTAGTAGTGGTAGTGGTAGCTGTAGTAGTAGTAGGAGGAGGAGTAGTAGTAGTAGTAGTGGTAGTAGTAGCTGTAGTAGTAGTAGTAGTAGTGGTGGTGGGTTTAGTAGTAGTTAGATGTTGGTGCAAACGCTGAACTCAGGGTTCCAGAATGCAATGCAGATATATGATGCAGTTGCGCCAGACACTTGACTCGGCTGGTTACTGCTCTACGAGATGCTCAGACAGATCAGGTTCAAAAGCTTGAACAATGCTGTTGCTGGAGATACTAACATGGCCGTTGAAGCTTTGGAACATGATCTGTCTGAGCAGAGTGTACAGATGAGGAGGTCAGGGAGCTGGACAGACTAAAAAACTAAAGCGCTGCTGCATCGTTCTCACTCGGTACAGATGAATTCCCACTGGCACTACTCTCAGCAGGTATCTGGCATTGTGGGTGATGTAGGAAACAGTTAAGCACAATTTCTTTGCAAAACACATTTTGGACACCACCGAAGACCAAATGTTAATTACGAAAATGAATTCGTATCCCATTCGGGTGGATTTTCCTTTAAAAATAAATAAATAAATAAAACGCACCAATTGAGGATTCGGTTTCCTAAATGAAGTCATTGTGGCACTTTGATTCTGACATCTCATTCTTTTCTGTCTCACCTCAAATGTGTGTCTGATGGAGCATTTTAGAAAATGCGCGAATAGAAACGCAAAACGAGGGAAGAGTAGCCAGGCGTAAAATTGGACAGCTAACAGCCTTCGCTCTGTCTCACCTCTCCGCCTCATCCCTCCATCCGGGCACACCTCTCCGAGCAGCCGACATGAGAGACACACGGCAGAAGGGAGATGAAACACGGGAAGCAATTGAAGTACGGATGAATATAGATGGAGACAGATTAGAGCAAGGGTAGACTTGAGAGAAATCTCTCATTGAAAATGTGCCGCTCAAATTCTTTGAGGGGAATAAAAGTGATTTAGCTGTAATCCAGAAAACAGATGTCTGACTATATTTTATGTTTCACTATAAATGGCACATTGGAAAATGCCTCACAGTGGCTGTGAAAATTGACAGGTTGGGGAAAAATTTGGATTCAAGCACTTTGTCCCAGGCCTCCACAAAGTACAATAAAAAAAAAAAGTGCAGAGATTAGTGTCAGGGTTATATTAGACTTCCTCTAAACATACACAAGATGGCTGATACACATATGCTGCTTGTTGCAGACATAATGGCTATGGCTATGCATCCACATGGTACAGTACCAAACTGGACACAGTATATCTGTACTCTTCTTCTAGATCAGTAAGTAGTGTACCCTGGTCAGGATCTTAGTAGATCTAGTGCCTTCCCAAGAGACATTGGCTACGATGCAAAAATATACCCTTAAAAGCCAGTCTATTGCAGGGTAGAGTCTTTAGTAAACAATATTTCAAAGGTTCTTTGGATGGATAACATGGTTACTATTTTGAAAAGGCTGCTACTTGGGACATGAAAAGCAACCCCCCTGTAGAATTCTACATAGAACCTTTAAAGGTTTCTCCAGAGGAATAAACCAAAGAATCCTCTAGGATGGATGGGAGTGTAATTTTAAGGTCATGGTATGTATTTGAGACACAGCTGATAACATTAGCCATGACAACAGCCACAAATGTTTTTAGGAGACTACCAGAACTTGCCCACAGTTGTATGCTGTACGTTAATCTTAGTCCACAGTGACATCCCAGAATGGCTGGCCTAAATTCCTAAAATGTGCAAATCTATTGTTCAGGAATTGGTCCTTTCAAAGGTTTAACATTTGCCAGTGTGACAATATCCTGTAAGGAATATCAGTGCTTATATTTTTCCAAATAGTACCCTTTAGGGATAAATCAATAAGCTATTATAAACTGTTATGACATACCCATGTCAATTTACAGATTAGGTTCCTCATGGGTTCTTAGGATGGTTAATGGTTGTAGGTTTCTAAAGGGACTCTACGTGGAACACTCCTAGAATAGGTTCCATTTAGCATCCTAATGAGACTCAGCTTATCAGCACCACATTACCTTTCCACACTTTCTAATTTTCCATTAGGGAAACTGTGAAGATGGTCAGAGTTGAGGAGGCCATGATAACCATGCAACATGTAAAAGGTAGAAACAGCAGTGAAGGTATTATACATAGAGGATATAGAGTATTTTTTTCTCGTCCTATCAATGAGAGAGACTGATGACACCATCAGACTATTGGTACGGACCATGTGCACAATAAACATTTTGCAGGTTTGGACAATTGGATCATTCAGTGAATGCAGCAAGCACCTTGAGGATGCATATAAAAGCAATAGTAAAATAAAATAAAAAATAGTACAAATTTGAGGTTGAACCTTACCACAACCAGTCTCCATATTTGAAAGGCAGAACCCTTAATCAGCTGAAGAACACTTGAGAAAGAGTGTACCTCTGCTCCTGTCAATGCTCGTTAGAGATCAACTTCAAAACCACAGTTGTGTTATTCAACCCTTGTGGTCAGAGTCTTCAAGGACACAAACTGACTGCGTTCTTGGTTTCTTACTCATCTCTGGCCAAACAGCCAATCTGCCCGCATGGTCAAACATTTTTTCAGTGTTGTAGCACACGTTTTCAGAATGAAACATAGGCTAAAGACTGCTCTGTGAGTCCTCGCTTGTTAAGATTCCCACCATAACCCCAGAGAAGTGTACTCTACTCCCACCACAAACGGGGCAGCTGTTATCAGTGTTTGCATACCGAAGACTTGTTCTGCCGTGACTTGAGTTTCTGCAGCTGTGATACCTGCTGGTATCGGTACCTCATTCTGGGGGAATGCGGTCACTTTTGTCTGGTCAGTGACAGGTAAAGTTTGTCTAAGCAATAACAATGGCCAAGATAAGACTGAAAAAACTCCGAGCCTTGATGAGAAAGACGGAGAATTATCTTGGTTAAGATAAACACAGACACTCAGAGGGATGTAGAAAGATATCTGGATCTAATGTTCCTTTTCTTGTCAACTAGTACTGTTTGCCGGGGATTGACAATGGTTAATGGTTGTAGCTTTCTAAACAGATTCTACTTTTTGAAACCATTTCTGAATTTTTTTTTTTTTTAAAAACCACTATTGAGTTGTTAAAAGCAAAACCCTTAAGGGTATTCCCACAGAGACTAGCCAAAGAACCCATTAGCCTTTTATAGCATTTTTTCCCCCTAACTTATTTCTGTTTATCTGTTATGCAAATCACATTATTTATTACCTTAAAGCCATGTGATACACAAGTTCTGAAATAACAGTGAAGCTGATAAAACATTCAACAGTTAATTATAATATTCTTTAGGTTTTGGTGTCCTCATGCACTACATATACTATAATCAAAGGTGGTAATGTACCATATTCTTTACTGGGGTGATTTAAAAAGGTGAAGCAGCAAGTGGATCAGGCTTATTTATTTATTTATTTTTATCCTTATTCTACCCTTTGTTTTTGTGCTGTTGGGTTTTATTGTTCATTTTATGCTACATTATTCTTATGTTGTCTATTATACCATGGAAAGCTCCCTTGTGAAACTTTTATGTTGCAATAGCTGCTATATTAACAGAGCTGCCTTCTCTCATGAGATACAGAAAAGGCAAACCTTGGGCAACTCGTGTAATTAGGGCCATAATACGACTACTACTGCTACTTCTAGGATCACTACCAGTGTTGCAAGGGGTGCAGTTTTCCCACAAAATTGGGATACTTTTTTGTTTTTGTCAAAGGTTTAGTTGATGGGCATTATGCATGCAGTAGAGTGGCCATTTAAAGTCGCTTCTAATATCCTATTAACAATAAGTGCATTATGAATGTATTATGATGTGTATTATACCACTCCTGCTCATAGCTGTATGTATTTCCATGTGTTGGTTTTTGGGATAGATTTGAACGGCAACTTGCCAATTAATACAAATTGTGTTGAAACACCAATACAGTATTTATTTTGGTTTTCAAACCCAGAGTTAAAATTAGAGTCCAAATTTTGGCGCTTTACCTGCTGCCCCAACATCCCCTACCCACCCACCGCACACACACACACACACACACACACACACACCTTCATGATATTTGTGAACATCATGAGCTCATGTTACTTGTAATGCTTATAGATTCAGAGTCGGTTGGGCAGATTGAGACCCTTTAGCTGGTCACCACAAATCGTCCGCTGACAGAGATGGATTGTGGTTAGGTTCTAACCGCTCCATAACTTATACGGTTCCGCTCTACTGTCCTAATATTTACTTTGGGGGGAAAGTCTGGGGGTACTGAATTACGTTTCTAGAAAAGCGGAAGGGAAATGTCCCTCACCTTGTGGTTACCTATGTATATGATGCCCAGAGTACATGCAACTGCATTATTCAAGCTGTTTAACCCCTTAAAGCCCTTATTATGAATTATTTAGCAGCTGCAGTGAAATGAATAGGAACAGAATGTAGTTATGGGAGTGAGGTCAGGACCTGCCAATTTATCCAAGGGGTTAACTGTTGTGATAAACCCGAACCAGTGTCTCCCACAGAGGTCAATCCCTAATGGTCAACTGGTGGACCGTGGTCTGGATGCAGGTCCAGCAAAGTAATTCAGCGGATCGGACCGACGATTCAAAAACGGCGTTGATCCCCTACTTCAGTTTCAAACTCCTGATGTCTCACCTGTTCAGAGTATGTTGTGCTAGTCAAATGTGCCTACGTGAAATGCCATGACGATTCAGATTGTTGTATTCATAGCCATAAAGGAATCGCTAAAGATTAAGGATAAGTAACGGCCAGTTATCAGAACGAAGTCATTCAGACTTAAACCTGAATCCTTGACCAAACCATGTTAACTCACTATGTTTCTAGATTAACTGCACTGTATACTGCTTCATACCGTTAAACATTATTATGTTTGCTAGACAGTGAAAGTATCCTCCTGTAGGTAAACGTATTAAATATAAAATATTGCTTGCTTTTATGTTTATTACCCCAGAGCTAAACTGCATAACAGATAAGCGAACCCCCTGAAGAGCAGGAACATTCTGAGCTGAAATAACAAACAGCATGTTTAATGTGGCAATGCAACAGTCTGTAAAACGTACTCCAGCATAGAGATATAATGGTGAGGAGGGGGAAAACAGAAAACTGATTTGAGCTTTGGGGCGTCAGTTTTAATCAAAACAAACGGCAGCATGTTGTTCACGAAGCGCAGTTCTGCACAGTCCGTACTTCCTTCTCTCCCTCTATCTCTCTCTCTTTCTCTCTATTACTCTCGGCTTTGGATTCTCTGTGCTTTGAAAGGGAACAGGGTCTGCATAGCAATGCATCTGGGGCTTTTTTTTTTTTTGTAGCTGAAAGCCTGGCCTGCCTGCATCATTGACATTCAGCTAAAGACAATCCGTCCGCAGTGGCCCTGCACTACTGCTTCCCCTCTCCATCCTGAGTCCTCAGTCCTGTGCTGCCTCCATTTCTCTGAGATTGTGATATACTGCAGGTTTGCTGGTGTTTTTGTGAAGTGCTGGTCAACTTTAAACACCGCTCGGCGCTGTGGTGTGTGTGTGTGTGTGTGTGTGTGTAGCAAAGTTTGTACAACTTGTTCATTCCAACAGATAACTCCTGAAGGATCAGTGAGAACATGGACCTGATGAGATGAAGGTCAGAAGTCCTGGTAAGGCAAGTTGGGAATGCAGTTTTGTAACTTTTTTTTTATTTTTTTTATGAATTGTGTATGAGGTGCGAGAAAAACAGGAATGCGAGAACTGAGGAGGTTGGAGACAGATGGTTGTCCCCAAACGTGAGACGGGAAACCGCTCACGGCTGCCAAAAACCCAAATGGGAGACTCCTTAAAAACGCAGCACGACGCCTTCATCCTCCGCCTCTCTGTCATCATAGGAAAGTGGGAGAGATGTCTTTCATTGCTATGGCAACCTTGGGGCTGAGTTGCCGCACATCTGTCACCATAGGAACACCTTGTTATAAAGACCAATCGCCACAGTCGTTCACAGATGGTGGTGCAAGTCAATTTAGTTTTGCAATAAAGAAGCATCCGATTTGGCGCAAAGAGGCGTGTTTTTATAGCTATTATATGTCTGGAATTGTTATTTGAATAAGGCTGCGATATGCCGCTTGTGGTTGACGTTTATATACGGAAAATTGCTGGAATGCACAGCCATTTAAAATAAGTGCTGTTAGAACAGAATGCCCAATAATGAAATATAGATTTTTGCAATCTCTTTGGACAAAAAAGCTTTCTGTTTAGACTCCACAGGCATCTTATTCATATTCGCAGCTAGCCGGGGAGAGTTAGTGGGACACGGCTGTCACGCTCTTTATCTATCTCATCCCCATCCACAACACACACACACACACACACACTCCGGCGCTCAGAGCTGGGGAGAAGAAATCGATGCACCAAAAGCACTTCATTCCTGCTCAATTTCATCCTTTAGTGCCGGCACAATTAAAAGTCCTCTCCGAGCACCTTCTCTGATTGAGATTTCTGCTGCAGAGACGGCCGTCTCAAAGTCATTTGCTAAACACAAGGAAGGCACGGCGTGACCACAGAGGCTTCACTGTACACGTCATACCCTGCCACGCTACTGCTGATTATATGGCTGGACGGGTTATTGACCACCTCCGCCCATAAGATCCATCACTCTGGATTGCTGGAGAAAGAATACAGTAATGTAAGCAGGTCAGTGGAGGATACGCCGCAGGGACGGAAGATCTGAGGAGCTCAAGCTGAATGCGAACATACCGGGAGAGGACAAGGGTGGGATGGATATCCTACAGGGTTCCCATGGGTCATGGAATTATATTTTGTTTTATTAGGACCGTTTTGTTTATGAGGTGTAAAGACTAGTCATGAGATAAGTATATGTTCTTTTTAAGCGTCCGTTAACTAGGAAATCGAGCTTACAGATTTAATGTGTTAAACTTCTTCGTACAGTAGGTCATGGAAATTCAAGATTTTGGTCAGGGAAAAGTCATTGAATTTTTAGATCCCTGAACCTAGGTCAAACCACACAGCGTGACTGACATCAAAGGTTGTGTTAGCATCTCTACTCGGGATAAAGCTCTAATGTGAACGATTTGATCGTTCGTTTCCTCTTGGACATGGTACTATGGAGATAGTACGAGCTTATTCATTGCAGCTTTAAAAGAAAAGATCCACTCAGATCTAATAATGATGTCTACGGCAGTATTGGCAAGAAAGTTGAAGCTTTAGAACTGTTTGGATCTGTGTGAGCGAATGAGATAGCTAGACCGACTGAAAGACTTAAAGTCTTGCTGCATCGCTCTCCTTGGCTAGAGATGAAGCAAAGGCGCTTGCAAGTAATGTACGGAAAGCGTGAAAGTGAAAATACGCCAATATGTTGCTGAAAGAAGTTTAAACCACAATGATCAAATAAACTTGATTAATTATGTTCATTTTAAAGACCCAGAGTGGATTTTTTGTTTCTTCCTTTAAATACACTGTTAAACACATCAGTGACAGCTCATTCGTTATTAGCTTTTTTACTACATCTTAACCAGCGACTACTTCTGAAATGATTCTCTCCGTTGTACTGACCTATTTATGAATCATTCCATTTTGCACTTGTTCTCTTAAAACCAATGAAAAGGGACCGGCGCGGCACTCGGATTAGCATGATTAATCATTTTACACAAATATTGAGAGTCATGGTACGCTCAGCAGCAATGGGGGGAGATAAAATCTTTAAATTACCTGGATGTGGGCTGGATCCAAGCTGGTGCCCCAATTAATCCTCCCCGAACGCAATTAGAGCCGGAGCCAGCCAGCTGCGCTCATCAGAGCTTAGCTCAGAACAGAGCTTAAAGCCCAGACACGTATACCCCGAGCAGAGAGTTGACACTAACTAGGCTTTCTGAGCACAAAAAAAAGTGAGATGTTTAGACACTCGCACACTCGCTTCTGCTATCCGAGCGAGTGTGATGCGATCAGACCTTTCGCTGTGGCACATGAAAGGACTGAACACCCCGACGAGTCGCTACAATGACTGCGAGTGCGTTCAAAGCGCACAATGGGGGACAGACAGGAGGTTAGAACACAAGTCTTTGAATCTGTTTAAGCTAAGTCAAGTACTAGCAGCCAAAAAACATCTACAGCTGTAACTGTTCATTAAAAAAAAAGGAAAACATTATCAACACTGAAAAGTACATGAAAGGCAACACAATGCTTAACAATCAACAGCTGGTGAAAAGGCAAGGGGAAAAGAAATGTTTAATTCAATGTTATTTGTGTAGCGCTTTTAACAATGGACATTGTCTCAAAGCAGCTTTACAGAAATATATAAACACAGGGTACAGATTTTAAGTGTGTGGATTTATCCCTATTGAGTGAGCCGGTGGCGATGGTGGCGAGGAAAAAACTCCCTAAGATGATATGAGGAAGAAACCTTGAGAGGAACCCAATTCAGAAGGGAACCCGTCCTCATCTGGGTAACAACGGATAGTGTGAACGTAAAAGAAAGTCCATTATGGTTTGTACATGAAGTCTTTGTTGAACTAGTCCACCGACTTTTTAGAGGCCTTCAAAGTATTGCTAATGAAATTAGCCACTGGATTAAGGCTGTGCTTGGGGAAAATAAACACTAACAACTTTGTCAAATGGTGTAACTATGCACTATATACTACATACTATACACTTGAATATGTAGAAGGTTTTTATACGGTAGTACTAACACGTCAAACGCTAACTAAACGAAACGACAAATTACCTCTCGTCACTGACATCGCCAACCTGAACATGTCAATTCGGATGCCCATAAAGTCTCGTTTAAATAGTTTTGCTTTGAATTTATTTCCAATTGATATCACCGACTTCACCCATGTGTTTTCAGCTCAATATTAACCAGGCTCCACCCCTTCCGCTACGCAGACCAGGCAGCGATCGCCGAGCACAAAGTATCCGACATGCCGTATGTCATTTTACTAACAGTGTAATAACAGTACACGGCAACTCACTCGAAAGCCCCAGCGTGAACACAGAACTCGCACTAAAACTACACAAGACGCAGATCAAAACAAGCAGAACTGCTTTCGGGTAAAATGAAAGTCGCTAGAGTGGCAGGTCTCAACGTTTGAGAGAAACACATCGATTAGATACTGCTGAAAAACCAAAAGTATATATTTAGCAGCGATGGAACAATTCAAAATCAAACTCGCTGGTAAAATGGCTAATTAACATTGTGTGACAGCATAGATGAGGCACAGATGATGCCAGAACCTTCACACTCACATGACTGATGATGAGGAAAATGTGATCATAATGTGATAACGGAATGTTCAAGATGGAAATTTTGACTTAATAAGAAGAGCAAATAATCTTTAATTAATACTCAGATTAAAAATAAACACTTTTATAAGCATGGCACAGCAGTAGCTGATCTCAGGCTCATGTCTGCTCTCAGGCTCAAGATCAAAAATATTGTGTGCTAATGTGTCTAAATAATGTGTGTATTTGAAATGTTGGGGTTTTTTTCCTTAAGGGAAAAAAAATAACCTTATGGGCCTGAAATAGTTACTGCATTACCATGCAAATGTTTCTAAAAGTGTATCGTGAATTGTACTGTCTCAGTGAGGCATCTGTGATATTCAGCACTACAAGTACAATTATTATAATTTCAGGAATAGCATGAAGCATGCAATAAAGATATTAAAAAGTCATTAATCAGGCCATCAAGAATGAAAGCCACCTAATGATTAGACCTTATCGCAGGTTTTTCTAGGAACAGATTTCTGGCATCATGCATGGTCAGGCAAGACAGGTTTCTGAGGAAACCTGAAAGAATAAACTTCCAAACACTAAAATCCCTCTAGGCATAAATGATTATCACGTGCACTTACTGGCCACTTTAATAGGAACACTTGGTCATTAATGCAATCATCCGATCGGCCAATCGGCTAGCTGCAGCGCAGTGTATGAAAATCATGTAGATGCAGGTCAAAATTTTCAATTAATGCTCACAGGAGAAAAATATGATTTTGACAGATGCAATGTCAACAGCAGAAGGCATTGTGGTCGTAAAGAGTGATTGTTTAAGTTATAGTAGCCTTCCTGTTAGCTCAAACCAGTCTGGCCAATCTGCTCAACATCTCGTCAACATTCTCCTCGATATCTTTTTTTCTGAGTGCAGAACTGCTGCTCACTGAGGTTTTTTTTGCTTTCCTGCACCATTCTGTCTAAATGCTATAGACTGTTGTTTGTGGAAATCCCAGGAGATCAGCAGTGTCTGAAAAAGCCCATCTGGCACCAATAACCATGCCATGAACAAAGTTGCGGAGATCACTGAGATTTTTCCAAATTCTGGTGTTTGATGTGAAGCTCTTGACCTGTATCTGAATGAGTTAATGCATTGTACTGCTGCCACATGATTGGCTGATAATTGCATGAATCAGCGGGTGTATTCAGCTGTTCCGATTAAAGGTGAGAGTACATGTTATATATGTTTATAGTTTTATAGTTTTATTATGTCCCTAAGGTTTCCTTCTGAGGCAGACAAACTGGGAGTCCATCAACTTTTGGGGATCTCATTAAATCACTTAAAAGGACTAAAAAGGTCTATATTTCTATATCTTTTTTAATTACCTGAGTGCTGCTGATTCATCTTTGTATCATTAATTTGATTCTTTGTGCCTTGCGTCTAATTTACTCATTTCCGATTAATGCTCTGAGCAGGTTTTATAATGTCAGCACAGCTATCACAATACGCACGTTAACTCTGAAGACAGAAATAAAAATGCTAAACCTATTGCGTCTGTTGTGTATAACAGTGTAGTATGATGTGTACATTTAACATACTATGAATATTGCATTAATATTAACATCCCTGTCCTATTTTGCATTTCTTCATACATATATCTAGGGCTGCAACTAACGATTATTTTCATAATCGATTAGTTTGCCGATTATTATTATTATTATTGTTGTTATACAATACATTTTTATATAACCCCTCCCACTCCCAAAAACTCTCAGCACCTTTTTTTCCCATTTATTACAAATATATACTTCAGACTAAAACTTTACACAACTGTTTGTCCAATTATATATGACTCAAAAGAACTCAATACACACACACACCAGAATATATATTATTAATTTAGGACTGTAGTTTAATTCAGTGCTTTTTGTGCATCCATAAAAAATAACACATAACACATAAATACTTATATATAATAGAAAATAATATATAAGCTTATTTTATATAATAGTATTTATGTATTACCTTTTTTATAAAAGGTAACGCTGACATAAACAGTAAACTGAAAAAAGTCATTGTCGGTGACTCTGTGTATCAGGGTAAGCTAGCGGCGTCGCATCACGTGCGAATGACGTCGTGTGCCGTCGACTAGGAAGCGGCTTATACTTCCGGTTAGTAAAAAAAAAACCTGCTTGCGGTACAGTACATAGTGCATAGTGTAAGTGTATAGTACATCATTTTGGACACAACTTTAGTATTTACTCTCCGAAGCGTATTTAGTATTTACTCTCAGAATTAATGTAGTGAGTAAACGCACCCCATGCCGCGCAGACCAACTGATCCATAATGAGATTCATTGACAATGATTTTCATAATCGATTAGTTGTTGCAGCTCTACATATATGTATTACAGCTTTGCTCTGGTAATCTAAACTTTTCCATGTGAGCTCTTAGAGGACAGGCAGACTTGAAAGCAACAGGACGTGAGCGATAAGAGGATGATCTGCTGGAGCACTGGAGCGCTTTTATTTCCTGACATTTAGCATGTGGAGGAGGTGAGACGCTGCTCCTCTCCCGCTGAGCTCCAACTGTCTGCCGCTAAATGTGGGAATGACAAGGAGCACCCGGGATCATACGTCGACATTTTCTCATCGCACTCACACACTCCCGCCACTGCTCACACCCTTCATCGCATGTGAGATGCTTGTTATGCATGCATGGCTAATGTTCACAGGCAGAAAAAGTTGCCATGTACAGTATTATCAATTAATCTACTCTAGCATAACATACCATAACACAAAGGTGAAATACTTCTACCCTGTCACGAAAGGAGTATTTCTCTCTCATCTCAACTTTGACACAAGGATGACAAGGAGAGAACCTGATCACCCTGCGACAGTTTCTACTGCGGTAAAGTTTCTCACCTTGCTCCACCTAGTCATATCTAATCCCTCATTTCACACTCAAGACACTCTTTACACACCTCATTTCACACTCAAGACACTCTTTACACACCTCATTTCATACTCAAGACACTCTTTAAACACCTCATGGAAACACATCCCTAAGCACATTCACCAAAGTTCAAATTTACAGTTCTCACAGAACACAAGGTTCTTCCGTTTCTGTTTAAATAAGAGAAAACTTAAGAATGAAAAGGCTAAATCAGTGCTAACTAAAGTAAAAATGGTGTCAGAAAAAATGTATGCTTTTTTAAATGGCCCTTTTTTTTTTTGCTTAATGGATTTTTAATGCCAAACCAACTAATAAAAATTAGAGGAATATCCTCTCAAGTAAATAAATGCCAGAAACCCTTCATGATCCTAGCATGCTCAAACAGCTAGTCAGCTGGTCAAACTAGCAAACTAGCTCAAATTTCTCACAGTGAGATTTCTGTCAGTAGTGGGTTGACCCGGTACTAACGGTACTTATGAAAGTCTGGTACCATCAACTTTTTTCTTTTTAGTACCGACTTGGTACTGAAGTGCCGATACTTTTGACAACCTTAATCTCTACTGGTAATTTCTTGCCTTCTATTGGAGGCTTATTAAAACTAATGTATACCATTAAGAACCTACAATGGTTATTGTAATGGTTTTAATTGTTAGCTGATGGTTTGTAATGGTATTTGTAGTAGAAACCATTCGAATTTCTGTAATGGTTTCTATTGTTTTGGAGTTTTTTCAGCAGGGACACATTAGTAGCTTATTCACATTATCCAGACTAATTGTGGCATTATCTATGAGGCGTGTTTTTGAGCATCTCTCAATCGAACAAACACTCGATTCAACTCAGTTTTTTTGATATCATGCTTTTAACCATGGACAATGTCACAAAGCAGATTTACAGAAATAAACACCTTTACGATTACACAGTGAAACAGGACTATGGCTTTCTTTTGATAAAATCTACTTCTTAAAACTTAATGGTTAGCTACCACTAGAGTAATGAGCTCAGTCTTTTCCTCTTGTCCTCCCACACCTGCAACCACTCAGGCATAAAACCTTCTCATGATATTTCCTGGGTTTTAGTGGAGAGTCTGCAAGACAGAGGACAAGCACCCTGCTGACACTCTGTCAGGATTGTGATGAATGAATGCAATATGGCACCAGTCACCCTACCGAGTCACTCAATAACAGAAGACAGGAGTGAGAGGAACGATCTGGTGTTGGTAAAAGAGGTTTTTTGTTGGAAATGCTGAACATTAAACAGTCACCGGATACTGGTTATCAGCATCAGCTCACCACATGGTTCATCGTGATCCACGCTCCTGAGGTGCAGCACAATCCTTGATGATAAACCTCTCCTGGCTTAACCACAGTAATCATGCACTTAAAGCCACAGAAAACATGATTAGAGAATCTCACCATCTCACCTACAGTACCCACACACGCCCATTCCCAGCTTTCTCGCTCTTGAAATGCTCCACTGATTGTAAGGGAAAGAAAAGGGCCCAGCTCTTGCTTGAGAGGGGTCCTACCTGCATTGCATGGGGCTGCCCACGACCTGAGCCAGCAGCCTTCAGAGCATCATGACTGATTACCGTCTGTTGCCGGAGGAACCCTGCAAGGATGGATCGTCGCCGGGGGGAAACGCCAAGACCGAATCACTGCAGCAACCTGACACACAAGGTCCACATCACCCTGGTAACCTGACACGCACGGCCCACTTCGCTGTGGTTACATGACAATCCCCATGACGTTTGGGACAATGAAACATTAGGGACGTCTGTGACAGAAATGCATTCACTGCTCTTAGGGACTATGTCTGGCTTTGTGTTTTTGTTTTTTTTGCCTTTGTCTCTCCATTTCGCCTCTCCGTGTGTCTCTCTTTGGAGTTCAGGGACGTTGAGAGATGAGTAAGAGCTCTGTGTCTGTTTTATCAGAGCTCCTCATGGGGCATTTATGACTGTCAAGCAAGCTGACAAGCAAACTAGCAAAGACAAATGGGGTCCCCAACTCGGTGGACTACGTTCATACGTTTTGCCATTTTACGCTCACATTTAGTCTAAACGGCTCCAACAAGAGGACATCTATCTACACTTTTTTTTTTTTGACATATCAAACTGTCGCTTACACTACCTGGTTCAATCAGAGCTGTCCTTACCTCTTTTGTAACCTTTAATGAACACATGACAGCCAAATTCATCTGCGGCATGCCACAGAAGGACTCGGCTCTTCGTCATAACCGGCGCTTTCTCTCGTGATGGACGCAAACCTTGGCCGTCAGCAAATTCCAAGAGCAAGCTCAGAGAGAGTCAATTAAGTTCAAGGTGAGAGAGACGTGTGTCATAGTCTTAACGCGCTGCCTTGCTGGGCTCCTCCATCAATCCGAGCCTTGTTGGAAGGCCAGAAAAGTGGCGAGGGATATAGCGTTATTGGCCGGGAGGAGACGGGGGATTTTGTGAGGGAGATTATTGGTTGGCAATTTGAGCTGCTTCAGAGATCATTGGCTGTATGTGTCCGATGATGGATTGAATTCAGATACACCTTCCTCTTGTGTGCATAGCGGCTGCTGTAGCCAGATCTATCAGTCCCACTGACTGCTCCGATCCTGCGGGACACACCGCTCACTTTCCTGTTAATTCCAACTTCGCACTATCGATTGGGGGAAAATCAATTGCGCCGAAGTCACTAAGCCAAGAGGGAGACGGGGGAAAATGCTGCAGGAGGAGAAGCATCTCGGATTAAATGTCAGTAATGAAGTAGCTGGAGTAAGAAAAGAACGAAAGAAAGAAAGAAAGAAAGAAAACGATTATATAAATATATTTAAAGGTCAAGGTTTGAGGCAGGGCTAGCATTCATACTTTTTCTTTTGACATCATTCATATTGACACTTGCTGTCTTTTATATGCTTCAAGAAGGTCCAATTTCGAACTGTTTGGGTGTTGTTGTCTTTTCTACCTTTTCATACACCGGTACTGAATTCCTTATATATTTCTTAGAACGAAATGCACAAACCATAACCGTTTGCAATTTGGTGCAGTTGAAATATACAACAGTTTCTGAGAGTGAACACGATGCCACAGTTAAAGAGCGCCGCCAAAAATTGCTGAGCGATATCAGAGCAGTGTGATGCTTTATTTATGAGGTTGCACTTTGTTTAAGTGGCTAAATGATGAAATAAGAGAAAGAAAATGGGCTGGAATCTTCATCATGCTGAAGATAAGGCGCTCTTGGGAGCAGTACAGCTGACCTCAACACTCTTCTCTGCTCTTCAGGCTGTAACTGGAGAGAATTGTCTGCTGTGAGCCTTTTCTCTCTGAAGTGGAGGTGCCCGATTCATCTGAAACCTTGGAGCGAGGAGTACAGTGGCCATATCAACATGTTTAGTACGGTGCCATTCATTCGATTCGTTCGACCGTTCTTTTTTAACAATCAAAGATTAAATGGGGAGAATTTTTTTTTATAAAACACGGTTGAGACGCGTTGTTGTCTTAACAAAAAATATGACCTTGAGTTGGTATTATAAACCTGATGGCATTTACCTTTCGATATCCTCAACATCACAAAGCGCATTTGGCATCGTGGCTGTATACGAAGTGCGCAGCACTGTGACATTTAAATTCCCAAACTTTAGTACCAAACACCGCAGTGGCGACTGAAGTCTAATTAGTGGTGCAAAAGGGAGGCCTAGCAGTGTTACTCTGTGTGTGTGTGTGTGTGTGTGTGTATGCACGGTAATTAGCATTCTGTTGCAGGTGCACTTTTGCATTACATATTCATGCCCGAACCCACTTTCCAAATGTGCCATAAATTAACTTCACTAAGGCCCTTGAATAATCGTTCGCTCTCCCTGCCTTAGGAAACCACATTTCCCAGCACAGAGCAACAAAAAAGGGGGTGGTTAAAGCATAAATAAAGCTGTATCTGTCAGAGATGATCGAAAGAAGGTCTATACTACAGCGCCAGAATGGCTCCGAAGCAAGACGGTAACTATGCCGCAGCTGGACTGTGCCTGTAGTGAGAGCAGCTTAGCCGGAACTCTATAAGCCAATTCAATTTCTGTCAGTAAACGCTCTAATTTAGATCAACTATCCGTAATAAACTCTGAAATTGGCACGAGTGCAGCCTCGCCAACTCTTATCCGTCCATTATGCGGAGTCGAACTGGCATGGGCACCTACAGACGTGCCAGATTTTCATTCCTGCAGATTTCGTTGTGACTACAGGGCTGCTAAATGTCATTGGAAGTAATACAGGCACGGGTCACTACAACTGGTTTATTACACGGCTTGTAATCGTGGGGCTTGGCTGGGTGTGAGCAAATTCTCAGCCGGGTGGGGAGTGAAGAACTATGTTAAATGAACCGTTGGCTAAGGCATCGCTGTTTTTCCGCAGTATCAATGAAGCATTGTGTCCCAGGTCTCTCCCACACACACACTGTTTCTCTTCCACCGGCACAAACACAAGTTCTCCTTTCACAGTTCCGCTATTGAAGTTACATGAAAAAGCCGAAACCGTAATTCGTGTGTCACAATGACAGTGAATATTGTTTCGTGGTGCTATGTGGACCACAGCCATTTAGGTTTAAAACATCACATCAGTTAGACACAGAGATCTTATTGAGATTTGTGCCGAGACGTTACTTGATTTTCTTGGCGGCCCGTCCGGATTATTGAATTGAAACCGTGTGGAGTTCACACCTCCATGATTGCCAGGTTTTTTCTTGAGGTTTTATCAACAGACATAGTCTCTAAGCAGTTTTACAGGAATCTGGATGTAGCAAGAAAAAAAAACTCCCTGAGACGACATGAGGAAGACACTAGAAAGAAACCTTACTGAAAACTACAGCCTATCAAGTGCGTTGATAATAAGGTAGTTTGTAGCAGAAAAAAAAAAGCCAAACAATGAAGCAAATAAATCTATAAATAAAACCAAATGCTCAGTACCGAGATCACCAGAAAGCACTGAAGACTGTAGTGGCTGAGATGTGAATGATTTATTCGATTATTTATTTAATATCCATCCATCCATCCATCTTCTACCGCTTACTCCTTGTACGGTTCTTGTCCTGTCTCCATGTAAATGTAAAAATGTGCACTTATATAGCGCTTTTATCCAAAGTGTTTTACACTGTGTCTCATTCACCCAATCACACACACCAATGGTAGCAGAGCTGCCATGCAAGGCGCTAGCTTGCCATCGGGAGCAACTTGGGGTTTCAGTGTCTTGCCCAAGGACACTTCGGCATGTGGAGTCAACCAGGCCGGGAATCGAACCGCCAACCCTACGATTAGTGGACAACCCGCTCTACCAACTGCGCCACGACATGTGTGACATGTCTGTCCTGTCTGTGGTTTGCTACCCAGTTGTGTTCACCTGTTCCGTGTTAAGTCCTTGATTCGTTTGTTTAAATATACCCTGTTGTGTCAATGTTGGTAGTGAAGTCGTTTATTGTAGTTTTTGAAGTTCTGTGTCTCATCGCACCCTGCAAATCAAAACTACCCCTGCCAGTGTACTGACCCCCGATATGTGTTCTGGCTATCATTTATACATGTCCACAAGAAATATTACATTCAGCACCTGTACTTGCTTCCTGCCTCTACTTACCGCATGTTATAATTCTAGTTTTTGAGTGTATATTTTATATTGCCAAAAAAAATGTATAATAAATTGTCAGTGGTGCTGGACTAGAGTGAAAAATACGCGATAAGCACTTTTTTGCCAAATTCCAAGCTTCTAAGTCTGCATTTTGGCATTAACTCCTCACTCTCAATCTCCTCCTGGTTCAGTTAAAGGCTTGCTATTGTATTTCCCACCTGTCATTCATCCCACGAGTCATACTGTTTAGCCATCCACAAGTCAAGGTGTGACAAGCTAAGATAAATGGCATTTTGCTCAGCCGGTGACAGTGCAACTCTGGGGAGGACGAGGCCTCCGCTGTGCTGTATTTCCTGTGCTCAGTTTTAGGTCAGCCCATTGAAGAATGAATTAAAGCATGTGCAAACACTACACTCAGACATTACGCTTGCAGTTTAAATGCATTAAGAGAAAACAACAGGCTCATAAACCCTCACTGACCTACGCATGCATCTCTAAACAACGAGACACTTCAGCAATGTTCGGGTTGATTCCTTCGGCATCTGACAGGTAGATGAACATGCCTTTATTTCACACAGCTATTCACATACGGAGATAAATTCTGCAACTAGTTTTAGATATCATAGTGCAAATATTGTTGTGCGGGTTAAATAAGAAGGAAAGGAGCAGTTTCTTAAATAAGAAGGAAAACTCTGCTTCAGTTACCCTGTGCTTATTGCGTCTGCGTCTGATTGTGTGTAGTGGCAGCGCATAAGTGGTTTGACCCTGAGGGCTATGCTAACGATGTGGGAAGACAGAGGAAACGTGGGGCACGTTAGGGAGAGTGCGAGTGTTTCTCTGATTGAACACATGGGTCTGAGAAGTGGATCTGCAAACAGTGTGTGCGTGTGTGTGCGTGTGTGTGTTCCAGATGTGTTTGTTCGTTCTGGCAAACTGCTCGTGCATCATGCCCTCTCGAGCTCTTATTCAGATTGGATGCATAAATTACAAGAGTGAAGCCCAGCCCCTCTTCTGACAGGGCTCAGGAAGAGCGTGATGACTCTGTTTCCAGCCATTGTTACCACAGCGACAAGCCCCTTGATCTGATCAGAGGGTCATTTCATCAATAACCTACCAAACTTTACCTTTCCTTGACAATGGGGTTGGCGCCTGTAAGGATACATCATCCTGGGAAGTTGCATGTAGCGTACCTTTAAGTACTCGGGGTCCAAATTTGTACCGTACCTCCTTCCGAGGTACACTAGGTATATATTTACACTGCCAGTTAAAACAAATATTCTAAAGGTATGAAAGAAATCATATTTGCAATGTACAATATAGTTCCTTTTTCCCTTGAGAGTGTAGCCACATCCTTACAGAAGAAAAAAAAAAACACAAAACGGGTCTCAAAGCATCCCAGATGGGAAGTGTCCCACCCAGAAACACCTTCTGGATGATGGGAAGCCTCCCAGATCGGATCATGTCTGAACCTGCAGAGACAGCCAGATGGCACACATCTGAACCCAGTGGTTCCCAATCCCAGTCTAAGGGATGCCATTTCTCTGCCATCAGATACGTTACACTTAATCTAATCATCCTGATTCAACTTGCTGTGTTAGTTCATCTGAGTCCATGGGAAACAGAGTATCTCATGTCTTTTGCACACTTTTCTGGCCACAAGCTTCAGAATCTTGTGCTGATTTCCACTGATTAAAACACAGACCGATTAAAGTGTTTAATTAAAGATATAACCTGTGGTTGGTCATCTGCAACATCAACCTAATTTACTCTTTCTGTTAAAATGGACATCTCTATTCCATGTTTATTGACAAAGTGTACCATACTCTCTAACGAAGACTTGCAAGCCTAGGCGTTTGTTAGAGACGAAAAATGTTTAAGCAAAACCGGAGCTTACCAGAATGAGGCTTGGGAAATAACTACCTAAACACACAGAGTCAATTGTGCGTAGAAGAGAAACCACAAAGCTGGTCCCAGAGCAGCCCAGATGGGCACCTTCATATCTTCTAAACTAATCCAGTACCCTTGAAAGTTGAAGAAATGAGAGGCTGACTCACTGTTTGTCTAGCTGTGGCTGAGGCATGCCCACTGGGCGCAGGTTCAAGCCCAGGCATCTCCATGATTTCGGCCGTCTGCCTTTTGCACTAACACCCCCCAGCTGGGGGGTAAATCCCCATTTGGCAGTGCAGCATTGGGCCGAACCACACAACTTGGCATAATTGGGGGCGGACGGGTGATGAGAGAGTGGAGCTGGAATTGATTCGCTTAATCCTCTTCATTATGGAGCGCCAGCGCCGGAGTTCACACCTCACACAAAAACAGGGTTAGAAAGGAAGCCTTTCTTTTCATCCATGAGCCTGCACACCATGGCATTTTCCGTATTACAGCCATATCCCCTCCATCCTACCCCCTCTTCAAAAACGGAGAGAAAAGACGACAGCATGATTCACCCGAGAGAAATGATTCAGGGACCTCCTGCTGCTTTGGCTTTTTTGGCTTTGGTTGAACCTCTTATAGGCTCAACTGTCTTTCTAACTTCTTTTGTTGAGAAAGGAAGCGTGGTGTCTAAAGCATTTGACATAAAACCAAAACAAAACCTCACTCCGGTTAAAAAACAAAACAAAAACAAATATATATATAGCTGCAAGCAGCAATTATAGGGGTTCAAGCCATTTCGGGCCCTTAAAAATGTTAAAAGATATTACTTAATATTGTGCAATCCTATAAGCACCTAAATAAAAAAAAAAACCCAAGATAATATTAAGAAATATCGGCCTTCATTAAGCTTGTCTAATAACTGCTGAACGTTGATCGACCAGTGGCGGCCATGTTTTTGTTGGACTTTGGACAAGGACAATTCTTGCAAGGTATATTTATCAAGTCTATTGGACCAATGTTCCACATTTACTGCCAATTTCATGTTTTGTTCTGCTATAGCGCCACCAACTAGTCACACTCAGTAATCTTTTTTACATCTGTCCTCAGATTGAGCCCATACGTACACATCCCAAGTTTGGTGAAAATATACAAAATAAACATTATAGCCATTTAAGTAAAAGTGGCCACGCCCACCTTTAAATCAAATGTTGAACTTTTTTTCCATATATATATAACTATTGATCTAAAACGTCCAAAGAATTGTCCTGCAATAGTTTTATTTCAGTTGAGTGATCAACCTATGACTAGTTTGCAAAAGTAGATTTCTAACATAATCTGAAATATTTACCGAACGGTTGAGGCAAAGTTGTTTGGAATGAGAAGACCGATCATTTGATGTATATTACTTGTGTTTTCTCATAACAGAGCATTATATACAACCATTAACAGCGACAAAATTCGCGATATCACCACGATTTTTTCAAACTTTGCACAAACCTCTTAGACGAAGAGTCAAGTGGGTCGACCAAGTTTCGTTCCGATCGGTCATTGTTAATCTTGTCTAATAGCTGCTGAAATCTGATATTATTGTCAACATACGTGAATGTCCTCATAGACATTGGTGCCACCTGAAGACAAAGACACTATGCAAATTTTTAAGACAATCGGATCAACACTTCCATACTCACAGCCAATCTCAAATTTTTTGGTATTATAGCGCCAACGTATGGTAGAACCACACGAACATTTATTGGCGACCATAGATTGGCCTCCTACCTAAGCATGCAAAATTTGGTGAAGATATCTCATTTCGTTCAAGCGTTATAGTCATTTACATAAAAGTGGCCACACCTACTTCTGTTTTTTTTCACATACCGTAGCTGCCTCGAGTCGAAAGATCAAACTTTTTTCTGATAACTTTTGATACTGAGATTCCATAGAATCGTCTAGCATTGGTTGGGTCCCGATCGGACGTAAAACCTGGGACTAGTTCGCAAAAGTAGGTTTTACGAAATATCCAAGATGGCGGAGAATTACTATAGGCGGAAATGAAATCGTTTTGTTTATCTGTTGCCGAGGATTCCATACATATAAGACAAAAGGTTCAAAAGTCATGGACATTTTTCTAAACATGCTCACTGTAGCGCCACTCAGGCTGAAACAGAGTACAACGCTTTAGTACTCTGGGGCACCAACTTCCTTCAAAGTTTCAGTTCTCTAAGACTCACGGTTTGGTCTGCACGATCAGTTTTAGGGCAGAATAATACAAAAGTTTTAAATAATAAAAATCCTTAAAATTACCATAGGGTTTCGGGCCTCCGGGCTTAAAAATCTAAACAGTGCTACTTTTAGCCTTGGCTGAATGGGCCACATTATTAACAGGTCCATTCTATTAAAAAAAGCAGTCCTTGATGCCAACATAAACACTGCACTCTCAGCTCATCCTAATTGTCCTAGGGGTAATTATCAAAACTCTCCTGGATTGTTAGGTTTCTTAATCTTCCTGTTGTATTCTTTAAAAGCAATCCTGACTTGAGCTGGGAAAATCACAGCTCAGCCAAGAGGCTATTTCAGCTGAGAGTTTGGTTGTGAAAGTTTATGCGTGTTTGCCAAGTGTCGATCTAAAATTCATCTCCTCTCGAGACTACTGTCTCAGACAAGACGCAGCTGCTCCGGCTATTGAGCTCTATTCCTCCGCCAAGTCGGCTTTAAATGCATTAAAGAAATGCGACGCAGTGATTTTAATTCCAGGCAAAATAGACGCTTGACTCGTCGCTCGCGGTCGGAAAACGCTCATACGTACACGCACGATCTCTATATTTCCTGTCACATACAAGCCCTCGAGGGCTTCACCGATGTCACCCTGCTGATGGAGCCGATACCTGGCCGAGAGACAGAGGCAGATACGGGCAGAAAGAAAGAGAACGAGATGGATTGCTGTGCAGGCTCATGCAGATGGTATATATCAGCAGTAGTTACTGATGCTGTGTACTCCAGTAGCCTAGAGCAAGAATGCTGATTTAATCATATTTTGCACAAAGATGTTTTTTCTATTCAGAGCTGATCTAGCAGTCAACGTGTCACCAGTGCAACCTATACAAACCTGGTTTAAGCTGACATAAAAAATGGACTTGTTAGCAGTTAAAAACGTACACAAAATGTTTGTGTGTGAACATACACACGCATACACATACTCTACACATTACACAATTTATTGTACCAGGTGCTGTAGGCGCCTCGTCCCTTTGTAATCGTTTTCCTGGCTTGGGCAAGGAGTTAATTTTGTTAATTGAACAGAATGTATGTGGATGGCGGCGCTAACAAATGGCTACAGCAGATATATGCCAGAGCAGCTGACGCCATTTGCAGTCGAACATCAGGCCTCCATCACACCAAATTACCTGTTAAGGCTCATAAACAAAGCAAATTTGATGACAAACAAACGAAAAACGCGTTGTAAAGAAAGTAAAAACGTAGTAAAAACGCATCCCTGGCGTTTTTTAATACCTTAACGGCAACTTAATACTTTTTCAAATGAGCTAGTGGATAACTGAGAAGCAGTCTTCTGTGTCTGATACCGTTTCAGAACCTCATAGTGATATCGGGTTATATTCATCGTTCTGTTCACCTTCGCCACGACCCTCGCTGTGGCTAATTATAGCCTTGCGCTAATTTGACTTAATGGATGATTCTGAACAGCTTAATTGAACGGTGGTGCGTCTTTGTGGGTGGGCACACAAGATTGGTGAGCTTTACAATTAGATGTCACTTCACTGCTTCTAATCACAAGATTTGTTCTTCCTACCAGGTGTTCGCTCTCATATCAGCGCGTGGCAAGGACGTGAGGCGAACAAGTTCAATTCCCCCCCGAAGGGAGGTGTTTATTTTGGGAAGATAGACTTCACTTGTTCTCCTCCTCAAAACTGTATCTGACACAGCTATGCTGCGAGACTATATCTGTGTGCGTTTCTCTTTCTCTAACAACTTTACTCGCTCCAGCTGGGAGGCAGGACTTTTTCATTTGAGATGGATTTAAGAACAGAGTCACGCTGTGGAACGGCTAAACCGCGAACCGACAAACCGCACGTTCCCATTGTTTTTGGGACGGCTCGGTTACAAGAGGAAGCCAAATCCCATTCAAAAGCAGGTTGTTATCTAAATTAATTTCGTTTTATTTCACCACTAGACAGGGTTTGTAAGGAAAATGATGGTTCAGTGCTTGTTCTGGAAAAGTGAGGTCTCATTATGCAGCTAAGCAACATCGTGTGAAAGGATGGATTCTCACAGTGAGAGTTTCTCTTCTTATAATTGCGATCAGGGATTGTTCATGGGAAACGAGTTCTCGTCCGTGTGTTTCTGTACGTCTTTGCAACTTGAGAGAGTTTTATCTTTATACCATGGCCTTGAGCTTAGTAACTTTATCGCTGATCTCAGACCAGCCCTGAATTGACCCTACGCGTATGTTCCTCATAGAACCAGAAGATCCAAGACCAGGTCTTCTTTTGACAGTGGGAGGCCAGACAACTGGATTTCTGTCTCATTACAAAATGTACAGAGACCCACTGCTTTATTAAATCAAGTTTCTCAGGAGAAAGACTGACCGATTTCTCCACCCCCTGAGGCGAAAGCTCTGTTATTTTGAGAACCCGCCTCGCGCTGAATTAGTAAAATAACACAAGAACACTCTTCCCAGTCTTAGCTCTGGGACACATTAATGTTCTCCAGACTAAAGCTGGATTTACGCTGTACTTTTTATTTGTACTTGATTCGGCTGTTGCGGGTCGAAAATCGCACATTGTAAAAGAGTTGAAAACGCACGGTCTTGGTGACTAAAGATAGCCAATGACAAAGTGCTGACAGTGTCAGAAATGTTTTCTTAAACTCTCAGCGTGCACGCTTCTATGGTTCTCATCAAAAAGCCACCAGGAGGACCAATAGTTCTACACAAAACTCACGAGACAGCTTCAAATACGGTAACGCTGAAACGTAAACGAAACATGCAGGTTTATCGTTAGAGGATCTTCAGTGTATAGTCATGATTTAATCGTGATCATCTCATATAGTGTGACAAGTCCATCCATCCATTTTCCATAACGATAATCCTACACAGGGTCGCAGGGTCACCTGGAGCCTATCCCAGGGTTACTCGGGGCACAAGGTGAGGGACAACCCATCGCACGCACACTCACAGCCATTCACACCCTATGGACATTTTGGAAATGCCAATGCAGTGCTTGTCCTTGCACTGGAAACCAAGGATTAAACCAGAGTACCCGGAGGAAACCCCCAAAGTACATAGAGAACATGCAAACTCCATGCACACAGGGCATTCAAACCCCCATCCCTGGAGGTGTGAGGCAAAAGTGCTGACCACTCAACCACCGTGCCCCCAAGTGTCCAAGTAAAAAATCTTAAAAGTCCACTTTAATTGTACTAAGACCAGCTAAATTCAACAAAGCTAATGGAAATGCTACATGCCTCATTTTATCCCGTAACGCCATTTAGAAATCCAACGGGCGTAAAAGATCTACTTGAACGGATGAAGAGGTCTTCCGGGAGCTCAAACCAGGAACAGCATGAAAGCCAATAACATTGTTCCATATGGAAGTAGTCAGAATGGGCTTAACGAATCACAGAGCTCACTGTCTGAGGGCTTCGAATGAACCTGCACGGTTATAAATCGGCCTCATTAGGAGAGAAACCAAACACCAGCTGATGTAAGAAGAGCTAAATCATGTGGCAGGATTGGGGGGTGGGGGGGGGGGGGGGCGAATATAAACACACTAAAGACGTGGCAAAACCTTGAAAATTCATCCTAAGTACCTAAGGAATCTGGCAACCCTGACTGACATGTCAGGCAAAGCAAGAGAGACTAGGTGCAGTTTGCAGGCCGAAATTTCAGCTGACAACAATACAAAAAATGTAACAGATAAAGAAAAAGCAATATCTCGGCTGCCCTGTAGCAAGGCCTTCCACTAAGAGAACCATCAGCTCATATATTTGGTAGATTGACAGAAAAATACAGTGCTTATTTCACCCGGGCACATGGACACACACGCACACACACACAGAGACACACACACACACACATAAGCTGAGAGTGTGAGAAGGGTTGGTTTTGTTGTTTTTTTTGGATGAGAGGCATTCTTGTCAATCCATAGAGCACAATCTGTTCATCGCACACTGATCACAGTATGACACTTCCTGATCTTCAAACACCATCAGCGCAGAAAAAGCCCCTCCTCAACCCAATAATCATTGATTAGTGCAGCCCGCTGATTTAATCTGTGACCAGATGGGGTCAAAGGGCCAGCCAAGGAGATCAATTTTCCCCATGAAAAACTGCAGAGAGGCATGAAAAAAAGAATTATGACACGGCTGATTAGGAGGAGAGAGAAAAAAAAATCATACTCGTGTCATTGTGGGGTTTATTTACAGCAAGTTCATTTGCATAGAGTCATTATGAATGAATTTCCCAAAGCGCTGTTTCTATAGATCAGGTGACTATGTAGACTACATACTAACGACACGATCTGTTTAGTGCTCCAAATATCAGTCTCTGTGTCGATGTGAGTAAGTCTTTATTTTGTAATGAATTAAATATGAACACTGGGAGAAACCCAGATGTGGAAATGCCAGCACTATCAGCACGGTCCTGAATGGATGCTCTGACAGTTCCTCAACCTCTGCGACATCACTCAAGTTCGTAACTGCTCTCAAACAGAGCTGTATGCTTGCACAGTTATTACTTTCGTTTGTTCCGGGCTCAAACGCTGTATAGTAGCTTAATTTAAGCCACCATGACCCTGACCAGGCAGTTATAAGGATGTATAAATGAACACTGTAAACGTTTGCATGTGTTTGCTTGTCCTGTGAGCTTCATATAATCTTTTGCTCATGCAAATGGTCGTCTCGTGAGATCCCAGACCTGATGCACACCTCTAGTCTGAACCAGACGCCCAGGGAGCCTTTCTGTGTTTGTATTTGTTTAGAGCACATGATCTGTTCGTTCCTATTCAGTCACATCTATGCAGGAAGAGCAGTGGAACTGTATCGCTTCCTAAGCTCATCCAAGCACACCTCACTCCTCTGCCCTTCTTCTTCTACGGCTGTTCCGAAAAAAGCAGCTCACCTCCTACCCAGGACTCTGTGATGAGGTCTCGGTTAATGCTGCGCTAACTGCCGAGTTAACTGCCGAGGTTCTCTGGTCATTTAGAGAGGCATTAACAGCTAAACACTCCAACAGCCATTCACTCAATGCAGAAGGGCCGAGGTCAACGGCTCTCTATGCGATCTAAGGGCACGAACATTCACACACGTACCTAAAGATATTATCGTCTACCCCGTGGAAACTGGTGCCGGCTGAGAAATGGCGGCTAAGTCCATGGGACACAAAAAACACACTGACAACCAATTAGAGGGGGAAAAAAAGGAAATCTCACAAGTATTCTCTTCACGGACACACACACACGCTCAGCATCCAACCCAGGAAGCATCTAAGCGATAGAAGTGGTGTGAAATAAATGCTATCATTAGAACAATGGTTGACCTAATCAATACTTCTGTTCATCTTTTCAACTAGCAATACAATAGACATGCTAGAAAACCTACACACGCACACATTCATGTCTTTTTTTTTTTGCTATCAGCCAGGTCCCTTTAAAAATGTTAACAGTAGGAAGTGCTTAATGAGCGTTTTGAACCAAAACACAAGATGCCATGAAGACTTCATTTAGTTAAGTAGATCGTGGACATGCTCATTTGTAATCTTTTGGTTTGAAACGCAGTTAGCTTCTCAGAGGTAGACCCAACAGTTTCATTAAAGCAAGACATTACGAGTAAACAGATATCACAATCATTCTTTGCCCTTTATGTAGTATTATTTTTTTATACAATATATTCATGCAAATGAAGCTTTGTATGATCATTAAATATGCAACATTTGCATACATAATAAAAACCAAAACGCTAGTCTTTTGATGATCTGCGGATTCAAATATTTGTTTCAAGAGAAAGAACTTTTACAGAAAAATCTGAAAGGAATCTTGTTATTGTTTAATCAAGAGAACACTATTCATGCTCTAGAAAAAAATATATATATCTTGTGCCACTTTTCAGTGTGAAATCCAAAACGTGACTTCAAGAATACAGTGAATGAGTGCAGGTCATTTAGGAACTGAGGGTTTTTTTTTCCATATAGAGCAAAATAATGTGATTTTGAGGAAGGATAATTTTGTAATATAAAATATAAATATATAAAAGTTTGTATACCCCTTGCAGGATCTGCTAAATCATAATACTGTTAACAAAATAAGAGTGAACATAAAAATCCCATGTTGTTATTTATTTAGATAATAGCTGGATTTATTTTTAAAAAATTACCCCGTTCAACAGTTTACAAACCCTTGGTTATAAATCCTGTGTGTCGTTACCTGGATGATCCACGACTGTTTTTATGTTTTCTGATAGTTGTTCACGAGTCCCTTGTTTGTCCTGAGCAGTTAAACCTCCCACTGTTCTTCAGAAAAATCCTCCAGGTCCTGCACATTCTTTACTTTTCCAGCATCTTCTGCATATCTGAGCCCTTTCCAGCAGCGGCTATATGATATTGAGATTCATCTTTTCACACTGAGGGCAACTAAGGACTCGTACACGACTATTACAAAAAGTGCAAACAGTAACTGATTCTCGAGAAGGCAACACGATGCATTAAGAGCCAGAGGGGTGTACATTTTTGAGCAGGGTGATTGGTATAAATTGTTAGTATTTTGTTTTCTGGGAGACATGCAACTATCTTCGTCTGAAGGGAGGTACTAAGTGAAAAAAAAAGATCTTTAAACAACATAATAACTATATGTATATATATGTAAATATATGAGAGAGAGAGAGAGAGAGAGAGAGAGAGACATTGATAGACAGACAGACATAGATACACACAGACAGATATATAAAAATACAATTGGTTTAATGTGTTCCCAGTCTAGTAAGTGTTTATAAAGGCAATTGACATGTATATCATAAAAACACATGCAGGAATTTATGACATCATTGTGTCAAAGGGGAGGAGCTTAAAGCCTTTTTCAGTGAGTGGATAAGATCAGCGAAACAAAAACGAGTTTTTGTATTTTACTGTTATGGTTTAAGACGAGATATGTTATAAATGCAGTTTATCCCCCCTCCCAAAAAAAACCCCAAAACATTATTGATATGACCAAATTGTAATACTATGACTTAACCTTTTGCATCTGTAGGATCAACACACATTTTTAACAAACTGTTAAAAGTGTTAGGATCTGAACCATGATTTATGTCCGAATTTAACATGTTTAATCATATCTCATAGCTCTAATTTACGATTTAATGCCACAGCATGGGCACGTATCGTTCCGGGTGTCTCTTTAGGCAATTCTTTCCATGTTCTACAACAAGAACCACACTGACACAATCCTCATCTGAGATTCCTGCGCCTTCTCCTTTGATTAAAACCACGCCGCGTGTGCGTCCAAACCGTACATCATGTGCGAGTTTTATCCCAGAGTCAATCTTTGCATGATTTGATTTTGGTTTTGGACTGGCGTATTCCCACCTCATGCTTAATATAACCCGGGGATAGGCTTCACATCCACATCAACCCTGGCCAGGATAAAGCAATTACTAAAGATGAACGAATGAATGATTGACTGATGAAAACAGTTTGCAGACATTTTATGGGGCTTCTAAAATGACAATAAAGGAGTCTATGTTAAAGTGGCTCGGTCTGTAACTGTTCTATGTATGGAGCAGCTGCACTCCAGCGTACACTCTGTCATGCATAACAAACACACACACACACACACACACACACCAAAAAACCAACGCATCCCTGTTTCACCTTGATTCGTGGATTTTAGTCACCAAAATTTGCTCAAATAATCCCAACACGCCACTCAAATCAGATGCAGCATTTCATCCCAGATTCTTTCACATGCATGCACGCGTATAGTAAAGCACTGCAACTTGCATAGCATCTCCCATGACACTCATCAGCATTCCTACCATTCATCACATGGAATCATTCACACTTATTATTGATTCCATAAGCAAAATGTACTGCGCCTAAATAACCAATCAGGTTCATATATATATATAATATATATATATATATATATATATATATATATATATATATATATATATATATATATATACAAACAGAACACCCATTGAAAAAAAAATCCACTGTAATGCATTTGATCAATTTCAATCTTACACAGCTTTCGAGTTATCCTACCTTATATCTCTCTCTCTATATATATAGAAATATACAGCCTGCTCAGACGGATGGACTCTTGGTGATCCGTTTGGACAAAAAAAAACCACTCAGATCGGCTGCACTGCGATAATCCCTCCAGCCTGTCCAGTGATGTTTCTCCTGCTCCTTGAAGGTTTCTTTTTGAATTGATTTATTACTGCTATTATTATATTAGCGGTTAATTAAAGAGAGAGAGAGAGACAGAGAGAGAGAGAGAGAGAGAGAGAGAGAGAGACAGAGAGAGCGCGCGCCATCAGAAGCATTATGATCTTAAAGATATCAGGGTGCAGAAATCAATAAATGATTGAATCGATCATTAGAAAGGTTCAATCTCGCAAAAACAAAAATTGTGCATGGGTTCAAAAATGAAATTGTGGGATTGTTTTAATATGCATATAATGTATATATGTATAGTAGAAGAGGCGCGCAAATGCAGCACGCAGGTGAGCGCGTGCAACTGAACCAAACCGGAACGCGTCTCTGCACCTTCGGGTTTGTCTCCAAGCGCCGCACGAGAGCAAGTCCAGTGGGTAGCTTTTCCAAAAAAATTTAAAATACTGAGCTTTCGAGTTAACAAGATGCACGAAAAAGTGTCCGCGTGTTGTTGTTTTGTTTGTTGTTTTCCCCCCTCTGCCAGTGAAAAGCTTCACGCGCACATTTCTGTCTCTCTGTCTCTCTCTCGCGCGCGCGCTCGCTCGCTCTCTCTCACAGGCGCTCACCGTGTCTCCGGCGGCGCGGCCGCATCGCGCTCTCCTTCCCGCAGGCTGAATGAAGAAGCAGCGGCTTCGTCCGTGTGCTCAGGTTTCTTCCTTTGCTCGAGCTCAGAATGCATACAAAAAATAAACAAAGAATAATAGTAATAATAATAATAATAATAATAATCACGCTGTGATTAAAGCAGCTCCAAGGAACTCGTGTCTGTGCGCGCGCGCGGCTGTGTGGAAACACGCGCAGATCAGTGTAGTCTCAGCGCGAGCGGACTGCGGGGCTGAGCTGCAGGGTTGCCAGGCGCTCACAAAATCATCCAATCCATCGATCCACCAGATATCACAGCTTTTTGTGTGTTTTTTTAAAAAATGTTTTGTTTTATTCAGTGTTATTTCCGCTGTGGAGATTTAGAAAATACTATTGTGACATAGGCATGTTTAGGCTTTCAAATATGTTGCAATAGTATTGTTTGTATTTTTTTTTTCAACTGCAATCATCAACTCTGTTCCTGGTGATTCCGTTTCAGCCCTAAAACGAATCAGTTTGTCCTGTTCCTGGGCTCTTTCAGGTCTTATCATAGATGATTGGAGAAGGGGTGGCTTGACGGTTAGTGCTTACTGATCGGAAGGTCAGAAGTTCAAGCCCCAGCACTGCCAATCTGCCACTGCTGGGCCCTTGTGCAAGGCCCCTTAACCCTCTCAGCTCCTCTCCGCTCCTCTACAGCCATGCTGTATCATGGCTGACCCTGTGCTCTGACCCCAACCTCCTAACACGCTGGGGTATGTGAAGAAAAAAGAATTTCACTGTGCTGTAACGTATATGTGATCAATAAAGACTCATTATCATCATACCCCCCTTGCTTAGGTGACTCAACCAAGAGTGATCAAACTGTGGCTCTTGTTCAAGTAGTTAATCGTGTATATTTGACTGGAACTAAATTCTCCAAATAAAAATATGACTCATAAGATATTATCATCTGATACCATCCACACAACTAAATTCATTTTAATTTGGCATTCCTGTATATTTATTTATTCATTCATTCATTCATTCATTCATGTCAGGACTGATGCTGGATCTGGAGCCTATCCTGTGAGCATTGCATGTGAGGCAATAACACACCCTGAACAGGATTTCAGGGCACCATGCATGTTCACACCTTCATTCAAACAACAAATACGTCAATGAGTCGAATAGGAAAATTTGTCACAGCATTTTCAATACCATTAAACTGATTTCGGCCAGTTTTGGCACCAATACGGATACTTTTTATTAGGCCCGGTGACTCCTGATAAGGTATGGAGCACAAGTACAATTTACAAACTGCAATACACTACGCACACTATGCATTGTCATACCCTAGACCCATTCTTGCTCATACTTGCATAGAACCATGACTTCAAATTGCACAAGTGATATTTTAAAGAGCATAAGGCTATATATGATCACATATACATCTGCGTTTACTATAGATTAGCAGTGTTATAAACATGCAACATATTCCCTTGAAGAAAAGGTCTATTCTTTATCTGTATTACTTTCCTCCTTTAGTCTAAAGCCTCTACCTATTGTTTTCCACTTAAGCCTATGTTCCTCATAATAGAACTTGAACAAGTCGGCCAATAATCTGGCAACCTTGCACTACAGCTCAAGGTGGACTGGAAGAAACTCATATTGCAGCAGTGTAAGAGCTCCACCTAGCAGTCATGATGAGTGCGCTCTCTCTCTCTCTCTCTCTCTCTCTCTCTCTCTCTCTCTCTCTCTCTCTCTCTCTCTCTCTCTCTCTCTCTCTCTCTCTCTCTCTTTCTCTCTCTCTCTCTCTCAATATTTCCCAGATATGATATGCAATATTAAACAGGCGTTAATTACTACGTAGACCCTCCAGCCAAAATATAGTCATGTCTGTCACTTTGTTGCATCGGGATCCAGTTCAATCCTATTTCTTCTGCACACTTCACCCGATTCATTGCTCCATCACACTTGAGTCAACTCCTTAGTGAATTATTAAGCCTATCATGCACTTCATCAGGGAAGGGAAGCATTTCATGTGTCTCAAGGTTCATGTTTGAGTGTACATGATTCCCCGAGAGATTGCGCATTATACACTGTAGGAACAAACGAAGTGTGTGGTGATGGAATTTTTTTTTTAATCAAACTGTCCCATCAGCCACAACGTATCCCTTAACAGTGGATACAATACAGTCAGTATTTAAATCTATCCCACAGCACTGTCAAATGCTCGAACCTGATTGGTCAGAAGTGACAAGAGTTTTGACCTTTATCTGCACAATGTTGCCAAATGAGCTCCAATTTTTTTGATAGGCAATATAAAACTACTGTTTTCCTATCTAACTGTACAAGGGGGATTTTATCTTTGACAAAACTGTCATGTCAGGATGACCAGGAAGTGCTTTTTCACACGTCCTTTTCTGCAATCACATGGTATGGTGAAGGTCATCCTCAGAGGGTTCTCAAAATTTGATTCATTTTTTTAATATTTAGGCCAAACTGCTTAAACGAAAAAATAAAACACTATCTGAGATCAGATAACATTTATGTTGTGTCATTTAAACTAGTTTACATATTTACAATGTATTCTGTTAAACGGTCAAATGTAATTGTTGCCATATGGCAACAACATATGATAATGGCATAGTATATTAGTATATATTTACATTTTTCACATTCAGGGTAAGATAAACATGTCATTTCAGAAATTTTGCAATTGCAAAAAAAACAAACAGATTCTTCACCCAAAACATGTTTGGATCTTACACCTCCCAGGTTGGGGCTTCGATTCTCACCACGACCCTGTGTGTGCAGAGCTTCCATGTTCTCCCTGTGCTTCAGGAGTTCCCTCAGGTACTCCGGTTTCCTCCTCCAGGCGTAAGACATGCATGGTAGGCTGATCGGCATGTCTCAAAGTGTCCATAGAGTATGAATTGCGTGGTGTGAATTTATATGTGATTGTGCCCTGCGATGGATTGGCACCTTGTCCAGGGTGTCCCCTGTCTTGTACCCCATACTCCCTGGGATAAGCTCTAGGTTCCCCGTGACCCAGTAATGACAAGCGGTATAGAAAATGGATGGATGGATGGATGGATGTTTACTAGGTGGCAAAAAACAACCCTCTTCAACGTATAGTCTGGAAAATGCAGGAATTGGAAATGCCATCTCATTCATTTTGTGTTATTTTTGCCATACAGCAACAATTTACCAACGACACCCCCTAAATGTTAATATTTACTTGAACTAATTCAAGTAATAAAAATCCCTAAAAACCTTTTTGATGTAAATGTAATGATTCACACAGTACAGGGTTAATACAATTTTACTGAATAATTTTTTTTATTTAACATTTATGGAAGGAGTCTCCAGTGTCAGTGCTTGTCGAGGTCAGTAGGTTATTGTTGTTTTTTTTTATCATCGGAAAGTACTCAAGACAGAGGACCTTTGCTCATTTCAGGTTTCTCAGTAACATGACAAGCTGCATTTGTTTGTTTGTTTGTCTTATTAACTTCAAGAGAGAGGGAGACTGATGAGGAAACAATTCAGCTATACATTATAACATAAAAATGAACAGGAACAAACTTGTCTCACAGATGTTCGACAACACTAAATGTAACTATAAATGGATAAACAGTACTGCGTGACATTTATTACTAAAGTAAAGAGAGTAACTGAGTTATTGGAAAATAATCAACTTCGGCGGCTCAGTTTCCCTTGCAATGCATCATACCACACCATCGTTGATTCTTTTCCTATAGCAGCATGCCCTGGTGTGTTTTATTCTTTACTTTAAAACATCTCCAATGTAAGATGCAGAAATATGTTTAGATTTTTTAGATTACTACCATAGTAATCATAGTACAATACTGCACAGTGCAGGCCTAGAACTGGGAAGAGATATAAATAGACATAGATTTGGTAAGAGGGGGAAAAAATGTTAAGTCATCTACAGGACTTCCTAATCTTGACCAATCACGGCGTAAATGAGTACACTATCAGAAAGGAAAAAGGACAAAATGAGGTAGAGTAACAGCAGGAGCCAGTGAGACAGAACTCCGAAATGGTTCTGTAATGTGACTGTAATGTGAATTTTCCATCAGTGCTCCAGCGTCGTTCATCAAGTTATGATGTATTTTATAACATCAGTGTCTGGGTGAGTTTGTATTAGTGTGGGATAGCTTTCTCACTGAGCTACATGTTTACAGAATTATTAGAAGAAACAATAAGGACTCGTTTGAAAGCACTACGATGAACATGGCATCAAATCATTATATTTGCATTGGGATAGGGGAGCATCACGATCTTAATCCATTCAACAATTGATGTTCTTCATAGTTATTACAGTCTGATACTAATTATATTGACTTTTCTCTGAGCAGACCAGTTTTACTGACCATTCTTGATCGGAAAAGAACAACCAGTTAACATGTACATGAACTGGTTTGGGTGTTTCAGAAACTGCAGAGCTCTTGGGATTTCCCTGCACAATAGTTTTACAGAATGGTGCGAAAAACAACAAAACATCCGGTGCAAGTGGAAATGCCTTGTTGATGAGAGAGGGTAGAGAACAATGGACAGACTCGTTTAAGCTTACAGGGCATCTAGGGTAACTCTAGAGTAATAATCAGGCTTTACAACCACAGTTAGTTGAAAAGCATCTCGGAATGCATAATGCATTGAACTTTGAAATGAATGGGCTACGACTGCAGAAGAGAAGATCAAGTTCTACTCCAGTCAGCCAAGAACAGGATGCTGACCCCATGCCAATGACAATGGGCACACTTTCACCAAAATTGCATAGTTAAAAAACTGGAAATCATTGCCTTTTTATATGATTGGCTGATTTGGATAATTGGGTCAATTTGAAGGTTCCTATTAAAGTGGCCAGTGAGTATATATTTTTATAAGTATATATTATAAGTCAGAGTTTTGTCAAATATATTTCTTTACTTCACTGATATATATGACAATATGATAATATTTTGTAGTGTGTCACAATTTATAAATTGTGGGTATTGTCACAATTCATATACTTTATATACTTGTATAACACTGACTTACTGCATTGTTATTTCCATTAACATGATTGGATGTAAATATTTTTTTAAATCTATTTTAAAGTTTAAATAATTTGATCATTCATCTTCAGTAACCACATTAACATAGTCAGGGTAGCATGGATCCGGAACGTATCGAACCAGGGATTTTGTTTTTGTATTCATTAAATAAAAATGTCATTGAGCTTTTATTTTTTAAAGGATGTTCTCATGCAGTGCTGTTTTTTATTTATAAATTTTTTGTGGCTGGCATACAACCATTAATCCATCCATTTTCCATACAGATTATACTACACATGGTCACATTAGAGCCTCGAGCCTATCCCAGGGACCAAGGGGTACGAGGCGAGGGACACCTTGGACAGGGTGCCAACCCATCACAGTGCACAGTCACACACACTATTCACACACTATGGACAATTTGGAACTGCCAATCATCCTACAACACATGTCTTTGGACTTGGCGATTAAACTCGAACCCCTGCTATCCTGGCTAACCACAAAGCCACCATGCCCCCATACAAGCATTTTTTTTAAAAAATATCATTAATTTCATCCAATCCACAGCCAAACAATAAAGAGAACAGCTATTAGGTGGCTAGTAGATTTGAAATTTTTGCTAAACAGTATGGCTTCTCAAATATAATGTAATGTCCAAACATTACCTTGCTAGAGTGAGAAGGATGTGTTCCAGCAGTAATATTCAATCATAGTCCAATACTGTGCCTTCTTCAGCCTATGAAGTGCTTGGAATGTCATTATCCAAAAAAAATAAAATAAATAATAATGTGGTGCACAGAGAGGCTGCAGGACATGGTCAGAATTCCATTAAATACCAAGACCTAATCTAACTCTATGTCCAAGGACATGTTTTACAAAAAATAGCAGCCCACACAAAAACCGCTGGGGTAGGAAGAAAATCTTTCCTCAACGCAGCTGCTAGTCAATCATGCTGATTGATCCGTCACCAGTGAAAGGTATTCTCAGGCTAATTGCGAGGGATTTAACGGAGATTGCGATACTTATGGGTTCAGGTCCGAGCGGTTGGGCTGTCATCTATCCATTAGTGGGTGATAATGTCGATGGAAATTGGCACTTTGACATCATACCCAAAATAATGGTGCTACTTAAGCACTTATATCCCGTAACTCATTCTCTCATGCTGCCAGCGATGTGTCCGCCAGCACACACATTCCAGCAGGAACATGGCATGGTAAGGACACACTGGCAATTCCTTTACTTCCAGTGTCACCTATTTATATATACTGAGGTGTTATTTTAATTATGTGCCGTGGCTTGCATAAGTATTCACCCCTCTTGATCTTTTTCCCCCTCAGATTTAGTAATGTTACAACCTTGAAGGAAAAAATAATATGAGTTTGCCAAAAGCTATGCTGTGGAGCCAGAGGGGTGGTGGTGGTGGTGGGGGGGTTAGAAGATTTGGTCAAGTGAGACCAAAATTGTATTATTATTTTTGCCTTGCCAAAAGGGCTGCATGTGTGGAAACTCAACAATGATCATCACCCTGAGAACACCAAGCACAGAGTGAAGCACGGTGGTGGGAGCATCATGCTGAAAGTTATCTATAGCCTCCTGACTGCTTTCATGACTCGTGCATCTTACTCTGTCACTGACTTTTGCGTGACCGCGTAGCCTAGGTAGAATTGAAAGGCTTGTTCTGTATACAGTACCTCTCACACCTAGTGGTCTCTATATTCCATTTTTTTGCCATGATTAATGGCATACTTGGTAGCTCTTCATAGCAGATTTTACTTTTGTGTAGCAAGATGCAATCCAAAATCAGCAGACAATGCATCTCAGGGCCAAGAGCTTGCTAAAAGGGCAGCCTTTTGAACTGGCTTGTTCAGTTTCATAGTTTAGCCCCATCTATTATATCCCCTAGGGCTGTAAAAGAGGAATAAACACCACTCCTCCCACAGTCAGTGTTAAGTGGGTGTACTATCGTATTACTGAAGGATGTTGAACATGAGTGGCAGAGTGAAATAGCAGTAACAAGGTGATGTATTATAACTGGGGGAAAAATTGCTTTCAGAGTGTTACCGGCATTAAAGGCTATGGGGAACACATTCAACCACATCTGAGACTATTTAAAGAAAGAAACGAAAATCCCCCAAATGTGCAGAGATACACAAGAACGATGAAAATGAGGAATATGTGAATTTGATAACACTTCATTCAAAGGGTGACTAGACTAGTGCTTGTTTCATAACCCATTCCTAATCTGTTGGATTGATGCAATCCTTATGTCAAAACTTGCAGGGTGATCTTAAAGTTTTATGTTGTTATGTGAATCATGAAAGAGAGAAGAGAAAAGTAATGTCAGTTATCATTATGGGTCGACTGCTGGGTCAAGCTGGTAATAATCCACACATTTTTATTCTAATGTCTCTGCTGACATCTTTGCTTTCTCTGAAGTGTCCAACTATCATCTTGTGAAGTGTCATTACTGTATCTACGTCATAGAGAAACACACAAATGTGTGCACTTCATCTAGAATAGTGCACCATCTGCATTCAAGACTATTATGAAGTGCCATTCCAGTACATCTTCAGCCCATGCCAGCTGAATGAATGACTCTCAGGCTCACAAAGTCTGAAAAAAGTAATCATTTAACATGTATAACACTAGTATAAACATACAGTGTACAACATCTGAGCTGCTGTTGTAGAAAATTAATCAACACTGGACTAATCAGAATGGGGAATTCCACAGCAGTGTGGTATGTCAGAGTGTCTGCTATCTCAAGGTCTCAAAAGTCTGACAAAATTTTGGCATAAACCGTTCATAAATCGTCCAAGATTCCTTTATGAATGTGTTCTGAAGGCCCTTTATAGGTCCCCTTCAAACAAAGTGTTACAGGGATTTCCTCGTTCTGTATTCAAATTTGTTCTATTCTATTGACTCAGCGTATGTTAATATGGGTCAGTGCTATCTTTTAAATGAGCAATGCTCTAGGATGACCCGAATTTACCACTGCATATTCGTCAAACTGTGCAATTACCCTCAGTAAACAGTGGAGTTAATCCACAATAGCAAAAGCTAATTGAGATTCCACCACTACACACATCTTAAAATGTGCTGAGCGCACCAGGAAAGTTAAGACGTGAATGCTTCAAAGAGACGCTCTATTGCTCACCCGAAACAAAACCCATTGAACTCAGATCTAAAATGTAAAGGTTTTTTTTTCTTTTCTGTCTGCCACTCCTGTTAGAGATGCTGTTAGACAAACGAAAAACTGGATCCGGCACTGAAGGAGTAGAACATTGTCTCATTCTGTTAGTTTCTCATCCCTGTTAGTTTCAGTTCCTCAGATGCAATAGATCATCCAATTTTCAGCTGATATGATGTCTTGCCCAGAGCAGATCGATATTTCCCTCTCGTTTTTATTTTTTATTTTTCGAAGATGGGCCTGGATGGTCTTGATCTAGTCTGGACTTGTGCAGCTTGCCAGACATACAGGATATTTCTCAGAAAGCTCCTGTCGGAAACAGAGGTTTCATAGTCCATCAGCACCTCCAATGAGCTGATCTTATTCAGCGTGCAGGAGGTAACGATGTTGAGGAATTGGATGAAAATGAATTCCATAAAAATGACTGATCTTTCAGTTGCAATCGCTTCAACGCTGAGCAAATCTGGTGTGGCAGATAATGCATGTAGCCATTAAGTCCTAAGTAACTGATAATTGTTTTAACTAATGGACTCCAGTCAGTTCTCAGATTTAGGGATCAGCAGTTATAAAGATTCGCAAAGTTTCCTTTCTTAAAGATAAATATAGCTTGGCATTGCTGAAAGAAATCCAATAGGGTGGATGTATGTGCAATCAGTGGGGTTCTGGATTTGAACAACAGTGTACTCACCATTCTAATATACTGTATCCAGTACCAGACACCAAAGACATGCTCAGAAAAAGGGGTTCTGTGACTAGTTAAATGATCTTTTCTCAATTGGCTCCATTTACAAGATTCTCTTGGAGAATCTGCGACCTTAGAAACATTAAAGTAATGCAACGTCACTATATGTGTCTGTTTAGTGCTCCGAATGTCCGTATCTGTATTCGGATTTAACGCCTGCATGTAAGTAAGACCCAGAAAAAAATACAGAAAACCCAGAAACCAGAAAAAAAAAAGAATAGTGCTCCTCCTATTCGTATATGTATTTGTGTTTGCTTACAACACATTACCTGTTCATTCCACGTAATGTATTCAGATTTAGTTACATCCCTACATTATGGGATTTAGATTGAACCTTTATTCTAGGAGTCTATAAACCAGATACTAAACTGGCTAACGGTGCGCGCTTAAAAATAAAGAAATAAAATAAATAAAAAACGCTCCACTCTTGTCTCCTTATCCGACCACCAACCACAACCCCCAACACCCCCCCATAAAAAAAAAAACTTTGCGCAGTAACTGTTCAAGAGCCACAAGTTTGTGAAGAATTTTCTATATATCTGCATAAATATTACCTCAAATATCATAAAATGTTCACACAAATCCTAAATCCTATCTTATCAAGCTGTTGCCATATGTGTAGTACAGTATGTGTATACTGTATTCACTGTATATAAGGTGTATACAATATATGAATGAATTGTAAACGTGAATTATTATGAACTGCTCCGATTTCCAGCAACAGCTAAAAATTTTCATTCTCTCACTATTGAAGTCGCTATTGAAGTATTTATTGCAGGGCAACAGGTTGATGTTTCATAAATTACATTGTGGAAAAAACACGGTTCATTTGCTTTTCAAATGCGGGAACAAACACCAAAAGGTCGAAGTAATGATTTAATGTGGGTCCTGTTGTTTCTTAAAACATTAATTAAAAGAAACACAGCAAAGGATATAACTATGAAAAGAAAGTTTTACTTTCTACAAAGTTTTTTGTTGTTGTTGTTCACTTTTTTTTAAAGAAACAAACAAACAAACAAAAAAAAACATCCTGGGCAGAGATTATTCTGTTGTAAATGTTAAATCCCATTCAGTTAAATGTCATTTGTCACTCGGGTTGTTCCTCCAAAAGCACACTGTTTGTACTTTTACATAGTTAAAATACTTAGAAGATATCAATCTCATTTAGAGCAGAAAATTAGACCTTAATTATCACTGTTGTACCTTTGAGGATACATTTGTCTTGTCCTTGTGGAGAAAAAAAATGAGCTTGTACAGTACCTCAATGGGTCATGAATATATTTTTGGAAAACTACCATAATGATGTTGTAGCATATAATATTATTAACTGATGCAATATATTGGCTGTAGCTATAAATAACTGTCAAAAAGCCTTGTGCTATATTGACTTATATCACAGTGTTGCAGAATGTTTGATCCTGACAGTAGTTCCTGCTGCAAGGTTTAGATTATTTCTGTCATTCTAATATGGTATCGTTTCTTTAGTAACAACCTATAAAAGGATGTTGTTGTATGTGGTAAATAGTCTGCACTTATATAGTGCTTTTTTAACCTTAGCGGTTCTACAAAGTGCTTTACAGCAGCGGTCCACAACCTTTTTTGCGCCACGGACCGGTTTAATATCAGACAATATTTTCCCGGACCGGCCTTTAAGGTGTGGCGGATAAATACAACAAAATAAAATGATATGACCGGCATAAAAACTGTGGTATTTTAAAAATATAATAATAAACATGAATCCGATGTGAAATCGCAACTTTATTAGCAGCGTCCTCGTAACATCACGCCAATAACATAACATGATTAACATCCGCTCCTCCCCCTAACGCTTAACGGATCATGTGACCGAGTAATGTATCACGTGACCGAGACAAGCGTCTTGACATGCGTCAAGAGTGAGACATAGACGGATGTAACGGAGAGAATCCAGTCATTTTTCAAAATAAAACATCATTCAGACTCAGATAATAAATAAAACGGAAATAATGTAAGTTATTTATTCTTCCTGTGTGGCCCGGTACCAAATGACCCGGGGGTTGGGGACCCCTGCTTTACGGTGTTTCTCATTCACACACACACACCCAATGCAAGCTGCTAGCTTGCCATCGGGAGCAACTTGGGGTTCAGGTGTCTTGCCCAAGGACACTTCGGCATGTGGAGTCACGTGGGCCGAGAATAGAATCGCCAACCCTATGATTAGTGGACAACCCGCTCTACCACCTGAGCCACAGCTGCCCCAAAGGTGGTATGGTACTGTCCACAGAACCATGTGTAAGTGATGCCCAAGTGATGCGACAGATAAGTGTTCACCTTATTGCCTGAAGATCGCAAGTTTGAATCAAAAACATGAGAGCAAAATTGACCATGCCCTCTGTGTCGGACGGATGGTGTTACTCTCTCTCTCCTGTCAATCACAGTGACATTAGCCAATCGTAGACGCCTGTGAGCTCATATATGCAGAAGAGGATAGATAGTACATGCCTCAGAGTGTGTTATGTTGCCTTAATGCAGCATGAGCAGCAGTCTGAAAAGATGCGGAGAATATCTTCAGGTGCCTCAAAGCACTTTTGGAAGGAGTCTCCGGTGTCAATACACTGTAAAGCTGAATTTGATGAATCACACGTAAGTGAATCACATGTAAATTAATAAAAAAAATTATATATATATATAAAGCTGTTTCTCAGTATTTTGATAAGTTACATTTGAAGAGAGAGAAGAAGTGAGGCTGGTGAAGGAACAACTGTTTATAGCATCTATGACATAAGTGATAAGAGGAAGTAACTTGCTACGTTGATGTTCCATAATATTAAATGTAACTATAACCTGATTTAAAATACATTCCATCTTTTAATTAATAATTAAAAAAAAGAATCTCGAGCAAATTGTTGTAGTATAACTCTTTGGTCCATATTTTTACTGGAACATAATCTCTTTCAGGGATCAAACCACATCATTATTGATCATTTTCCTGTTACAGCATGCACCACCATGTTTGATTCCTCATGTTTGCTAGAAACATTTTTTACATTTTGACTTCATGCTTGATTTTTTTTTTCCAGTCCTTCTAGCAGGCACCTAGTAAACACCATATGAAGAGGAAGCGAAATGATCCATAGCAGCTACATATGTCAGACTATTTCATCATTTCACGACTACTAGAGGAGTTTAAAAATCTCAGGCATGCATGCTCACATATGAAAAGGTACAGCATGCGGTATCAACCAAAAACCTAACGTTAGAGGCAACCCTTGCATGCAAAATCACAGAAAATCAGTCCAACCTGGAGCCTGTAGAAAACAGTTTGTTTATTTTGGATTGGAATTTTCTCAAGCTTGGAAAAAGAGAGATAAACACTGACGTTGCTGATCTGAAGTAAAACTAATCCACCTAGGCTGCCCTCGAGTGCCACATCCCTATAGAGATTTGTCTTTTTCTTTTTCTAACACTCCAAATTCAGCCCATGAAAGTGATGGTAATGAGCTGTGTATTAGATAAGGTAGATTGTTAAACACTAATGTGCTGTGGCTCTTCAGGAATTAGGTTCGGTTGACCAAAAAACTGACCAAAAAACTTCTGTGTCCTTTTTATGACCATTGGTGGTGGTGGTGTTGTGCTTGGTCCCACAAAAATCCAGAACCATTTGCCTTAAAATTCTTAAAATGTGCAGCATTATTCGATGTGTTGACATAATTTACACTGAAATATTAAGTCAGGGCGACACATATTTGGTGACTCCGCCCCCTTTTTAAATAGCCAATAGTGTTTAGCTTATCTCACAGCACAGGCTAAGCCGTACTTGACAGTAAGTACCATGGATTTTTATCATATTTGGGACGGGACCGTTCAGATTCTAGAGAGCATGTCTATTTGTTGGATAGACGCAGAATGATTTCATCTAACCATTGATCTGTATTGGTGGTAGAGACAGAATGTAAATTTGGCCTGCATATATCTTCTAAATGTGACTTTTGTCATTGTTTTGGAGCACCTTAAGGCTAACTTATTCATACAAAACTTCATTTGTGATTTCATGGGACTTTAAGACCCGTAATGGTTCATCTATAGGGGAAGGTGGGGCATATGTGATTCCTGCCCCAATTAGTGCTTCTTTTACTTCACATTTTTACCTAGAGGAAGCTAAGTGGGTTACACTTAGCTTCCTCTAGGTAAAAATGTGAAGTAAAAGAAGCACTAATTGGGGCAGGAATCACCTGCCCCATGCTCAGTGGAGGAGCAGCATACAGAACTGTTAATAGGGTGGCCAAGCTGGACTAGTTTAAAAATTCCAAGATTGTGTTTTATTGCAAATAATTGGAATAAAATCTAATAATGTGCAGACAGTGTGTCTATGATGTACAGAGCCATTTTTATTGTAAGATGTATTGCAAAAATTGAGGTAAAAGTAGATTATGGAGCGGATAATGTCTGTTCATTAGAAATGCGTGTGCATCATGGTGACCCTGTTTCCTATATGCAATGAGTGTGCAAAAAAAGAAAAGAAAAGAAAACTTTCTCTCCCTTTTCCAATGCCCATATTTTTGTTTGCGCTAGTTTGGACAAACAACATTTTTTGTCCGTCTAAAACTGCTCAAAACAAAACGCTAGATTGCATGTTGTCGATTTTCAGCTGCCAATTACTGGGTTACTCTAATAAAAACTAGATACTGTAGTAGGCTACAGCATACGTCAAGTGTGATAACCTCTCAAGTTACTTCGGTTTGGGGCTATGTCATTATAAAGAGCTACGGTTATGAGATGCTGGTGCTGCTTAAGACATTTAAGACATTAAGAGCAGGTGATCTGATGTGGATGCCAAAAACCAAACTTTATATTGGTGTTCTTTTACCTTTAAGATGAAGTGGGGGCTTATTTATGCCAGCTGTCCCAATATAAATGTTTAATTCTTTGAAATTAGGTGATGAAGATTTACCGAGAACCAGTAAAAATGTTCACACACTATAGTGATCAGGCCTTTGCAGCTTCCTGACTTTGGTAAATCCACCAGATGTTACACATGACTGTACAACATGCACAAATACCACATCAATATATTTCAAAGCCAAGTGTGGGCTGTCAAAACATTTCATGCTGTAAATATTGATCATATAAACATCCATATTATATATATATATATATATATATATATATATATATATATATATATATATATATATATATATATATATATATATAATCCCAGGTGAAGCCTATAATATCATTATTTTGTTCTCTGTGTTCAGGGGAACAGAAGGGCCTAGTGGATCATTAGAGGCGGCTTGGGTGAGGTTTCTCTCTGTCACTCTCCTGCTGGCAGCCTGACATGGAGCGGCGGCACCTGAGTGATCGTTCCCGCCGTGTGAGACAGTAATAACGGTTATTATGGCTCTAATACTGTCTGCTTTGTCTCACGCGAAGCCGCTCCAACTTAATGCGGAAACAGAACACAGCAGGATGGAGTCAGAGAGTCAGGGTCTAGGAGTCTTTTACAGTTTTTTTTCCCAATTCATTACAAATGTTTCTGTTTTCTAAAGCCACGGCATGTCTTAAAACTATATACACGTATAGCAAATTTAATAAACTGTGAGTACAAAAATACAGCTAAATATTTGTATGGAATCTCTGAATGACAAAATATGCCTAATAGTCCATGAATGTCATTAGCACTTAGGTCTATCTTTGGTTTTATGTATTTTAGAACTGAATAAATACAAGACTATGTTTGATAAATATCTGCTCTTCAAGGCAGAACGGATAGCAATCCTGAGTTCAGGTTACTGAGGTCTTTCCTGTTCTCCATGCGACCATGTGGGTTTCCTCTGGGTTCTCCAGGCTCCTTCCATCCAAAAGTATGTCCTTAAATTCCAACAGCGGCTATATGATGTTGAGATCCGTCTTTTCACACTAAGTACAACTGATGGACTCGTACACGACTATTTAAAAAGAGTTGGGGGGATGTAAACTTTTGAACAGGATGATCAGAGTAAATTTTTATTATTTTGTTGAAAGATCTTATTTTTTATAAAAATGAAAAGAAGTAAGCGGTAGAAGATTAATGGATGGATGGCAACACGATACATTAAGAGCCAGGGGGGTGTAAACTTTTGAACAGGATGATCGGTGTAAATTGTTATTGTTTTGTCCTCTGGGAAACAATATAAAATATCTATAAAAAATAAGCTCTTTCAACAAAATAATAAAAATTTACACTGATCATCCTGTTCAAAAGTTTACATCCCCCCAACTGTTTTTAAATAGTCGTGTACGAGTCCCTCAGTTGTCCTCAGTGTGAAAAGATGGATCTCAACATCATATAGCCGCTGTTGGAAAGGGGTCAAATATGCAAAAGATGCTGGAAAAGCAAAGAATGTGTAGGACCTGGAGGATTTTTCAGAAGAAGAGTTTGCAGTTTAGCTCAGGATGAACACGGGACTCAAGAACAACCAATACAAAATATAAAAACAGCCATTGATCCTCCAGGTAACGACGCACAGGATTAATAATCAAGCGTCTGTAAACTTATTATTGTGTCTTGTGGACTATATGTAAACATCTGTTATGTGAAATAGCTTATTCATGGCAGAACTAAATAAAAAACAAAATGCAATTTTTATGATCACTCTTTAAAAAATAAAATAAACATTTTGCAGATTCTGTAAGGCATACGTAAACGTATAACCATCAGTTAGCTATGAGTTATATTTGCATAATCGTGACGGACATTTCAGAGATGTGATTTGAGGTCAAAATGTCAGTTTTTCAAGGCTGATGCGTGTGTGTGTGTGTGTGTGTGTGATAGGTTAGGGGAGTTCTGCTCCCCTGGCTCTGCTGTAAAGGCAGTTTGTTTAAAAAAAAAAGTTTTAGTTTTTTTTTATACAATACTTCGTAGGCATACATGGAGCACACAGTCCTTGCAGGATGCTGATACATTTAACTTTGAGCTTAACTTTGTCACAGGCACTGACACTAAATCAGATTTGATCAGCAAGGCACATCTGGGCAGAGATGAGGAGCTTCTAATCCTATAAACTACATATCATTCTTCAGGAGATCTTCAACGCCCTTCTCAAGGTGCCGTGTGATGTGAGGGTGCTGGAGCATCCCCTACACTCAGGATGGTGTAACTGCAACTGGCAAATATGTTCATAATAATAGCGTGTGGTCATTTGAGCATGACAGATTCACTAAGCTAATCTTAGCAGCCTTGACAGGGAGACCTTTAGATTTTATACAAGAACCCTGTCATACTGAAATGACCAGGCTATAGCTAATTAACTGTGGGTATGATGATTTTCTTTTCTTTTCCATCTGCTAATCAAGAAATGATCTTTCCAGAGTACAGCGGATTACAGAGGCTTGCATAAGTATTCACCCCACCTCCCTCACACATTTTGCAGTGCTTCAACATGGACATGGGATTTTATGTCATAAATCTACACAGTACAGCCCATAATACTGAACAGTGTGTGGGGTAGTATATTTACATATAAAATAAAAATGAAATAAAACTTGTACATGTAAGGCTCTACATCTATAGGGATGTGTCCAGGTCAGTGGTATTAAGCAATAAATTTTTCAACTCTATTTGTGCACGTACGTGCGTGTGTGTTTGTGTGTGTGTGTGTGTGTGTGTGTATATCCCAAGGCACAGATATTTCATTCTACACAAAGCTAAAAATAACTAAAAATAAAAAATGGAAAACAAACAAACAAAAAAACACCAAATTTGTAATTAGTTGCATTAGCAAATAGTGGGTTGAGATTCAAAAATTTTGATTTTAAAAAGCAGACAAAATGTCAGTAGGAATGTCATGAGAACTGATACTTCATTACCAAGTCAGTACCAACATTCTTAAAACGTGACGGTACTTGTTTAACTGCAGTAGCATAGGTACCGTTGGCAATGAAGTTATTGAGGTTGCAATTCTTCCGGAACTGAAGGGGGCAGCAAACAGGCGTAAGTGTTTTAGTCGGTCCACAAGTAGTAAAGAAGAAGAAGAATGCCTACAAGCACATGGGGAAAACTACAAAAGATGGCGATGAGTTTAGCTCCGCCGCGATGAGTTGAGAGGAAAGGTAGCATCTATCGTTCATTTCAAACAAAGCGAGGAAACACCTGGAATTTGGTGAAGCACCTGAAAGGCGGTCCTATATTGTATTCGTTTGATGCAGCTGGCATTGTAGCCGTGAAACCAGCTAACGTTATGCTCCATGTAATGTTTGTGATAGCCAGTTTTTTTTATTTGTTAAAGACACTTACGCATTGCAATGTTATAAACTACCTCCTAATGGGCCACCATGCATCGCCATTCAGCCCGTGTCCTGTCAGCTAAATGTAGCCTAATGTCACTAATAATTATTCACATATCCATGCTTTTAATCAATCTTTTTGGCCTGCCACCATATCAGTTAATTTAAACATATGCGTACATTCAGAGTATAAGGTTGTGTGTGTGTGCATTTAGGAGTGCAATTTAGCACTTGTTATTAGCACTTAGCACTGTTTTATTAGTCACTGTCAGATAGTGTTTGATAGCTAAAATCCCCCCTGTTGCCAGTGTTACCCAGAGGTTGTCCTCCAGGAGTTTTTCATTTTATTTTTAAATGTTCATTTATTTATTTATTTATTTTAAACCACACCGTGGTATCGAGCATCATGTACTTTTGGTGGTATCGGTACCCACTACTAGATTTTTGGTATCGTGACATCCCTATGTATGACATTAAATTAGATAATGCTATTAACAATGGAACAATAATAATAAAAAAAAACAACTGTACAAACACAATATATAAGCATAAAAAACGAAGTATGTGATGAAAAATGCTATACTATAAAATATCGAATAATATTTAACAACGCTAAGTTCTACTTTCAGAAAGTATTATTATTAGTAGTAGTAGTACTGTTGTTGTTGTTGTTGTTTTGTTATTATTATTATAATTGTTGTTGTTGTTGTCCATCCATCCATCCATCCACCTCCTACCGCTTATTCCTTCTTCAGGGTCGCAGGGAACCTGGAGCCTATCCCAGGAGGCATCGGGCACAAGGTGGGGTACACCCTGGACAGGGTGCCAGTCCATCACAGGGCACAATCACATACACACTCACACACCCATTCATACACTGCGGACACGCCAATCAGCCTACCATGCATGTCTGTTATTATTATTATTATTATTATTATTATTATTATTATTATTAGTAGTAGTAGTAGTAGTAGTAGTATTGTTATTATTATTATTATTATTATTATTATTAGTAGTAGTAGTAGTAGTAGTAGTAGTATTGTTATTATTGGTATTATTGTTGTTGTTATTATAATTATTGTTGTTATCATTATTATTATTATTATTGTCGTTATTATTATTATTATTATTGTCATTGTTATTATTATTATTGTTATTATTATTATTGTTGTTTGTTATTTTTAAATAATAATAATTATTGTTGTTTTTTATTATTATTATTATTATTATTATTATTATTATTATTATTATTATTATTATTATTATTATTATTATTGGATGTATTTGCCTGTCCTTCTTATTGCCTTTTTTTTTTTTTCATTGGGCAAGCGGGCCGGTAACCATGGCAGCCAGCGCGCGGGGTGCTTTAGCGTGAATTGAGGCGGGGCTTCTCGCGCTGTCTGAGCTCGCGCTGTGACTGACCGTCTCAGATCGCCCATCTTTGAAACGGTCCCGTTAACCGGAGAGCCGCGTCCCGTCCCGTCCCGTGCCGCCCCGTCCTGATACAACCGGCTATAACGGATTAACTCTCGGGTAAGTGGCGCTTTCGTTTCTGGAGGAAAACTCAGTCGACTTCAAAAGCTTTCTGAATGAGTTCGTCTGGTCACTTTTGTTCCGAAGTCCGGGTTGGTGTGGAACAATGTAGCGAGAGACAGATAGCCGCGGCTAACGCTAACTCTAACGGAACACCGTCTCTTTCCTTATCACACCCGTTTCCCATTTCCACCATCACTTTGGTCGGTGTCACTCTCTCTCTCTTCTCTCTCTCTCTCTCTCTCTCTCTCTCTCTCTCACACACACACACACACACACACACACACACGTGCCTGTGACCTGTTGCTTCCTCGGTCCAGACAGCTGAAAGCGGATTGAAGTGTGGAAGTGACGGTTAAAGCCGTTAGCTGTCTCCAGCTAACAGGAGGAGGTCCTCCTAGTGTCTGATTCATTTACAAACAGAAACATAGATCCACAGTAAACACTGACATCGAAACAATACACCAGGCCAATGCAAGTCAAAATAATAAATAATAATAATAATAATATTAATAATAATAATAATAATAATAATAATAATAATAACAATACTACTACTACTACTACTAATAATAATAACAGACATTGATTGGCGTGAATGGTAGGTTGATTGGAATGTCTAAAGTGTCCGTAGTGTATGAATGGATGTGTGAGTGTGTATGTGATTGTGCCCTGTGATGGACTGGCACCCTGTCCAGGGTGTACCCCACCTTGTGCCCGATGCCTCCTGGGATAGGGTCCAGGTTCCCCGTGACTCTGAAGAAGGAATAAGCGCTTGAAGATGGATGAATGGATGGAAAATAATAATAATAATAATAATAACAACAACAGTATATAGCACTATATTAGATATACAGTGTCCCTACAACAGTATAGTTACGTCCATCCATCCATCTTCTATACCGCTTTGTCCTTTTCAGGGTCACGGGGAACCTGGAGCCTATCCCAGGGGGCATTTGGAACAAGGCGGGGTACACCCTGGACAGCGTGCCAGGAGTATAGTAACTTACAAGCAAGTTACTAAACTATATGAAGTATATTATATAACTATATAACATGGGGCAGTGGAGGCTTGGCGGTTAAGGCTGTGGGTTCCTGATCAGAAGGTCAGGGGTTCAAGCCCCAGCACTGCCAAGCTGCCACTGTTGGGCCCTTGAGCAAGGCCCTTAACCCTCTCTGCTCCAGGGGGCGCTGTATCATGGCTGACCCTGCGCTCTGACCCAAATTTCCTGACATGCTGGGATATGCGAAGAAAACTATTTCACCGTGCTCTACTGTATATGTGACCAATAAAGACTCATTATCATTATAACTACCTAATGTACTAAATTATAGCACATTAGTAGTAATATAGCCCAAATTACTTACACTACTATATAACAAATGTTGCGTAATCAAACACTTCAATGCTGAGTAGTGCTGTGTACTATAAGTTAGTTATATAGTAAGTTCCTAAACTATATATATATATATATATGAGAGAGAGAGAGAGAGAGAGAGAAAGTCATACTTCTGAAAACTTCTGATTGTTATGGCTTATTTGGCACAGTTTTATCAACTACAACCCACCAGATATTTCTAAGACTTATGATGCCATGACGTTGAAATTGTGGATTGCATGAATCGTGAAGAGTCTGAAGATCATTTTTATTTTGACAGATGGCCAGATTTTGTACTGCTGTAGCCTGAAAAGGGCTGCACGATTATGGCCAAAATGATCATCCCGATTATTTTGATCTATAGTGGGATCTCGATTATTTATCACGATTATTCAATTGATTTTAGGGAGCACATATTTTCATGGCACTTTCACATTTAAATAAACAGACCGCTGCTTTCACCTCCATGTTGTGCTACGTTCCTGATAACGTACAAATCTTTGCGTCAAATTAGACCGGTCCTTAAAGTGCATCATCTCGTAGGAGCAAAATATAAATAAAATTGTACCCAAAATATAGGATCAGTCAAAATCAAAATGCCATCAACCAAATGAAAATCTGAAATCCAATATAACAATATGCAAGTAAACGAAAACAATTCAGGCGTCTGCAGGAAAGGCAATAACAGTGTTTACAGGAGGAGAGACGCAGGACAATTTCTTTTAGGAGCACTTGTGAACCTAATTACAAAAATTTAGGAGCACAGTCCAAGATGAGGGTTTTTTTATTTTATTTTATTTTATTTTTATTTTTTGTAGAGATGGTGACATTAATGTGCCACAATATAACACACGAGTAGGCATGAGAAAACATGAGCTGGTCAATTATGACAGAATTTAGGAACATAGTGTGAGTCATGACAAATTAATTTACCTTCTGATAAACTACATGTAATATTTTTAGATCATTTTGCAGGCTGTATGTAAACAACAACCGTTAACCTGTTCCACCTTGTAAACAAATACAATAAACATCAATGCTCCTCTTCAATATATTTAAAGCTACACTATTAGACATTTTCCACAGTCGTGGTTCTGGGCTGGAGTCAGTTCTCGAACCGCTCTGTGTATATTGTGTAGATATCTGAATAATCTCATATAGGATGTGATTGGTTCATTTACCCGTCAGATGCAAAGCGCTTTAGTGTAATGGTGTTCATTACTGACGCTCGCTCCGATCAGGATTTTCACAGATGATACCGATTGATAATTGATAATTGACATAAACAATAAAGAGTCCTAAATAAAAGTAGTATATCACAAAAATGATCCATATTAGGAAGAAGGCTAATAGCTTTCTAAGGAAATTGCAAACTAAACTTAATGTCAAATTGATATTAAATGCAACCCATAGTAATTAAACACCATTTAATTCATCATTTATTTATATTTTATGAAGTTATTACAGTATAATATCTATTTTTTATATTAAATGATTTATTTATAACTAAGCTGTTTTCGTTTGTTTGTTTGTTTATCAGTTGTTCCTTTTAGATCGGTTCCCCAGTACAGTGTTGCCATGTCTGCTGGTAATTTTGTGTTTTGGGGGATTAAATCAAAACATGGAAACTGGAGCTAACTTATCTAGTGTTATCTGGCAACCTTAAGTTTAAATGAAGTGAACACGCTATGTATTTGAGTTAGTGAAGAGCGTGAAGGAGAGCAGCAGCTGCTACTCTTGATTATGATTGGCGAGGAATTTTTTAATAAAGAAGTTTGAATTAAACCCACTATGTAGCGTTAGCATTATTATTAATTTACTCCGCCTGACGCCGTTGTGTCTACACGAGCAGGTGCAGGATCAGGTCATTTTGCGATCAATAAAAGATGGCGGTTTGTGAGATCGGGAAGTTGAGTGAAGCAGATGATGTACAGAGTTACTTGTCATCACAATGGCTTCTCTGCAGTATTTCCACCCTCGTTCGGTTGACTGAGGTGATGAAAAGCGGTGTGAAAGTAACTGTTGCTCGGTGTAGATGCATTTTGGACTTCCTGTAGTTTTTATCGATCGATATCCGATTAATTGTGCAGCCCTACTGTAGAATGTAACATGTATTATCATAAACCTTAAGAGTCAATCTTACAGCAAGACTGGTTTGATATCTAGACGTTGCTAGATCTGTAGTGCTTAAATATAAATGTTTGACCACTGATTATCTGGTTTGTGACATGTTTTTGTCGTTAAGTTTGAACCGTGTGTAGCTGAATGCGTTCAGCATGTGATTCATTTTCATGTGATTCATATTCATGTATGTGATTCATTTACATGTGATTCTTTTACATATGATACATTTTCATGTGATTCATATTCATGCATGTGATTCATTTACATATTATACATTTTCATGTGATTCATATTCATGTAATTAATTTACATGTAATTCATTTTCATGTGTTTCATATTCCTGTGATTCATTTACCTTTTCTCCCCTCCCTTCCCCAAATATTTCATTGAGAAAAAATAATAATAACAATAATAATAATTATTATCATTACCATTATTATTAATTAATTAATTAATTAAAAATTATATATAGTAAAAATAAGAATATAAATAGCCAATTGGAGCTGAAGAGGGACACACACCCAAAGTCTCCATAAAAAAAGGAGACAGCAGTGTATCACCCCTAGGGTTGTCCACAAAGTGGACCTAGAGTCAGCTAAAAAAAAATTCCAGTACGAAAAAAGTCCCCTGCTAACTTCAAATCTAATAAATAGTCTGCGCACTTTAACAAATATAATGTCCATACCTTTTAAAGACTTATACCTAATAATATTACACAGTGTAGCATATTAACATAAAATACAAGAAGAGAATAACAAGATGATAATAAAATAAAATAGAAATTAGAATAAATAATATTAGAATAGAGAATAGAGAATAAATTAGAATAAAGAATAAAGAATAAATTAGAATAAAGAATATTATCAGATAAAATAAATAAATAACCAAATAAATAAATAAATAAATAAATAAGGAACACTACACTGTGTAGGTGATGCAGTTCACCCCGGTTTTAAGAGTTTAACGTATTCTGCTGCTTCCTCCGCTGAAATAAAGTCCTTCTGGACACCGTTATATGTAATGCGATTTGTTCATCTTTAAGATGTAAACTGTGGTTGCAGCCATTTTCAATGTGGAAATTTAAAACTAAAGTAGGTTGCTAGTGTCGCATTTGACATTCAGTGCGTTTACATGGACAACAATAATCCGATATTAACCCGATTAAGACAATACTCTGATTAAGAAACTATCATGTAAACAGCGATTTCTGGTTACTTTAATCCGGCTAAAGTCATACTCTAAGTAAACAGAAATGGAATTAAGACATGTGGAGTTCTTCTGTTTTACTCGCATTACAGACGTGTATTACAGACATGTACACACCTTAATCATACTATTAACGTCGTGTGGGAGTTTTCACCGCATTTTGTGACAGGACACGATCACACACGGCAGTGCTCAACCGTTTGACGGCAAACAAGAGAGCACGGCTGCGTCCCAAACCACGTACTTACCTACTATATAGCAGGAGAAATACATGTATCTCGGTTACTATATAGTAGGTAGGTATGCAGTTTTGGACACAGCCCACATCTTCAAGCAGTCGTCTATTTGCATATACAGCACGACAAATAATTAACTGCACTTCAAGCTTTCATGAAATTAAAAATAAAAACACCCAAAACTGTATACGGTATCATAACGAAGACGAACTTTATGCCGATACGTGAAATTCTGGACGGAACGTTGGACGGCGTGGCGTGGGGACGTGATGACGTTTCCCGTTAATCGCACTATGTTCTATAACATGTCGAACCTGACCATGAAAGGAGTATTCTAAAAGCGACTCATGTAAACACCTTAATCAGAATATTGTCTTATTCAGAATAAGGTCAATAATTAGCTTACTGCCGTCCTCTAATCTAATTATTACTGCTTTTGTATAGCTTTAGTCCAATACAAAAATTCAACAACCCTACAGTAAAAGGCTCCTGAGGAGAGTGTGGATTATCAGCTCTGACTTTTGCAGCTCGGTGCTTCTCCTAGGAGCTGATATGATAACAGACATTATCAGGCCCCAGGATAAGTGAGATTCCTCAACAAGGGTGCACATTTGGAGGGCAGCAGCAGCTCCCTGCATGGTTTAATATTATGGTTTGCTTTTATGCCATCAAATGTCAACCTTCCCCTTGGAAAAAAAATAGAGCTGTGAGCACAGGGGGGAAAACAATCACTAAGTAAAATTGCCCACTTTGCTTTTTTTTTTTTTGAAACTGTGAAGTATGAAAGTTGTATTTTTGTGATATATATATATTGTACAGCACTGTCTGTATTACTTTTAAATAGCAGTCAGCGTTGTCTGTACTAAATCACTGCCACTAAAGTTGTTCCAGTAGTGGCAGACATTGTGTGATGACTATTACATACTGCAATGCTAAAACAATATATGATTAACTCGTACAGTAATGGCTTCCCTTTATTAAAAACGACTGCTTTTCTATTTTTCTTTACAGGTGTCTTTTTAAGTGAGAACATCAACAACGATGATCGAAACAATTGGTATGTATTGCTATTGCACTAGTGTGTTGATGAGAATCTGAATCTATGTTTAATAATTACACAGAGAACGAAGACACATTTCTATAGTGATCTCTATCATTTGAGAGTAAGGACACTTACTCACCAGCGTGTTCATAATTATTTCCAAGTTCGTTTCTAAGTCATTCACAAGCAGGAGTGACGTCAATTCGGCCGAGAAGATTTAGCGATGATTAACTTGCTTCTCGGGGAACGACGCGTTTGTTATGGTTTATAAGTTGGAAGTTGTAACACTTCATAAGTTCTGTTTCTTTACCCGAGACCACAGGAAGGAGTTCTTTTAGATACTGTATTCGATCCTTGTTTTTGTTTAGATCAGTGTTAAAGAGCTGAAAACCGACAGCTGACTCGATTCATCTTCTGTTTAAAGCTTGAACTTAATCAATTTTTTTTTCATTATTTCATTTCATTTATTTAGCTACAGTGGAGAAAAGGAAAAAAAAACCTATCCTCCCTTCCCTCGTGTGATACGATAAGCGCTTGATGTAAGTCAGGGGCATGGTGGATCTGGAGAATGTCCATCGCAGGGCATCACACACACACACACACACACACACACACACACACAGAAAATAAAGTCCCCCAGTTACACACACTGCTGGTCAAAAGTTTGTGGACACCGGGCTGAAATGTTTCTTATGGTCTTATAAACCTTTTGATCCGAAGGTGTATGATCAAATGTTTGAAATCGGTGTTGTAGACGAAAATAGAATCGTGCCGACGTATTCAATTCTTTCATTAGAAAACGAACATTTTACTTACAAAAACAGGTTTTTTTTAAAAGGACGACTCGAAATATTTTCGAAAAGCAACCAATAAGTGTCCAGCGTCGGTGGGAACTCCTTTAATACTGTTTATAAAGCATCTCAGGGAAATTCCTTAAGAAATCAGGTGAGAAGATGATAAGAATACTTTTCTGAAAATTTTAGGCCCAATGGGGGTCTGTCTACTTTGAAGATGCTAAAATACTAAATTATTTTCAGATTATTTATTTATTTTAATTACAGCATAATTCCCATAGTTCCGTTTGTGTTACTCCGGAGTTGTGATGACTTTATTATTATTCTAAAACGTTGGGGTAAAAAATAAAGAATGAGTGTTTTTAAACTTTTGACCGGTAGTGTATGCCCGATTTTACGCCAGCTTTGAAAGGTGTACTCGAAGTAAACAATGTGTACCCATTTTTTTTGTGTGAGCAGCAGAGAGGAGGATTTCAGCCTCGTTCCAAACCTACTCATGTTTACTGCGACTGTAGCAAGAGTTGTGAGTCGTTATTGGATTTTCTGTCAGTGCTTTGTGAAGAGGCACTGAGAGGGCTGTTAAACAGCTCTGACACTCCCACACACACACACACACACACACACACACACACACACACACACACACACACACACACACAGTACTGTGTTTGGGATTAGTCAAGCTCTATGAGCACAAAAATGGCCTCCACTGATCCAGACTCTCCTGCATTGCTGCACTAACTCGTGCACCTGGATATAAGAGTCAAGATTCAGGGGCCTAGCTGGGGTTTGGCAGGGAAACACACACACACACACACACGCCCACACACACATTCAACTCTCAGAGATCTTTTGTTTTTCATTTTCCTGTCTCAAGCTCAGAGATGTGTGTGCACGCGTGTGTGTGTGTGTGAGAGAGAGAGAGAGAGAGAGAGATAAGCTGAGTCATATTCGACAGTGGTAAGGCTAAGCTAAGCCAAATCTATGAACTGTATCATTGGCCCTGCTTGCGCTCTCGCTTTCTCTCTCTCTCGCTCTCTCGCTCTTGCTCTCGCACTCTCTCTCTCTCTCTCTCTCTCTCTCTCTGTCCCTGCCTCTCTCTCTTTCAATCATTCACTTCATTTTCAGCTCACCTGGTTGTATCTATTGGGGATAGGTAGTGTTACCCAGGAGGTATCCTGTGCTCAGATTCTATTACTCAGTCCCGGCACGAAGCCTCCTGCAGCTACAGAACATGACACACGCTCACACACACACACACACACACACACACAACCCTGCAGAGTGAAAGCTTTGCAAATGCAAAGGTTTGAGCAAACGCTAGTATTCAGGAGGCTTCAAATACTTGTGACGTTCGATCAGTCAGTGCAAATAAAGACCAACCACAATCCTGATGTTTTATCTTTTAGCAACAACTAATTTTGGAAGCTATGTGACGTTATGAGTATCAGTTATGAGCGATGATATGAGTATCAGCTTTGTGTGTTTGTTTCATGGGGAAACATGACTGAAATGTGCATGTGTGTGTGTGTGATGCATTATAGACACGCAGCGCTGCCTGCAGGCAGTGGAACGACTGCAGGCTCGTCTGAAGGAGAAAGGAGGCGACGTGCCCTCTGACGAGAAACTGAACCTGCTCAAATCCGTCCTGCAAAGCCCTCTGTTCCACCAGATCCTCGCCCTCCAGAAATCAGTACAGCATCTTAAGGAACAGGTACTGTACGCAAGCTACGCTCCCCTCACTCCTGTTCAGCTTATACCATATGTATAGTTAGTGCAAAAGAACAGTATCAAAAAAGCTTCCGAATTCGTACTGCACTTCTTGCAGTTGAACAGTCGAAAGTCTCCCCAGGAACAAAATATGCTTTAAATATATTATGCTAACCTAGGTCTAACCTCTCTGATCGATCTGGTAAGGAAATGGTATCATTTAGCCACGTACCCAGGAATGTTTTGCTAAGCCGCAGCGCACTAGTTTTAATAGAACCATCACGAGACCCATATTTTATGCGTGTCTACAGTTGGAGTCTGATGGAGGGGCTTTTTATTCTTAATTCCTTTTTCAGCTGTTTCATACGACGCTCATACACAACCGTGAGGGTTTAGTCATATCCATATCGCCCAAATCTATCCACTCACCTTTTAATCCCTCTTTTTTTTTTTAATTTTTTTTTTTTTTCCAAAAACTCCCCCCCCCCCCCCCCCCAAAAACCCGGAAAAAAAAAAAAAACAAAACCCCCAAACTCCCCCTCTTCTTTTTTTTTTTTTTTTTTTTTTAAAAATATTTTTTTTTTTTTTTTTTTTTTTTTTTTTTTTTTTTTTTTTTTTTTTTTTTTTTTTTTTTTTTTTTTTTTTTTTTTTTTTTTAAAAACCCCAAACCAATAAAATACAAAAAAAAAACACAAATAAAATAAATAAATAATAATAACTTAATATCTTTCTCCTGTCAGCCCATACCAGGATTCTGAGGCTACAGGTTCACCGCTTCAACATCGGAAAAACAATGCCTGGCCTTTTTCCAATTTAAAGTTGTCCAATTTCAGACAAAATATTCAAAATGCAACCAATGATTTATAGCACAGTGGCTCAGCACGTTTGCCTCGCGCCCACAGGGCTGGAGGTTCGAATCCCGATTTCACCCTGTGCGTGTGGAGTTTGCATTATTCTCTCTGTGCTTCGGGGGATTAATCCGGGTAATCTGATTTCCTCCAACAGTCCAAAGATGCATTGTTGATTGCCATTTCCATGAAGTCCGTAGTGTGCAACTGTGCCCTGAGTTTCCTGGGATAGGCTCCAGGCCGCCCTGTGTAGGATAAGTGGTACGGAAGATGGATGGACATTACAACTACACTGCCATTGTCAACATTCTTCATAATGAGTCATAAAATACATTTGATACAAAAAATCAAAGTTTTTGGTGAGTTTGGAGTGAGTCACGTACTTGTGCTGAATGTAAGGCCGTGCTCAGGGGTTACTCCTACACTGCAGTAATAAGCAATAGTGAAACGGCTTTATGACTCACGGTTCTGACTTCTGTAAAACCTCAGCTCAACTTTAGCTCCTCATTCATTCAGGAATGTGAACATTTCAATCAGGTTTCAAATCGTACTCGAGACTTTTTTCTTGGCTCTACACGGGAAAGTCACATTCACACACAAGTGGTGCTCAATTCCAATTCATTTCCTTTGTGCTTTTAACAAAAGACAGTGTCAGAAAGCCGCTTTACAGAAATCCGTGATAAGAAACAGCGACAAGCAACGGGCCGTAAGAACATTTGGAGGAAACCTTGAGAGAAGCTGCAACTCAGAAGAGGAAAGCTATCATTATCCGCTTGGCATGAGATAGTGGGATTACGGTGGGAAGTACAGCTTGCACGAGTACGTGCGAGATTAAACAGAAGCAATATCTGCGATACAGCGAAATCATTTAGCAGACAAATGTGTAATCACAACCCCAAGTCCATAAAAGTTGGGACACCGTGTAAAATGTAAAAAACAAGAGATTGCAAGGATTTGCAAATCTCATAAACTCAGATGTTATTCGCAGTAGAAAACCGAGGAAGTGTACCGTTTTAAGGAAAAAATAAGGTCACTTTGAATTTGATGGCCGTCTCAAAAAAGTTGAGACGTTGCAACAAAAGGCTGGAGAAGGAAGTGTTACTAAAAAGAAACAGCTGGAGGAACAATTTGTAACTAATTAGGTTAATTGGCAGTGGTACATTTCCTCAGTTTAAACATTTGATATGTTTTCTATGTTCTATTGTGAATAACATATGTGTTTATGAGATTTGCAAATCATTGCCTTCTGTTTTTATTTACATTTTACACAGCGTCCCATCTTTTTTTGGAATTGTGGGTTGTATATTTCGTCCCCCTTTTTGTGTATATAAAGGACAGTAATACCAAGACAGCATGTGATACTGTCATTATTATAGTTACTATGATAAAAACTCCGTGTGCTAGCGTACTGAACCGTTGAGAGCTGCACGTATGATTGTGTAGAATGAGTCTTCAGGAGTTTTCCGAGCTGTCTTGAAGGTCTGAGTTCACCCTGTAAGTGAAACTATGTTAGGTATGCTGGGGGAGGCTTGCACTGCAGAAGATTAGAGCTTAACGACTCGCTGCGTTCACATTCTCTCTTCACGTACATTTCTCCCTTACTCGTTTTTTTTCTTCTCTTTTCCTCTTATGAGTCGTCGTCTATTATTTTAGCACCGAGGTCAGAAGGAAGCACAAAAGCAGCGTTATTCGCCCGTCACTCTAATAAACGGTGCCTTGAACATTATTCCAAATCATCCTTAAGATTTCATACGGTTCTGAGCACCTCAATGTCAGAGGCATTTGAAAGCATTCAGCAGCTGAGAAAAAAAAACGAAAAAAAAAAAACCCGTAATCAAGAACTTTTTGTCTGAAGGTTTATAATAACCACACGGTCCTGGCTTTGTCTTTGTCCCCATGGTGACCAGAGCACAGTGAGAGGTCGGAAAAGAGGACAATGGTGGCCGAAACCGTTTGTGAAGAACCCACATTTTCTCAGCAAAGCCGAGAAATGAACACATGCCCACTTGATTCAAACGTTACCGCATCCAGAGAGAACACAGCTCTCCTCCTGGAGTGCCCTTGATCGGGATTTCTAATGCACTGTACAAAATGGGACACTGAAGTACATTTAACGTACGTTACCACTCACAGTGAGATGTACAGTGCAAAAAGTGATATTATTATTATTATTATTATTATTATTATTATTATTATTATTATTGCAGGAATGTAGGCTGCTTTAGATGCTTTCACAGAGCAACTTTAGCGGATTAGCGAGTAGCGGATCAGTATTTCTTATTTTCATGATGCATTTTTGGCAGTAATTTGCCTTTGGTGTAGATTTATATCAGAGAGAACAATGCACAGCATTGAAAAAGGTTATCCAAAGGACTTTCGCTTCCAAAACCATCCTCAGCAGGCAACGATTACACGAGCCACATTGGACAGTTTAACAAAAGCACCTACGAGTTATGCACAGATGTTTTCTGAAACATATTCTGTCTTGATAATCGATGCAAAATATTTTGCACCGTACCAAGACCTGGGCAAGCTGGTAAATATGGAAGTTAATTACGCAGTCCTAATGTTTAATGACGAGCATGCGTGACCATATGGAGGAACGTTCCTGTAATGATAAAAACAAATGGGCTTTTTTTTCTCATAACAGCACGACTATTTATATTCCTGGACGATGAATAAATAAAAAGGCAATTATACCCTCTCATGGAGCAGGAGAATATTTCATTTTAACCAAGCATCTCCTCACCGTTTCTTCTCTCTATTTGTTTCTCTCTTTCAGCCTTCGTGTTTAAACGGAGGATATGCTGACTCGGGTCAGATTAACGGACAGACCTCATCAGACGAGCATGAGCACATCATTCACACCATGGCTCAGGTAACACACACACACACACACACACATACACACACTGAATGAAGGATAGTTAACATCTACTTATAATGTCCCACAATTTAAATGTGACAATATTCAAACAACCTGTCTAGGTTTTCAAGCAAAAGACCTGATGAGATAAATGTGTGGTGACCTGGGAAATCTCTTCCCCCGGAGAAATGTTCTTCTATATTTACTTCTGAAAACCACAGACTTCTCTGAACTGAAATATCTCATCCAAAGTCTGAATGCTCGCCCCCCCCACCCCCAACCCTCCCCCCTTAATTAGATATGACTCTGTTGCTATGGTGTACCAGGAAATCACACTCAGTCACAGAGGTTTTAGATGTGTTTAGGCAGACCGACCAATTCTTTCAATAAGACTTTTGAGCAAATTTTTTGGCTGTTTCTAATGGCTTTTCCCAGACTGCCACACATTTGTATTTGTCTGCCACTTTTGTCTGACTTACAACTGGGATCAAACATAATCAAGCAGTTGAGGGTTGAGGGTCTTGTTTAAGGGCCCATCAGTGGCCACTACAGTAAGTGGTGTCGGGATTTGAGCTTCCAATCAGTAGCTCAAAGCCATAACCACTTCTTACGGCATATGATTAATTAAGCATGTGTGTGTATGTATGTGTGTGTGTGTGTTTGTTTGTTTCTAAACAGGGTCGGTACGTAACTCAAATTGACTTGGTGAAGCCGGTATCAGGAGGCCTGGGCTTTAGCGTGGTAGGACTGCGAAACGAGAGTCGAGGAGAACTTGGGATTTTCGTACAGGAAATCCAGACAGGGAGTGTCGCATACTGGTAAAGGCTGTCTCACACACAAATAAGGTCATATATAACCTGAATGTCATAACCGAACAATTTTATACTAGCCTGCCACTCTGAGACGTGATTTCTGCTGACTTCTGAAATCTTTCCCTCGATGTTGCTCTTTCTTGCGCTTATGAGATCCGACCTCGCAGGAGGTCTTTCAGTGGAGGGTGCAGTTTTGTTCCTTAATATCTCTTTCCATTGTGTAGCAGTGAAGGAAGGCTAAATGGTCGTGAAAATAAATGATGGCAGTGTATCTAGCCTGGGACATGCATGTTTTTCTGCCCCTTCTGTCTGGCCACAATGTTGGTGAACCAAAGGAAGTCAGCAATAAATTACAGTACTGCTCTGCAGAACCTGAGCAATAAATTGCTGGAATAAAATCCAGCAATAAACTGCTTGACTGTCCTGAGTTCAGTTGTATCCCAGGTTATCTCTCTCACTCGCACATAAAGTGATGACCCACTAAGAGAGCAAGATCGGATCTCGGCAATAAGATTAGGTCTTTTTAGGCGTTTGTGTCGGGACCAGGATAACTAAACGTGTACGGTCACACTGCATATTATTTGCGTGTTTTTTTTTTATTATCAGTGATGGGAACCTGAAGGAAGGAGATCAGATCCTGGCGATAAATGGACAGCTACTGGAGCAGAACATCAGCCATCAGCAGGCAATTGTGCTGCTGCAAAGAGCATCTGAGCATGTACAGATTACGGTTGCCAGAGGGGCAATCCCTCAGCTTTCCAGCCCGGTGGTGTCCAGAACACCTAGTGCTGCTAGTACACTGTCTGCACATTCAAGTGGGGTGAGCTAGCACACGCATATGTACATGCATTTATACCAGGACAAGTAACGGCCAGTTTTCATACAATAATTCATCTACCTGTTTATTAATTAACATAAATATACAATAATTTATCCAATCACCCACAACTATCTATTCACTGATTTCTTCATTTGAGCATATAATTAATTGCATCATCCATCCATCCCTCCATCCATCCATGCATTCATCCATCTGCCCATCTATCCAATCATTTATTCATACATCTAATCATCCATCAACCCATTTTCCCATTAAACTCATCTACTCATCAGTCTGTTCATTGATCTGTATATTTATCTCTTACCCAGTATTTCAATCATCCACCCATCTGTCCATCCATCCATCCATCCATCCAACCATATATTTAATCATGCATCAATCAATCCATTTTCCCATTTAACCCATCTACTCATCAGTCTGTTAACTGATCCATATATTTATCTCTTACCCAGTTTTTCAATCATCCATCCATCCATCCATCCATCCATCTGTCCATCCATCCAACCAACCATTTATTCATGCATCTTATCATCCATCACTCAACCCATTTTTCCATTAAACCCATCAATTTGTTCATTGATCCGTCTATTTATCTCTATTTGTTAATCCACTTAATTATCCTTTTATCCATCCTTCTAATTTATTCTTGTTTTTTGTGTACTAGGAAAACTTATTCATGAAACCAGCCCACATGTCCATGCATTTGTTTTCCTATCAATCTGTTCCCTAATCGAGTCATTAAACCACTTCTCCATCTATTTACAATTCGAAACAGGAAAAATCATTAATAAATTACAGAAGTGTGTCTGGACTTAAAAAAAAATGATTAGTTTATTTCACTCTGTCAGATATCTGTGCTTGTAAATGATGTTATAATATGAACTGCTTTTATCTCTATATTGTTCTTGTCCTGTGCAGACTCACTGGACACATATGGAGACTATAGAGCTAGTCAATGATGGAACTGGTCTGGGTTTCGGCATCGTCGGGGGTAAAACTACCGGCGTCATTGTCAAGACCATTCTACCTGGTGGTATCGCTGATAAGGTAAGGTTAAGCATGCTGTGCTAGGAGTGTTAACGTATTAATCTCTTGTGTTAATCAATCGACCATATCCATTATCATCCAGCAGATACATGTTAATTACTTACTGGACTCGTTAAAATCCATCTCTCTATTTTCCCTCTCATTCACGCTCTCTTACAGGACGGTCGCCTGCGCAGTGGCGATCACATCCTGCGTATCGGGGAGACTGACCTGTACGGTTTGGGCAGTGAGCAGGTTGCTCAGGTGCTGCGGCAGTGTGGCAACAGGGTCAAACTGCTCATCACTAGAGCAACCGTGGATGAAGCCTCCCCTGCGCCTGTACCCCTGCCAACAGTTACTGAGCAGCAGGTGAACCTGATGGATGCATGAACATGACATAGCACAGACACTGTACATACTGCTGCACTTCATCTGTAAAAGTGCACCTTAGAGTAGTTAGAGCATTATTTATTTTGGACAAACCTCATATAAATTGGTATAGATGATTCCATATTCCGGTCTGTACTTCTGTCCTTTTGTGGCAGGACCATGAAGAAGAAGAAGAAGAAGGAGAAGAAGAAGAAGGAGAAGAGCAGGATTCATTCGATGTCAGCCTGACGAAGAACACTCAGGGTCTCGGCATCACCATCGCAGGATATGTAGGAGACAAGAACTCTGGTGAGTTATACAGGCAGATGTTACGATGTTTTTACGAACTTTGTTGTGCTTTCGATTCATGTCAGGTAATTTCTGAGATTTTACCTAATACAGCAATAGAGTTAAAAAAAAAAGTGCATACTGCCGTGCGTAGACATTAACTTGAGTTCTTCTCAGCTTGGTGGTGTCGACTTATTTATCACTTTGCTTTCTGGTTGGCGCTAATCTCTTCTCCGAGCTTTCCCGATGTTATTCTTGTTTGCTCATATCGTGCTGTGCGCAATTTGTTGCAGAGGCCTCTGGGATATTCGTGAAGAGCATCACCGCAGGAAGTACCGTGGAGCAGGATGGCCGCATCCATGTTGGAGATCAGATCATAGCTGTGAGTGAGTCAGTCACGAAGACTGACAAAGCATGAGCGTCAGAAAACAAGGATTTTTTTTGCTGTATACTGACAAAATCCACACAAGCCTATTTGAGATGTCACATGGGTTAAGATCATATTTATGCAGATTATCGAGAACATTCTTTCAAGCACCACTGTATGTGTGTGAGTGTGTCTGTCTGTGTCAGTGTGCAAAAGCAGATGAAGATATTCCTTGACATAAACAAGTCTAAATCAAGGAGCTTGTTCTTCTGTTGTTGTTTCTATGGTGTGTGTTAATCATGCTCATGTCTGCCCTCTGCAGGTGGATGGTGTGAACATACAGAGCTACACCAATCAGCAGGCAGTGGAGCTCTTACGCCACACCGGTCAAACGGTCCATCTTAAACTCGTCCGCCACGGCTTTAGACCAGAAGACACTCTACTGCCGATCACACCTGTGATCACTGAGGCTACACCGAGACAGGAGTGTGTCGCCATGGACAGCATGCACGGTAAATGTACTATTAATCAGATGTGTAAAGGACTCGTAGCTGAACAGCCACCCGTCTGGCCAAGAACAGCAACCAGTAATTCACCTCATCTCTCCTCAGTGTGTAATAGAAGATCTTTTCAAATGATAGCTTTCCTGTACTCTAGTGTGGGGTCATAACTATTTATTGTAGGCCTTTAATGTAAAAAAAGGGGAGTTTCCTGTTTTTGTTTTTTTCCTGTGTGGGTGTATATGGTTTTATATGCCTGTGCATGCATGTTTAGTTTTTTTTTTGAGCATAATTACCACATTAGATTTAGACCCGTAGCCAAACCCAACCCGGAGTTTACGCCTTTACTCATCCCATCATCTTCTCCTCAGCCAGCTTGTGATTACTGAGGCACAGGAGGAGAGGAAAACACAACCCAGTCATAAGAGAGAGTGTGTGTGTCTTTCTATCAGAAATTGACAGAGACTAGAGAGAGACAGAGATTGAAGGACCTGAATGAGATTTGTGCTGATGCCCATGGATTAATGTGTATATAATGTACATATGAATTGACATTTTTGTTTGTCCATGTGTGTCCACATAGACCCTATGGAAACATCCAGACATGTAGCTGCTGCTGTTGCTGTTTCACCTTCCACACCTGAACGAAAGAAAGGTAAGAGGTTCTTGACATTTTAATTCACCTTTGTAAATTGTACTGCTACATTGTGGATAAAAAAAGAAAAGAAAATATGTATATATATATATATATAAATATATATATATATATATATATATATATATATATATATATATATATATTTACATCTATCTATCTATCTATATATATATATGTAATGTTGTGTATTTCCTGAAGGATTCGAACTAAATGTCCATGAGGAAGAGGAGCTGAGGAGGAAATGGCTAAATGCTCTCGGTCCTAGCAACGAAGTTATTGTGAGTAATTTCTCAATGTAATTCAATGCATACCTATTTACATACATTTACATTAAAGATGCACCGATGTATTGGCCGATAATCATATCAGCCGATAAAGGCTATTTTACACCGGACGCTGCAGCGGTGAAGCGAGAGTCTCGGCGTCGAGTCGGATTTTTATTTTGCCGTTGAAAGATTTAAATGAAGCTGAGGTGACAAAAAGTGTATATATATTGCACAGAAAAATATATTTGTAGAGTAGTATATTTCGTATAAGGTTAATGTTAATATAAAAAAGTTTATATTAGGCCTATATGTTACCAGTTTGATGTTAATGATGAAGTAGAAATGCTCGTGTTTGTGGTGAGTGAGTGTGAGACTAACATTTTTTAGAATTCAGTCAGTGTTAATATGAATTAATAACATTCAATAAGGTAAGAAATCTTACTTTACTCTTCAGAATTGAGTTCATGTGTTAATGTTAATGTGAGTAATGTGTTTTGTGTTTATGAGACCAGTTACTGGGAAACAACTTGTAGAAATGGAGAGAATAACGTTTTTATTTAAAACGTTCAGAATTGTGGAATTAATTATTATTAATTTAAAAGAAGGTATAAAAGGAAGAACTCTGTATCAGTTATCGGTATCGGCCGAGAAATTTAGTATCGATGCATCTCTAATTTACATACCATTTTCACACACACACACACACACACACCATTTACTTGCCGTACATTTTTAGATTTTATAGTGTATTCACTAATTCATGTGGGGTAAGAAAAAAATAAATGAATCATTTGCAAAAAATAGTCTGCTTAACTTTATTGACAGGCCCCACCCGCTTTGTCCAATTCCACCATTCAGCACTGGACTGAACTGAAATAAAGCACACTTAATTGAACAGGGGAAAAAAGTTTTTTTATTGTAAGATAAAAGTATGCAGTGGTACATCAGCATCAGTAAGGAGTCGTTTTAATGTAATACTGTAAAGAAAATGTGCAAGACATGAAAGCACAACAATCTTTGTGAATCCAAAATATATTCAATAACTAAATGATGATTTAAATTGTGCAGGAATTATGCACAATGCACAAGTACTATACAAGCAACAGTGATTGAATTGTTTGTCATTTTTAGCGTTAATTAAATTTTTTCAATTAAACGGTGTGTGTGTGTGTGTGTGTGTGTGTAGGTGGTACAGGTAGAGAAATTCAGCGAGAGCAGTGGACTGGGGATCAGTTTGGAAGCGAGTGCCGGTCACCACTACATATGCTCGGTTTTACCCGAGGGACCTGTAGGACGTTCTGGAAAGCTCTACAGTGGAGACGAACTACTGGAGGTGCAGTGCAGTTCCGCTCAAAACCGTCAACATCGGCATGAACGTCCTCACGTTTATTACCGACATTGCATAAAGTCAACGTTTGATTATTTGCGTAGGTGAACGGTATACCTCTTAGAGGCGAGACACATAAGGAAGTGGTGAGCATTCTGAAGGAGCTGCCCGTGTGCGTGCGCATGGCTTGCTGTAGGCCTGCCCCTTCGCCCTCGACTGACAGTCAATCTGGCCAACCACAGCTTGAAGAAGTATCGGCAGAAAAGGTCGAACAATTGCATTATTATAAATGTATTAACAGGTACTACTTAATAATTAGTACAGTTTAGTAAGGATCAGTTCATTTCGGAGCGTTTGCATTGCATAAAAAGAGCTCTTTTCTTTCTTTTGTGTGTGTATTCATCTTTAAGACATGTCCAGTTTTAATAGCTGCCAAATTTGCCCACAGAATGGATTACATCAGATTATACTGTACAGGTGGACAGATTATAACCCTAGCCCTAATGCACACTGAGACACTGGCACCAATAACGAGAGTCGAGAGACAGGACACCAATTATTTCCAATAGAACAGGATTATTTATAATCGGTTATTGTTGTTCACGTTTTTTTGTTTTTTTTTTGGTTTTTTTTTGAAGGACCACGACGATGTTGAGGACTTCCTTACGCCTGGCGAATCCGAAACAAGCCTAAGAGGTCTCGTGCAAGAGGAGACAGTGGGAACTTCATTGGCAATGTGGGAGTCGGAGATCCAGGATATTGAGCTGGAGAAAGGAGAACGTGGGCTGGGTTTTAGCATCCTAGACTACCAGGTAAGAAACACACAAGAGTCACAGTGGCTGTGATGATGGATGTTAAGTGGGTCAGAGGGGATTTGAATATAACTCTGTCAACAGGCAAGGTCAGAATCTTGAATCTTGGCGAGATCTTGGTATACAAAGCCCCTTAACAGTAATAATAGACAGGGATCAGAAAAGTGGCGTATAAAAACAGCTTGTCCTGATTGCGTTCATGTCTGGTTTGATATTAGTGGAGAAGAACATGGTGTGTTTCTTTCTCAGGCACTTTAGTTATTACTCAGCTCTGCATCATGTGTGGCCAGCTACGTTGATAATAAAGATATTGCAGATATTTTGCTGATTAAAATGACAGTCAGGATAATTGTAACAGCACACTGTAGGCATGCAGGACAAGTAGACAACTTGATAATAAAGCGGACATGATGCATAGTGTCTGAATAAACCATGCTGAACATTGGCTGGGGAATTTGAGCCACAATATGTCTTCGAGTTCAGTTGCAGTTACTGTACATTGTAAAATAAAGTAGGTGTTTACGTATTATTTATTATAATAAGATACAGTACATTTCAATCACAGTCTTGGTACATTTTGGAGATTGAAAGATTTCCAGAACTACAATATCTCACAAAAGTGAGTACACCCCTCACATTTTTGTAAATATTTGATGATATCTTTTCATGTGACAACACTGAAGAAATGACACTTTGCTACAATGTAAAGTAGTGAGTGTACAGCTTGTGTAACAGTGTAAATTTGCTGTTCCCTCAAAATAACTCAACACACACCCATTAATGAGTGAGATACTGTATTTGAGGAACAATATAGTTCTCGCTTTGCTTTTACAGCATATTGCAGTTCTGACAATTCAGTGCACATGAAAGTGACATCGACACAGTCACCGTGAATGGAGATTAATGTTGTTCTCAGTGCTTTTGCTGCCTTTTTTGTTGAATTTTTTTGCACAAATACAATGTTAACATTCATGCAGCTTTATCACCAGCTTTTTTCCAAAGAGGCCTTTTACAACAAACGGTGTGTCACTAGAATCATGTACATGTGCACACACACACACACACACACCGCACACACACACTTTGTCTTGGACTCAACTATACATTTGTACAAAGCTGTTCATTAGTCTGTTTCCCATCTGATATAAAACAAGCTTTAATAATCGATTGTTGAAAAAAAACAAAACATAAATGCAGGATTTTACAATTGGTCGTTCTGTGAAGTTTGGGTTTGACCAATCACCGATGTCCAGAACCGTAAGCTCCACCCCTATAGTTCCTAGTGTGCAGTATAAAATTCCTCCAGTGGATAAACATGTTTCATTCTTGAATTAAATTGCTGAACTATTGAGAACCATGAAACGTATTTACTGTGTGTGTGTGTGTGTGTGTGTGTGTGTGTGTATAAAGGACCCTATGGACCCAGCTAAGACTGTGATCGTGATCAGATCCCTGGTGCCTGAAGGTGTGGCTGAACTGGACGGACGTTTGTTGCCAGGAGACCGGCTGATGTATGTCAACAGCATGAACCTCGAGAGTGCTAGTCTGGAGGAGGCAGTTCAGGCACTGAAGGGGGCCAGCTTAGGCACCGTCCACATCGGAGTAGCCAAACCACTGCCTGTAAGACACAGATACACATTTATTACAATTTGTATGTGTGTGTTTGTGTGTGTGTGTGTTTATGGGCATGCTTCTTTCTGCTATAGAAGCCTGTGCTTCAGTAACCTGATTCTTCTACTGGTTCTTTAAATATTTCATGCTCTAGGCAAGAGCCCTGCATGTGCCTGAAATTTAAAGCTTAGTGTTTTTGCTTCATTCGAGCCAAAATGAATTGGACGTGTGCGCATTATGCAGCAAAACAATAGTTTTAAGTGTGGTTTTTTTTTGGATCCGGATCTTTCCGAAGGCCATTCCTGCTTTTCATCACTGCTGGTATAATTTTTTTATATTTATTTTTTGCATTCCTCCCCTACACACATGCAGACTCTCATTCTCTCAAGGACTATGCAAACGGTGGGTTGTCATCTCCATTCTCGCCAGTATTTAACATCACATTCCTAAAGCCTTTCTCAGAACTGCGGTTTTGTTGAAGTCCATCTAAACGCTTGGAAGCTCACACGGCTAAGACTCGGAGAACGAGAAAGCCCCGCGCTAATCCGTTCGAATTCTCTCGACGAAATTCCCGACAAATCCGCCGTCTGTAGTTTCTAACCCAAATCAAACTGAAAGCAAATCAGCGGTCAGTGATCCGAATTCGAAGTCGTCTATCTAACATGCCTTGCACTACTAATTCACTCAATCAAACTTCAAATCATTCTTCTAAATGATTAGAGCAATCTAACGCCGTAAGCATCACGTCTGTCAGGAAGAGTTGCACAATTGTGCTAATTGTTCAGAGAAGTTGTACGGCATTCTTTTCGCAGACTCCTTCCTCTATATTCTCGGCTCTGTCGATGATGGAGAGAGATGAGGAGGAGGAGGAGGAGGACGAGGAAGAAGTCGTATTCCGTGCTGAGCCAGTACTGGTCAGTGCTTATGGGACATGCTGTTACCAAAATCCTTCATAATGAAGGAGTACTTTTGGCGGGTGTGCTGTTATAGGGAAACAATCAACAGCATGGAACCGAAGCTACTGTTACCACCATGAAGTTAATCAGTTTCCAATAACAGCATGCCCCGTATTGTGTTTTATTTTTCTTATTATACCACAGCAATTTTGCCGACGATCACAAATTTGAAAATGTATTAATCCATTAGTACACGTCATACTTATTATCTGCTTATAGTTACATTTAATGTAGTGAAACATTCACAGGGCAAGTTTAATTCCAGCTATAAACAGTCATTCCCTCTCCAGCCTCTCTCTCTCTTTTTCCTCTCTCTCTCAACAAAAAATTCAATAAATGCCGCGTGTCCTGTTCCCGCGAAACCGAGGACAACGTCCTCTGTCCTGAAGACTGTTCCAAAGGACTGGCACTGGAGACTCCTTCCGTAAATGTTAAATAAACATCTCTTATCAGAAAACATATCAGTATCCATAGAGATGCTTTTCTTAGAGAATGGTGGTTTTAAAATAAATAAATAAACAATGAAAGAATGTATCAATATCGTTAGATTATGTCGAGCATCTGTGAACGAGCTGTTACTATAGAAACAACACGGGATTAGAACAAGCGCATTAATATGAACCCACGAAGTGATTTACTGACAGAGCTGTGCTGTGGTATAAATGAAAATCCTTTCCGGTATGCTGATACTTTGAAGGAAGTTACTAGCGCAAGGCAGAAATGAAGCTTGATTAAAAGTCAAGAGAAGCGTGTTGGACTGCAGAGAATTAGGCTTCAGGATCATAAACAGCAAATGAACAATCTATATAAAAGTCTACACATATAATATACAAGTCTGAAATAACATAAGAAGGCAGACACAGTATATGCCTGGAGCCTTAAGATCCTTAAGATCGAATCTGATTAGCATGACTGACATTCCAGATCGACACTAGCGACGTGGACTTGTCAGACGAGAAGTTCCGTCGTCATTACGACGCCGAGGAAGACGACACGTTTCAGGCGTCCATGATCGCCCTTCACGGAAGCACCTGCAGTGCAGATCTCACCTATCAGATGGCCGTGCAAACCTCCACCCCTCAGGTATTTATAGCCAAGCGAAGTATTTTAGCGCACACAAATGAGTAGAGCTGGGTTTTTTTTTTCTCTCTCTTTTTTCTTTTATTAGTAACCCTACCGTTTTCCTGATAGAGCCATGCCTCAGTAATTCTGCGCCTCCCACTTTGTCAGCTAGTGTATCATCATTTGAAATCCTCAATCCCCTCTCCAAATTATCCCTCTCTCACCCAAATGACCCCCATGACCCACTGAGCGACATTATCTAAAAGCAGCCAATTCCCACCTCCCGTTCACAGGAAACACTCCAGCCTGCCGTTTTGTCTCCTGTATAATGGCTCTCTGCGCCGGCGTTCGGGGCTATATTGCAGTAAGGCCCATCAACCCTGATTTTATTTGAGACTTTATTGGTCCTCGTGGGTTCGGTCACTGTTGAAATTTAGTGCCGAGCCTTTGCTGAATCAGTTAGAGAAACAGCCGTGTTATAGCCGTCTGAAACACCGCCAGAGTTAGTAATGGGGGGGTATTTGGCCTGTGTGATTGTTGTCATTTATCCTCCATTGGTTTGTGAACAAACTTCGCGACGTCATTGGTCCAGGCGTTTATTAGAAGATTATCAGCGTTCCATTTGGTCATAATTGGGCTCATAAAGCTTGTGCCGTACTGTGACGTTAACATGTTGTCCTATCTAGAGAAACACCCACCTGGATTCAATCACGGAGTATCCTTATACGACGGCGCCTGAAATCGGACCGCCGTTTTCTCCCGAGGAGAACGGAGCATCCGGACAGCTTGAAGCAGCGACTGTAAGACTTGGCTCCTCCCACTCCGATCTGATTACGGAGCGTGATTTCGAGGGAATGGACTCCGTGGACCTGGTGATGTCAAACGCAAACCCAGCTTCCACTTGTAAAGGAGAGACACTTGCATCAACATTATACAAAGAAACAGGACCGATGGTGGCAGAGAGACGTGTTCGTGCAGCTCAAGAAGAGGTAAAGAGTTCTGAATATTTCAAACTGTCAGGAGAGAGGAGAGAAATGAATACCACAAATGGTCCAAAAGCACAGATAAAAACAGTTCTGTTCTTGACAGTCCTCCCTGCCTTTCCCATCCCTGCCCTTCTCATTAGAAACGATGTTTACTTTAGAGCCTTCCAGGTAGTTTTCACCTCTCCCTGGACTGCTTGACCTTGCCTTGAGCAGTAATATTTGTGTTTTTCCTGCCGCAATTTTTGTGTTTCTGTGCAAAACCTTCAGGAAGATGATTTCCCAATGGATAAAACTCAAGAGGAAGAAACCGATCAACATGAAATGACTCCAGGGAGCAATTTTGAGAGGACCATCACTGTCGTCAAGGGCAACTCTAGTTTAGGTTTGTTATTTATTAAATCTCAGATAACCTTATATAACCTTTTTAAGGTAGATGTATATATATATATATATCTACCTAATAAAATCTACATCTACCATCTAAATCTACCATTTACATCTATCTAATAAAAAAATTATACATGGATTATATATATATATATATATATATAATCCATGTATAATTTTTTTAAATAATCTTTTGTTTTGTTATGAAGTACAGAAGTGTTTTTTTTCTTATATTTTTTTTACTAGTAGCACAGGTGATGCATGTCAGTGTTAATGTTAATTCGGCTCCAGGTATGACGGTGAGCGCAGTGAAGGATGGTGTGGGTATGCTGATCCGCAGTATCATTCACAGCGGGGCCATAAGCAGAGACGGACGTTTAGGCGTTGGAGATCTCATTCTCGCCATCAACGGCGAAGCAACCGGGACCCTGACCAACGCACAGGCACGCGCCATGCTGCGCAGACACTCACTCATTGGATCGGAAACGGGGTGAGGAAGAAACCAAGCCTTGCAGATGAGTGTGTGGCCGTATAAAACATTCGTGTGTACATAATATACTGCATTTCGCTACACCTTTTAAAGTGTACCCATACTCCGTTATTAGCACTTATTTATTATTATTAGTTATTAGTGCACCTTCCATGTAGCACCAGTCTATGTAAACCAAAGCTCATTCCTATCAGGCTCCATTTGAAATGCTTTAAGCGTATCAACCACGCCAGCGGTGACGCCACTGTCGGTCCTGCATACAGAAACCTTTGATGGTTTCTGTGGCTTTGCGAGAGGATTGGTTGAATTCTGAAACGCACTTTAGTTGCTCGAGTGCTGCTGAATAAACCGCCTGTCTCAGCAGCAGCACTTAAACACATTTCAACACATTTCTAGATCTTCACTTGCTCCGGAAGAGGAGCTCTGCCCCTTTTATATGTGAGTATGTCTTAACTCCTACTGAGTGCAGAGTCTTGATCTTGGTTTGAGCGTGTCTGTCGCACTGCATGTCTAACTCCTTCTTTTTTGTTCGCTCAAAATTTATCCATATTAGTAGAGCATTTCTTTTCTGATAATATACATACACCATTATGGTAACTTTAGATTTGTAGCTTGGTTATATTCAATATGCAAGAAAAGTTGTTGTGATGAAACTCATTTTAAACAAGTTAAGCGGGATTAGCAAAAACTAGTAAAACATAAGCTTTGACTAAACGACTGTAGAGTTAATTTGATCATTTTACTTAATGAGAAACATTCACTGTGGCGTAAGTGTTACTAAGCTATCTAAGCTACTTCTCTTATAGGGTCATATACCTGCATGGCAGGAGAAGCCGTCTGAAGCGTAATAGCGCTACTTTATGGATAAATCTGATTGACTGCTCTGAGGAGGTCTTAACACTCCTAGTGATTAATATCTGCTGCTCATATCTGGATTATCACATTGCCACACACGCAACTACTTACGCTCTAGCCGTGTCTACACCTAGCATGCAGTTGTGTGTCTGATTGCATCCTTGTTACTACTGTCACATTACCCTGTTTATTAATATTCATGCTGAGTCATTTAAGCTCATGGGATTGAAACTTGCTGTCTGATTGACTTTTTGATCAACTCTGATTAACCTAACTCAAATTCATTTCACTTGTCTGAACGATTTATTTTGCTTGGCTCAAGTCTGATTCATTTAGGTTTTCTCACCTCTCATTCATGTTGCTTTTACTAAACTGATTCATTTCACTCTCTTAACTCTGATTCATTTTAGTTCTCTTAGCTTTGATTCATTTCACGTGTCTTAACTCTGATTCGCTTCATTTTCTCACCTCTCATTCATTTTACATTTATTAAACTGATTCATTTCATTCTCTTAACTCTGATTCATTTATTGTTTCTTAACAGTTCTCTTAGCTTTGATTCATTTCACTTTAACTCTATTTTTGTTTCACTGTTTTAACTTGGCCCTAACAGTTTTTTTTAATTCTGATCCACTTCACTCGTCTGAACTCTGATTCATTTGACTTTTTACTTTTACAAAACTGATTCATTTAATTATCTTAACTCTGATTCACTTCTCATTCTTAACTCTGATTCATTTTAGTTCACTCAGCTTTGATTCATTTCACTTGTATTGACTTTGATTCATTCAACTTTTCTTAACGATGATTCGTTTAATCCTCAATCTGATTCGTTTCACTTTTCTTAACTCATGAATTCATTTTATTTGGACTAACTCCAATTCATTTTTGTCGTGCCATGTGTTTGCATGCTGTACGTAACCAAATGGGATTTGATTCACTTCTGTTAGATCTGTCATCTTTCTTTACAATATGAAAGTCTTCCAAAACAGTTGATTGTTGATTTCGTTCATGAACCAAGTCCTCTTACCAAAGTGGCTCTTTATGCTTAAGCTCTCTTGACTTTTGAAATACTTGTGTCTTTGGCATGGCAACAAAATCTCGCCCAAACAGATTTGTTACACAGGAACATGACATGGCAAGTTTTTCCAAGACATTATTAGCAATCACACATTGGGCTATAATAGGCAGAAAACTCATTAAATCCAGACCATGCTTGTTTAAAGTCTAAAGACAAGCATGCCACTGAAAAATACTAATTATTTTACAAGGTTGGAATTTAATCTCCAATACAATATCTCATCACAAGTGAAACTTAAATAATTACTGTAATAAGCTGTACACTTTGTCTTTGGGGTATTTTTTTTTTTTTTTAAACTTGTGATGATGACATATCTAATAGCTGAAAGGTATTTGTGTGTGTGTGTGTGTGTGTGTGTGCAGTGTTTGCTTTGTTTGTATATGAGTGTGCATGCATGTGATTAGGTTGATGTGAATCTATGCCTTTGTCCATGTTTTACAGCATTACCTATGTACCAGCGGAGTATTTAGAGGAATACAGGGCTCTTAAGCAGGCCAAGGATGATGGCTTTGCTGTGGATGCATCAAGCACACCAAGGTAATTACATCTGTTATAAAAGCATTCAGTGAAATCAGCAAAACATTGCTTGGACAAAAAAGAGCATCAATTAACTATTGAAAAATGTCCAGGTCTTTAGCAGAGCTTCCTGAGAGGGAGGATGGTGAAGGGGAGGAGAGCGAACTACAGACAGCAAACTTCAGCAACTGGAACCAAGCAAGGACGTGAGTACAGTACACACGTGGACTCATATCTAGAGCTAAGCAAATTAGGATACACATTCCGTGTAGGCAATATTTAAAAGTTTCTAATGTAAAAACATATAAGGAAAATGTGTGTGGTGTGTGTGTGTGTGTATAAAGAGTGGAGCTCTACAAGGAGGCGGGAAAATCTCTGGGTATCAGCATTGTTGGTGGGCGGGGCATGGGCAGTCGCCTGAGCAACGGGGAAGTGATGCGAGGCATCTTCATCAAGCACATCCTCGAAGACAGCCCCGCAGGACGCAACGGAACTCTGAAAACCGGAGACAGAATCGTACAGGTTTGTAACGGCGTCGCACATCATCGCAACGATAACGACAAAGTCTTGAACAAATGTGAAGACTTGTACAAAGAAACACACATGTTGTATGTTTTAATATTTATATTTGTGTGTGTGTGTGTTTCAGGTGGACGGTGTAGATCTGCGAGATGCCAGTCACGAGCAAGCTGTAGACGCCATTCGTAAAGCTGGCAACCCTGTTGTGTTCCTGGTGCAGAGCATTATCAACAGGCCCAGGGTCAGTGAATGTACCCACACACACTCACACACTCTATTACATCTTCGTTTCCACTGAGGTCCTGGAATCTTTCTAGGGACTGAAGGGTCCCAAAACGACCCTGAATGAGAACCACACTGGTACTAGAGGAGGCCACATCCTACGATTTGTAATATAATGCTCCTAGCATAGCATAATTTTCATACCATTCAGTGAACCCTTCTGCAAACCTTGCACCCTGCGGAGGAGGGTGGAGTCATTCAGGAAGAGACCACACCCATCAGGAAAGAAATGTTTCATCATAGAATAAAGGTTATGTACTCCAGCACGTACAGAACCATATCACTGTTAAAAGTGCCATTCCGATTAGTCAGAATATGTCGATTAGGATTCGTTTTCTAAAAGTAGATCCTTTCTAAAAGTACGTAATTGATTTTACAGTAACAACTTGCAAAGGAATTTGTGCGGAAGCCCAGCCACATAAAGAGAAAAAAAAAACATATCACTGAACAATGAATGTAAGGAGATGTTTATGCAGCGTTTATTAGTAAAGGTGTAACTTTAACTGTCTTCCTGTTTTCTTTTTGGGTCACATGACAATTTTCATTTTTGTCTGATTAAGTTCGGGAGAGAGCTAAAAAGAGTTCGGAGAGGGAACGACTTGTTTATATCTGCTATAAAGAAGCAATAACTTGTTTCACAACTGTTCCATAACATTAAAAGTAACTACTGTATAAACAGGTAAAAAAAATGATGCATCAATCATTCAATTAATGAAAAAAACATATATCGTTGACGAATGGTTATAGTACTGTATGCGAGGAATAAATATTAAGAAACGGACGTGGAAGTGGACTTCGTTGGCTGGTTAACGTAAATAATACTGCGCGACATGCACAGCAAGGGGTTTAAATAACAAACACAATCAAACAGGAACTCAGGCAGCTGGAAACAATCGAAACACCCTCGCACCTCCGCCAATAACTAAACAGGAAGGGGACAGAACAGAAACCAAAACAAGTGCACGTGTCCATTGTAAACAAAGTCCTTAGCGTCTGTGCGCGCTTACAGCGCGTGCACACGCCCGTCGCTGATGAAGCGCCATCTGCAGGCGAGATCATGACAATAAAGCATTTTTTTTTTACACCTTTTGACAAAAGAATCAACTTCAGGGGGGTGTCACTAACAGTCCTGTCATGTTCTGCTCCCAAACCTAAATTTGTTGATGACGGTACCATGAAATAATATTGTGAGGGATCCAGATGTTGGCCTTCTGGAAAATAGCTACCAAAAATTGAAAGATCATATCTTTACTTTTCCGATGAGTCCAAATCGCACATTTTTTTTTGTTCACTGTACCTCGGATTTTATTGACAGTGAAAGTCCTGTAACTTGATGCTCGACGTAAGTCTTGTAAAAGCCCAAGCCAGATGTTGGAGTCAGTGAGTCTCTCTATATCATGCCACTGCAGCTGTCTCTGTGCAGATGGCCACTAAAACTCTTCATTATTTGAAAGTCTCTAAACAAGAAGGTTAAACCACTGGAGCCACTCCTTGCCAGCAGTCTGCCATTAAAGAACGCTTTAATTATGCTGGACGGCCTTGTTCGGAGAGTTACATACTGCTAGAGAGGCGCACTGACAGTGTTATTGCAGCTGTCGTAAATGAAGAATCTCTTTCTGCTCTAGACACGTTTAAGCGCTTTCACTTCTTTTGATTTAATCACTGTACTCGTGTAACAGACATCGGCAGCAGACTCCATGGAGGGCAGAGCTTCGCGAGTCTCAAACCCCAACAACAAGGTCAGTATTTTGATGTGAGAAGAAATATGTTGACGCAGTTAGATGCAGAAAGTTTATGAAGGGGGACTTCATCTAAAATAATGTAAAAAAGAAATTAAACTGACTACAATAGTAGTTATGGCAGATAGATTTGAACTAAAAGCAATGCATATATCAGTGTGTCCTCTATCTGTAGTCTTTCTATCTTGTTCTCTCTCTCTCTCTCTCTTTCTCTCTATTCTGTGTCTTCTCTGTCTCCCTCACGGGTGCTGCTTGCTCTTTCTTGTTTTTCTGTAGGATGTTGAGAGTCACAGTAGGCTTTTCCTCCGTCTCTCCCCAACTAACCCTTTCACCCCTACTCCATTTAAGGTTTGTGCCTCAGTGTGTGTGTGTGTGTGTGTGTGTGTGTGTGTGTACGTGTGTGTGTGTGTGTGTGTGTTTGTGTGTGCACTCTCGCTCCATGTAACACGTATGTGGTGTGAGGAACTGAATCAATGATGTGTTTCACATTGGCTCTACTCGCATGTGGCCCTAACACCCTTCCTGATTCTGTGTGTCCGTTTGTCGCTCATTGTCAGGTGATTTCTGAGAACGGTAACCCAGGGCAATTTCCAGTTACCTGTGCTGAAAACCGAACCAACGAGGTGTCGTTTTGATCATTATAGCTGTGGCGTATTCTTTTGACAGATGAATATCGACTGCATGAACGCGTAGTTGATTCTTGGCTGTGAGGATTCATATGCAGCGGTTTATTGTTCATCCAATTCAAGAAACCGGGGAACAGGGCAGGGTTCGCAAAGTCAGCGTAACAAGCGATATGTGAAGTGATATATCTGGAGAATCTTGTGATTCTACTAGCAGGTGTGGACAAAGAATACAATTATTAGCTATCCCACGGAGCGAGTCGAAGCTCCAGGGTATTTGCTAAATCCCAGGGTCTGGTTGCCTGGAAGCCTAACTGACTAGACTTCAGAATGGTAGCTAATGTAACAACATAACAAGATGATGACAAGATAACTATCTTGTCATCAAAGTGCATCGAATACAGACTAAGGGAAACGAACGAGTCATGTATCACATGTGCTCTGAACTCGAGCTCCTTTGTCAATCAGAGCAGCTCTCGGCATTCATGGGCATCTGCAAGCTCACGTACGTGGAAAAGTACGGACGGATCTCTCGTCCGAATGTCTTACGCCGTCCTGTGACGCAGCATGAGCAGCAGTTAGAAATTGTTGTCGAAGTTGTTATAGATTAAATGAAAAGGATTTTAGGTGTATAGTAGTAGGACATGTATTGTTCTACAAGTAACGACACACTAGAAATGATAAAACAGGCTATTGGGAATATGAAAGTTTGTTTTTGGTGCGTTAGTTTATCTAACTGTGGAATTGCCCTTCTGTAATCTGGCTTTCGCATCACAGCAGCGTTGATGATATTCATTTCGCCTGCTTGATCTGTAGTTTGTCATTGTAGCACACGGCGGTGGTAAGTTCAGCTTTACCCCACTGGCTTTGGTGAACAATGTTGTTTTGTGAGGAAAGTGATGATGATGATTGTGATGATTGGGGTTTACACAATATGGTATGAATGAAACTGCTCCTCGCAATTAAACTGCTTGCATTAAAGCCCAATCAGGAGTTGGCTTTCAGAAATCATGGTTAAAAAAAAAATGTCTGCAAATTAAACCGATTCCTGATTATGATTTTAAGTCCCGCTTGAATGAAAAAAGCGGTACAGTTTATTAGTATGTAGTATATATTATGTTTATTTTCTCTCTCCTCTTATTGGCAGCTGAATCGAGAGCCAGGGAAAATTACCCCGACGACGATGCCATTCCTCTCGGTGCCACGCATAGGTGAGACGGACTCTGACACGCTGACCCAGATCCCCGATCATCTCAACCTTCCTCGTGACCCAGTGGAGGACGAGGAAGATGAGTTTGGCTACACTTGGAGTAAGTCATGTTGAAATGATGACTACGTGCCACCAGAGGGCAGTGTGGTCACACTGGAAACACAAGCGCCAGTAGGAGCCGTAGTGATTTTTCATGGTATTAAATCTGCTCCGATCATTGAAATACTGCTGAAAACAAAATTTTAGAAGGTGCTAAAGTAATGGAAGTAATGCAATGGTAAATCAAGGAAAATACAGCCCTGAGGTTGTTCTGCTGGATATAACCTATAAAACCTACTACAAAATAAATCCATCAGTGTTTGATAGCACAAGCCTGCAGCGAGATTTGATTACTTTGTGTGCAAGCAGAAAAGGTGGTCGAGCGTTATGGGAGTCTGCCCGGTGTGTTGCACATGATTGAGCTGGAGAAGGGCAGAAGTGGTTTAGGCCTGAGTCTGGCAGGGAACAGGGATCGCTCAAGAATGAGTGTCTTCGTAGTAGGCATCGACCCCAACGGAGCAGCTGGGAGAGATGGTCGCATCATTGTAGGAGATGAGCTGCTGGAGGTGAGACCTGATGCTCCGAAGTACATTTTTTTATCATTGTTCCTCAATGATGACGTGTCTCCTGTACACTATCCCCTAGAGCACAGCTTATTCAGTTCCTTATTTAACTCACTGTCTTTGCAGATCAACGGTCAGATTCTGTATGGTCGCTCCCATCAGAACGCCTCATCCATCATCAAGAGTGCCCCTTCCAAAGTTAAAATCATCTTCATTAGGTGAGTGAAAAAAAACAAAAACATATATATATATATATATATATATATATATATATATATATATATATATATATATACTTCAAATGAAAACTGTTAAAAACTTTTCATGTTTTTTTTTAAATAAACCATTTTGGAAAGAGTGAAAAATATGGAGGGGTACTCCATATATTAATCTTAAGTTCAAAGTGAAACAATATTACTGGCAGCTTTGGGAGGCAGATAAATAATACCAAATAATTCCAATGAAAATTGATTCCAAATGTTTCTTCTAACCTCATCTAATATATTTCTGGTAAGTGAAACACTGCGCAAAGAATTTTCACCAAACTATTTGTTTAAAAGAGTCTCAACCTTCAGAGTAAGGGACTAGTCTACAGTACGTCTGTGTGCCAGAACCACAAAAACAACCCTCTGAAATATCACATATCTTTAAAAGCTTATTATTACTGTGCAGAGTCTTACATCGTTTCACTGTGTGTGTGTGTGTGTGTGTGTGTGTGTGTGTGTGTGTGTGTGTGTGTGTTTCAGAAACACAGATTCTCTCACTCAGATGGCTGTCATCCCGATGAAGGAATTCGGACACGTCCTGGACACACAACCAGAGGTTGTCTAATTATACTGTTTACACACTGTACTGTGAAAACGTCTTAGACACCCCATTTTATTATTTTTTTAGTACAAGCTTTGTTATAGATTTTTTATTTTATGACTTCTACATTATCGAGTCAGGACAAAAACATTTTATATTCCCAAACGTTAGTTTTCTAGCACGGAATTAAATGTTACAGGAAAATGTTTGTATGTCAGTAAAGAAAGCAGCATATTAAGTGGTAAGAGACACTTTTCAGACCAAAAAAAAACCCCATAACGAAGGCTGCTGGATAATAAGAAGCAAAAATAAGAAGCAAGTAAGCTGGTCAAAGTCTCCAGAAGAACCGTGGCTGGTTCTGCAAGATGCTCAGTAAAACTTACAGGCCACTTCCTTATAAAACTGCACTAATTCTACATGAGACTATTACAGCAAAGGCTCGTCACACCAAATATTGCCTTTCTGTCATTTATTATTGTTTATTACTGCACTTTATAGTATTTTTTTTTAATGGAGAAACATTTAATTTCATTATTTTTGAAGGCATCGTTGCTCTACGGCATTTCTTTAAAAGATTTATGCGCAGTACTGTACATGTAAGAAATCAAAGACTTAGAGGTGTGCAGTTACGGGAAAATAATCAACCAGTGGTTACTGATACCACCTCAAAGATGATGATTTTCATTATAACTACAGCTCCCTAAGTAATTTATCCTTTTTATTTGAGAATTCAACAATCCTGTGAGCATGTCTGGTGGCCAGCAACAATCAGTTTACATGGACAACAATAATCTGATATTAATCCAATTAAGACGATAGTCTGATTAAGTAAATAGCATGTAAACAGCAATTTTCAATTACCTTAATCTGATTAAAGTCATACTCGAAATAAACACAAATCGATTTAAGACGTGGAGTACTCCTGTTTTACTCGCATTATGGACATGTATTACAGACATGTTAATCACATTATGAACGTCGTGTGAGAGTTTTCACCGCATTTTGCGATGGGACACGATCACACGCCAGTGCTCAACATTTTACGGCGAACAAAAGAGTTCGGCTGTGTCCCAAACCGCATACTTGCATACTATAGGCCTGTAGTGGGGAAAAATACATGTATCTCTATATACTATATAGACGGTAAGTACGTGGTTTGGGACGCAGCCCACGGCTTCAAGCAGCCGTCTATTTGCACATACAGCACGACAAATAATTAACTGCACTTGAAGCTTTCGTAAAAAATTGTATAAAAACACCAAAAACTGTATACGGTCCCATAACGAAGACGAACTGTATGTCGATATGCGAAACTCTGGAGGGACGTCGGACGGCGTGGCGCGGTGACGTAATGACGCGAGCTCTTAATCTAATTATGTTCTCTAACATGTAAAAAAGGAACATGAAAGGAGTATTCTAAAAGCGACTCATGTAAACACCTTAATCACATTATTGTCTAATTCAGAGTAAGGTCAATAATTAGATTATTGCTGTCCATGTAAACGTAGTCATTGTTAAGATAGATAAGAAGACTGTAATACTAGCATTAAAAAAAGGAATTTCTATTTTTGATAATCCATCATTCTTCTTCTCATAGTCCCAAACTTGTTCCTCTCTCATCTCCTCACTGTCTGATATGGACATGTCTAAATGTGTACAGAGCTTATTTTTACCAGTGGTAAGTCACATTTCTCTCTCTCTCTCTCTCTCTCTCTCTCTCTCTCTCTCACACACACACACACACACTCATTTCATGTCTTCTTTGTCAGCACACAGGATGTTTTTCATTCAAATGAATACCACATCCACAGTAAGCATTGCAATACTTGCACACAAAGTGATTACTGTAAACCACTCTTCCTTTTGTTTCTAAGTCTTGTTTCTATATAATGCATGTATACACGCTAGAACTGTCTAGTGCAGATATCTAATGCTGTTTGGTCCTGACACGTATAACGATACAAGTTTAAACAGACCTCACACAGACCTTTGCTCAACCATACATTACGCACAAAGCAGCAGCAACCATACCTGTCTCTTCTCTGTATACGAATATTATTCACAACCAGCCTTTCTTTCTTTATATGCAAAACAGGAAGAGGGAGGGGTGGTGTTTAGTGAGGAGGACAAGAACGGCACGATCATCCAGGATGTTAAAGAAGATGGAGCAGCCACGAAGGTACAGGCAATTCAAGGCCTATTCAAGTGAATACAGCATATTGTTTATCTGTAATAAACATGTACATTCATGTACCGGTTCTCTCACTTGTTTTCCGACGGTGGAAACTGATGGGGTATGTCTACGATGGTGTGTGACTATGCAAGCAGCATTTTTCGCACAGAGCTGGCAAGAATGTTGCCATGCTGGCCTGTAAAAATGTTCTGCCAGACTCAGTTATTGCTGTGGAATATAATATCTGTATTGTAGATGTCATGGAGCATAATCTTTGCTATCTTCTATCCAAAATCAAACAGTACTCCGTTGGTGTGGTTATTTTCCTGGTTTGTTCATCCACAAGATGATATGGCTAATAATAATAATAATAATAATAATCGTTTTGAACTTGTGGCGAGATCCAGTTGCCTCCCGCACACGCTTTGCTAAATAGCTAGCTAGTTTGTGTTTGTTATGCTAACAACAGAAAGTGGCTATTTTTATTATTATTATCATCTGATGACCTACGAAACAATTCTGTGATATTTCGTGCTAGATGTGTTACAGAATCAATTTAGATACTGATACTGGATATCATACCAGTGCCATTTTAACAGTGCCATTTTAACAGTGCCATTTTAACAGTGCCATTTTCCGTAATTTTCAAAAAGTGGGACTTTCTATATATTATAGATTCATTACACACAAAATGAAATATTTCAAGCCTTTTTTTTTGTTTTGTTTTAATCTTGAGGATTATGGCTTACAGCTCACGGAACTAAAAAATCCAGTACTTATATATATATAAAATTTTATATAATATTAGAATAAAGAATTTATAATACATAAATGTAGACCTTCTCAAAAATGTATTTAGGTTTGAATCCTTTTGCATGAATTACTGCATCGATGCGGCGTGGCATGGAGACAATCAGCCTCTGGCACTGCTGAGGTGTTCTGGAAGCCCAGGTTGCTTTGATAGCCTTCAACTCGTCTGTATTGTTGGGTCTGGTGTCTTTTGTAGATTCTCTTTGGGGTTCACGTCAGGCGAGTCGGCTTCCCAGTCAAGTAATACCATGGTCAGCAAACCAGTTACTAGTAGTTCTGGCACTGTGAGCAGGCGCCAAGTCCTGCTGGAAAAAGAAATCAGCATCTCCATAAAGCTCATCAGCAGATGGCAGCATGAAGTGCTCTAAAATCTCCTGGTAGACACTGCATTGACGCTGCTAATTGAGAAAACTCAGTACACCGACACCAACAGATGACGGGCGGTGCAGTTGGTAGAGCGGGTTGTCCACTAATCGTAGGGTTGGTGGTTCGATTCCCGGCCCGGGTGACTCCACATGCCGAAGTGTTCTTGGGCAAGACAGTGAACCCCAAGTTGCTCCCTATGGCAAGCTAGTGCCTTGCATGGCAGCTCTGCTACCATTGGTGTGTGTGTGAATGGGTGAATTAGACACAGTGTAAAGTGCTTTGGATAAAAGTGCTATATAAGTGCACATTTACCATTTAGATGACATGGCACCTCAACTCATCACTTCCTCTGGAAACTTCACACTGGACTTCAAGCTTGGATTCTGTTCCTCTCCACTCTTCCTCCAGACTCTGGGACCTTGATTTCCAAATGAAATGCAAAATTTACTTTAATCTTCCCCGTGATTGTGGTTGTGTACTGAAGCAGACTGAAACATTAAAGGCTCGGGAAACCTCTTCTCATTTCTGAGAAGAGTCGACATTTCTGTATTATAAATTCTTTATTCTAATATTTTGAGATACTGGATTTTTGATTTCCGTGAGCTGTAAGCTATAATCATCAAGATTAAAAGAAAAAAAAGGTTTGAAATAGTTCATTTTATGTGTAATGAATTTAGTATATATGAAAGTTCCACTATTTTAATTAAATTACGGGAAAAATTAACTTTTCCACGATATTCAATTTTGTTTAGATGCATCTGTGTATGTGTGCGTGTGTTTGTTCAGGAAGTTAGTACAGGAGACAGACTGACGGTAGTAGATTATGAAATGACACAGGGCGTCTCTGTGCAGTATGTAATATGCATACCATCTATAGAATGTATATAACACCATAATTAGATGTAATTATCACTATAATTAGATTTATTTTGTCAACTGCAGGAGATTTTATTTTGTTCCGCCACAGGTGACGTCAATACTGAGCAAAGCAAATACCTCGGGCAAGCTCACGCTCCACACAGAAAGCCACACCCCAATATCAACCTCATCCAATCAGACATGGAGACCGTCAGACCCAGCAGTGGTCTCCAGCATGCCTCTGTCCTTGACACCCCCAGAAATGGATTCAGTCAAGAGTGAGGATTCAAACATGAAACTTTTTTATGGTTTAAACCTTCGTTTCTATGCGACTTATCATTGATGATTATAGGTTGTTATGGTGATGGTGTTTCAGATTCCAGCAGATCGTCAACCCCTGCGACCTTGGCCTCCGACCCTGTGACCTGCCCCATAATCCCTGGTTGTGAGACTACCATTGATATCTCTAAAGGAAGAACAGGGCTCGGCCTCAGCATCGTGGGTGGCTGTGACACACTACTGGTAAGCGTTCGAATTATTTGGTTATATTTATGTAAGTATATATGGGTGTGTGGGAAAGAGCAAGCACTCGTGATACAGGCCTTATTTGTTACACAGGGCGCTATAATAATTCACGAGGTGTACGAGGAAGGTGCTGCTGCTAAAGATGGAAGACTCTGGGCAGGAGATCAGATTCTAGAGGTAATGTTCAATCTAAAATCTGCGCAACATCACTGTGAAATTTTTACTATTAGGATTAGGATTGCACACACCTACCAACTTTCAAACTTCACCCTCGGGATAATATAAAGATAACAATAATCTCAAAATCGTAGCATCCCAAAATTGTAAAAATAAATAAATAATGTTCATATATTGCTAGGCATCCATTATATGATTGTTAGTGTATGACATGTTGTCAGGATTATCTCAGTCCGTTCTTGTCGATTTCAATCCAATCATTTTAAAGTATGCCAACCCATAATGTATTTCTTTCTACATAAATCCATATTATTCACCCTTTCATTTGTTTAGCGGTGATACAGTGAAGTATACGTATAGGCTACACTAAGCAGCTATTTATGCTAGGTGTCATGGATATGTAGCCTTGTTGAGCCTGCAGTCAGTTCTGTGATTTTATTTTTTACTCTCTCTCTCTCTTTGTTCTCTTCAGGTGAACGGTATTGACCTGCGCACAGCATCTCATGACGAAGCAATAAACGTGTTGAGGCAGACTCCACAGCGAGTGTGTCTGGTCGTGTTCCGCGATGAAGCGCAGTACAAGGAGGAGGAGCTGTGGGACGTGCTGTCAGTGGAGCTGCAGAAGAAACCAGGTCTAGGCCTCGGACTCAGTATCGTCGGAAGAAGGTACCGGAGTGAACTGGAGCGAAGTGTTATGTCAAGCACAGCTACTATACCATTTAACCACCATCTACTGGATATAAAATATAACCGCACTGACTCGAATGCAATCTAAGTTTGGATTCACATTTTATTTTTATTTTTTTGTCTCAACTGCCAGACGTTTTTTTTTTTGGGGGGGGGGGGTGTTAATTTTTTTTTTTTTTTTTTTGGGAGTAATAAATAAAAAGTGTAACGTTGAAAGCAAAGAATGAAATGAGTAGGGAATGAAAAGAAAAGGGGGTAAGGAAAGAATAAAGGAAGTAAATGAAAAGGAAGGAATGGAATGGAAAGGATGAAAGGAAAAAAAAAAAAGAAAAAAAAAAAAAAAAAAAAAAAAAAAAAAAAAAAAAAAAAAAAAAAGGAAGAGAAGAAAACCAATGGAGAGAGAAAGGAATGGAAGAAGGAAATGAAAAGGGAAGGAAAGGAAGAAAAGGAAGGACAGAAGGAATGAATGAAGGGTGGAAGGGAAAGGACAGAAGGAAATGGAAAGATAGGAAGTGTCATGGATATTTCAAAGGAACTCTGGACTTCAGTTCCAACTGCACCTCTACATCACTGTCACATGACCACCTGCACCTGATTCTCATGCATGTTAACGAGCTCTTGTGTGTGTGTGTGTGTGTATAGTCACAGTTTGCACTGCAGTCTTTGTCTTGCTTTGATTGTCTTGTTGACGTTGTTATGTTGTCTAGTTTCTTAGTCCATGTCATTTCTCTCTATTCATGGTTTATGTATTTAGTTTATTGTGTTCCGTTTGATTAAATTTCATATCTGCACTTGCATCCGTCTCAGCCTCCATTATGTGAGAGGAAGGGAACGAAAAGGAAAGAAGGAACAGAAAAGGGAGGGAGGAAGGAAAGAAGAAAGTACAGTGGTGTGAAAAAGTGTTTGCCCCCTTCCTCATTTCCTGTTCCTTTGCATGTTTGTCACACTTAAGTGTTTCGGAACATCAAACCAATTTAAACAATAGTCAAGGACAACACAAGTAAACACAAAATGCAATTTGTTTGTTGAGGTGTTTTTTAAAAATGTTATTTATTAAAAAAAACCAAACCATCATCGCCCTGGCCGTTGAAAGGAATTCCCTTGCCCCTAAACCTAATAACTGGTTGGCCCACCCTTAGCAGCAACAACTGCAACACGTTTGCGATAACGGGCAATGGAGGCTTTTACAGCGTCCTGGAGGAATTTTGGCCCACTCATCTTTGCAGAATTGTCCTAATTCAGTTACATTAGAGGGTTTTCGGCATGAACGGCATTTTTAAGGTCATACCACAACATCTCAATAGGATTCAGGTCAGGACTTGCTGGCAGGCCACTCCAAAGTCTTCATTTTGTTTTTCTTTAGCCATTCGGTGGTGGACTTGCTGGTGTGTTTAGGATCATTGTCCTGCTGCAGAACCCAAGTTCGTTTCCAGCTTGAGTAACGAACAGATGGTCGGACATTCTCCTTCAGGATCTCTTGGTACAGCAGAATTCATAGTTCCTTTTATCACGCATTTCGTCAGGTTTTTCCTGAAGCGCAAAACAGCCCCAGACCATCACACTACCACCACCATATTTTACTGTTGGTATAATGTTCTTTTTATGAAATGCAGTGTGTTCCTTCTCCCCCAGATATACTTGGACACACACCTTCCAAAGAGTTTCCACTTTTGTCTCATCGGTCCAGAGAATGTTGTCCCAAAAGTCTTGGGGATCATCAAGATGTGTTGTGGAGAAATTGAGACAAGCTTTGATGTTCTTTTGCTCAGCAGTGGTTTTCTCCTTGGAACTCTGCTATGCAGGCCATTTTTGCCCAGTCTTTTCCTGATGGTGGAGGCATGAACGCTGACCTTAACTGAGGCAAGTGAGGCCGCAGTTCTTTGGACGTTGTTGTGGGGTCTTCTGTGACCTCTTGGATGAGTGCTTCGCTCTTGCGGCGGGGTATTTTAGGGCCCGGCCACTCCTGGGAAGGTTCACCACTGTTCCAGTCTTCGCCATCTTTGTGGATAATGGCTCTCACTGTGGTTCGCTGGATTCCCAAAGCTTTGGAAATGGCTTTATAACCCTTTCCAGACTGATAGATCTCAATTACTTTCTTTCTCAATTGTTCCTGAATTTCTTTGGGTCTCGGCATGATGTGTAGCCTTTTAAGGATCTTCTGGTGGACCTTACTGTGTCAAGCAGCTCCTATTTAAGTTGATGCCTTGATTGTGAACAGGTGTGGCAATAATCAGGCCTGGGTGTGGCTAGAGAAATTGAACTCAGGTGTGGACAACCACAGTTATAGTATGTTTTAACAAAGGGGGCAATTTCACTCTTTTAAAAAAGGGCTATGATGGTTTGGATTTTTTTACCTTTTATAATAAACACCTTCATTTACAAATTGCATTTTGTGTTTACTTGTGTGTTTACTTGACTATTGTTTAAATTGGTTTGATGTTCCGAAACACTTAAGTGTGACAAACATGCAAAGGAACAGGAAATGAGGAAGGGGGCAAACACTTTTTCACACCACTGTAAATACATTCAATGGAAGGAAGAAATCAAATGGAGAGTAGGGAAAGGAATGGAAACGTGTCATGTGATGTCAAGCACTTCTCATCAGGTCTTGGAGGCAAGCAAGAAGATGGAGTACAACATGCAGCTGAAAAAAATGGTCTTGTTAGTGAGCAGATACTGTTTCAGGAGATGTATGACATGATAAATAGAAAATATTTCTTTGCCAATATTACTAAAAAAAAAACCCAACTTACCTGTTTTTACGACATTCACTTGTACGCAATGTGACTTCCCACTTTAAATCAGCCTCCTCTTTTCTTGATAAACCAATCTTTATTTTACTTGATCTAATCTAGACAGCAGGCTAGCTCAGTGCCAGCTAGTACCGGTGAGAGATGTATTCTAAATGTTCACATCCTCCTCCGTTTCTTCCTCCCACAGGAACGATACAGGTGTGTTCGTGTCCGACATCGTGATGGGAGGCATCGTGGAGAGCGACGGCCGGCTCTTGCAGGGAGATCAGATTTTGTCTGTTAACGGCGAGGACGTTCGGACAGCAACACAGGAGTCCGTCGCCGCCCTGCTAAAGGTAAACAAGTAAACAAACGAACTGAAACGCTTTTTCTATTTACATAACAAAAAAACAACAACAATGTGTCTATTTCATATTTATGGTGGCTTTTTTGCTGTAAATACTAATCAATACAAGATCATTGCACTGGACATGAGACATGATTTTGCATTCTGTCTCTGTTTAGTGTTGTGTTGGCCCAATCAAATTGGAGGTGGGTCGCTTTAAGGCGGGGCCGTTCCACTCCGAGAGACGCCTGTCTCAGGGCAGTCAGGTGGGTCGTCATTTCAGAAGTTCTTTACTTCTTTGGACCACTTTTGCTGTTATTTTTTCTTTTTTAAATCATAGTTTGAAGCCTGTAAAATAAATGACGTGTGTGTTTGTGTGTAGTTAAGCGAAGGTGGAAGCTGTAAAGCCAGCCAGCTGTCTTTTGCTGGTTCTGGCAGATCACAAGAAGACTTTGAGGACAGTCACAGGAGTCTGGAATGTGAGCAAAAACACAATCCTCAGATAAAGATCTGATTGCATGCACAGCACCCATTTTTATTTACTCAACACATGCTCTGTGTTCTCTCTCAGCACTGGACCAAGACATCCGAACTGTGGAGCTGTCCAAGGTGAAAGAGTTATTGGATGGATGGATGGATGGAAAGATACAAGGGGAATGAAAAGAAAAGGGAGGGAGGAAAGAAAAATAGGACGAAAGAAAGGGATAAAAAAGGAGGGAAGGAAGGAAGAAAGGAAATGGGACGGGGTGAGAGAATAAAAAGGAAGGAAGAAATCCAATGGAGAGTTGGGAAAGGAATGGAAGGAAGTGAAAGGGAAGGAAGAAAGAAAAGGAAGGATAGAAGGAATGAATGAAGAAAGAAAAAAGGGGGAATTAAACATAAGGAAAGAAAGAACAAAGGAAGGAATGAAGGAGAAAAAAGGAGGACTTACTGAGTTTCATGTGACACTGACCTTATAGATGTTATTCTCTGTGTGTGTGTGTGTGTGTGTGTGTGTGTGTCTTTAAGGGTCCATCTGAGTCCTTGGGGATAAGTATAGCAGGTGGAGTGGGCAGTCCTCTGGGCGATGTGCCCATCTTCATTGCCATGATGAACCCAGCTGGTTTGGCTGCACAGACACAGAAACTCAGAGTAAGTGTGTGTGTGTGTGTGTGTGGTGTGTGTGTGTGTGTGTTTTCCATCCATGCTATTTTGAGATTGTTATGATTTAAATCAACAGTAGTCTTTACCTTACCTTACAGTCTTTCTTTCTCTCATTACTTCTGTAACACACAGGTTGGCGATAGGATCCTATCAATCTGTGACACGTCTACAGAAGGCATGGCCCACAGCCAGGCTGTTTCACTGCTGAAAAACACCACAGGAACTATATGCCTGCAGGTGTAGACACGCAAACACGTGCACACACGTTATCTTCTGTACCGAGGTGTAGTACTCACGTGTTGGTTAATATTTGCTAAAGGTTGTCGGAGGTGACACTACAGTAACAGGTCCTGCTCTGGATCAAACATCTGGACTCACCAGCAGCAGCATCTTCCACGATGACCTGGGGTGTGTATGAATACACAAACAACCTCCCACACACACACACACACACACACACACACAAACACATACATACACAGCTTTCGATCAACAATTAATGATGACTATTTATGTCAGCTTAAACAGGACTGTCAATTTCTCAAGCCTAAATAAAGCTGTGAGATTGCAATAAACCGTGCCCTACAAATCAAATCAAACCACTATCTTCTTTTAATAACACAAATCGAACACTCAAACGATTAAATTGAAGCTTCACTTCCTGGAAGCTCTAAGAGCTGCAGCTTGCTCAAGTTCTCTCCCTTGCCAAGAGAGCACGAGGTCAAATCTGTTAACGGCTGAACGTAATTTTGCCGCGTCAGAAGATTAACGTGCGTTCATGAGATTTATTGATTGTTACCATGGAAACCCACTCCTTCTTCTGACTCGCATTCAATCCACACACTAAGAGCAAGCTAACAAAGCTGACAAATCAAACAGCTGTCCTGTTAACATTAGATAGATAGTTAATTATAGCTGTGTTATTCAGTGAAATGTTTCAAACATACAGTGGTGCTTGAAAGTTTATGAACCCTTTACAATTAGGTAACAGTTACCGGAAAATGTTTAGTTGCAGTTATTGCTGCACAAGTGGGCCAGACCAGATACTGAAAGCAAAGGATTCACATACTTTTGCCCCTCACAGATATGTAATATTGGATCATTTGCCTCAATAAATTAAACACCAAGTATAATATTTTTCATCTCATTTGTTTAATATGGTTCTCTTTATCTACTTTTAGGACTACTGATGATGTTTAAGGAAAATATTTATGCAGAAATGTAGAAAATTCAAGAAAACTTTCAAGCACCAACCTAATTTTACTGTGAAAGTAGAAGGTATTGGTGTCTGGTAATTCCTTTTTTTAATGTAATGTCTTTCTTTGATGTGACCTACAAAAAAAAAATTATTCCGAACAGGGTTAATAGAGATGTTTGAAAGGCTTATTTTAGGACTTAAAACGAGCAATATCATCATTATTATTATCATAATTATAATTTATTATTATTACATTTTTATTTGAACCATTTTCATTATTTTGTGTGTGTGTGTGTGTGTGTGTGTGTGTGTGTGTCACCACAGTCCTCCTCAGTGTAACACTATTAGTCTGGAGAGAGGGCCAGACGGCTTGGGCTTCAGTATAGTGGGAGGATTTGGCAGTCCCCATGGCGACCTGCCCATCTATGTAAAAACAGTGTTTGGGAAGGTACAAAACTTTATTACAAATTCAGAATTGTGTATCCTATATATTTTGGTATACTCACTCCGTGTATGTGTGTGCGTAGGGTGCAGCCGCAGAGGATGGGCGTCTAAAGCGCGGGGATCAGATAGTCGCAGTCAATGGTCAGAGTTTAGATGGAGTCACGCATGAGGAGGCTGTGGGTATTTTAAAAAAAACCAAAGGGGCCATCACGCTCACCATACTCTCATAGAACACTAAATTATACAAGATCATCTTAAAAACACTGGCTTATATTACACACTGTGACCTTTTACCTGATGAATACTGTAAATACCCAGTATAGAAACATATTTTTATTACTTTATTTATTCTTTTACTAATACAACAGATGCCGTTTCCAATTCTTTACTTTCACATTGATGGGAAATGATTGAACCACGTGTATATATACTGTTTTAGCCTCATGCATCAGTAGTTATTGGGAGTTATGAACATATGAATTAACCTTTGGGGTGCAGTTAATGTTTGCAAATAGAAAACCCAGCATACAGCAACTACTGAAAAGAGTCAAGTGATCAGTTTTATAGAACGTCTTCCTAAAACGTAGTTAGCTTTAGTTACTTTTTAGAGCAGTTTCTACCTTGGCAGATTTGCCTGATCTGCTTAACAGTTTTTATTAGACCTGAGCAGGTTTTGGTGGTTTACCTAGAGCACTGCTTTTATTTTTGAACACCACTACAGGCAACAGTTTTAGTCCCAGACTGCAAAATAAACAAACTAGATTACTTTCTTACAGCTGGTACTATTGATCATACAGTTCATGTGAGGATTTGATTAGCCATCTATACGGTGTGAATTGCAAGTGAGACATTAATGTAAAGTATTACAGAGAAAGAAACTAACCAGCACCCAAAAGTGTTTTAGATGTGTTAGTGAGACAGAAATCTAGCAGTTATTTCACACTGTCTTTATATAGTGCTATTTACAGTATTTTTGGATTGGATTTTTTTTTTTTTTTAATGGAAGGAAACATTGTTTTCATTATATCATGTATCTATCTAAGCGTTTTACTCAGTGTTCGTGATTTAGAGAGTTCACACTCAAGCAAAAAGCATTTCTAAAACCAGTATTGAGTTGTTGTTTTTTTCCTGGAGATAAATAAATAAAATGAAATAAAAATAAAAAAAAGTTAACCTCCGATCAAATTCCTTCATTCTATTTGACCCCACATCATAAAACAGGCAAGAAATTTATTTAACAAAAATGCATTTTATTTCAGCAATAACAAAAATGCACGTCTTTAAAACTGAGGAAAGGAAAACAGCTTATGCATATACACACAGTCATGGATAAGTGGCTCCCATATTCCAAGATTTCAGTTGAATGTTACATTAACAGTCATTCAATTATGAAAAATAAGTTCTTTGAACATCTGTGGCATTCTTGGTTCTCAATACTCGGCACACGAAGGCGAGTAGAGCGTTGTCTGGACAGAAGTACAGTCCAGATAACTCTCACATGCATACATTTGTGTTGCAGCTCATTTAGCTCGCACAAAGGAAAGAAGCAAGTTCATCAGGTTGTCGTTGCTGTATAGCTTAAAGGGTAAATCTCTTTCCACAAACATGGCTCTTGTCTACATAGTGATTGAAAGTACAAATTCATTCCCTGGGATAAAAAATAACAGGTCAGCATACTCATGTTATATTGTAGAGGTCTAGGAGAACCCCAATCATTTCATTTTCACCTCGTTTAAAGTTTAGAGCAAACCTGTCAGCATTCTTAAAATCACAACAACAGCAAAACACAAGTAATAAAATAGAGTACTTTAATTGGTCAAGCTTAAACACAGAAGGAAGAGCAAAAAATGGATTAAAAGCAATAAAAGTGATAGTGTATGAGGACTGTAGCTGTCAAATTAGACAACCCCTAACGGTAAAAGGAAAAAAAAGTTAGGAAATAAATGATTGTGATTTAAAAACAAAAGAATAATTAAAAGCTGCAGTTTGTAATGTTTATTGAACAATTAGAAATACTGATTTCAAATATTGTCATGCACTATTTTCCTGACCAGAAATTAGCTCCGCCTACCAGGGGAACAAAATTGTGCCATTTTTTCATCCTTAAGCCATAAGAACACACATTTGCATATATAAGCACATGACGCTAAATGAGGAGTCCAAAAAGTTCAAAGAGAGTGAGAGATTAACCAGAATATCTCAAATGTGTCATAACATAATAGGAGGGTTAATAATGCATAACTAGAACACTAAAAATAACAATAAAATAAATGACAGAAAAGAGGTAACTGAACTTGTCAGGTCAGTATTTACAGGCATAACTGAGATTTAAAGCCTGAAATTTACTTCTAAAAAACTTCTATTGGTTAAAAATAACATCGGATGACTCTGAACTGTTGGCGAATTCATGTGAGACAGGATCTGTGAAAACAAAATGACTTTCAATGTTTTCGTATACTCGCCAAACATGACTTTCACAAGCTCACAGAATGTGCAGCCCAGCACTGAGGGCTAACAGATCCCTCTACACTTCTAAATGCTACCATGGAAACAGAGATTCATCAGAAAATTATGTAAAGAAATGAGAAAAGTCCTCCTCAGCTCTCATGCTCCCTTTTTAACTAGTTGAAACAAAACGGGGCCAAATCGCAGAGCTGTCATGACACTCTGTAATGACCTCACAGACGAGCTGTCAGAGCTGAAAAACAGTTTCAGTAAAAGCCTGTAATTTACTCCACCTTAAATTCAAATGCAGAGAAAATAGGAAACCGTTTGAGGAAACATCTGGCTCGGAACGTTCACGCAAGTGTGTGTCGCTGCACACCATCTTCAAAAACGCGTCAAAACAGTTCCTCAATGGAAAACGTATTTTCTCCAAACCAAGCAATGACTTTTCCCTTACTCTAAGAGCATATTCCTTACTATTCCTTAACATATACAGTTACAAATGTTTAGGCTGAATATGAATTTTAAAGTACAAAGTAGACAAAAAGAAAAAATCCATTACAATCCACATTTGTTATATTTAATATTTGGTAATGGTTTTAAAATTCACTCATTCTCTGAGAAAAAAGCGAAGTGTTAATAAATCTAAAACAAAATCTTAAAATGTATGCAAAATGTTTTATACTGAGCCAATAAATATCTAGCCTGAGGCTTGTAAAACAGAAGCATTATAAAATATACTAAATGTTCTTTATCTACTGTTTCTGCGTGCGTTGTGTGTACATTGAGATCCAGGTTTAAAACAGGATATAATGTTTAGTTCCTATAACTAATAAACATAAAACTTCCCTTTCTCTCTTCCTTTTTTCCTTCTTGGTCTGGAAAACCAAAACCCCACAGTATGATCACTTTTCCCTTTTTACATAGAAATGAAACGTGGTGTGAAATGTGAATTCTTCTGAAGTTATAGTTATTACTGTTAGCTACTGTTTACTGGCTACAAGTTAAAATAATCAGCATCTATTTTTACACTGCTGGTTAAAGAACCACCACTGGTTTCCCTTTGTTTCCTGACAGCATACAAACGGAAATCTCCTGTTATATTAAGGAGGTACACTCCTGTTGGAGGTACACTGAACTGTTGAGTCAGTTCTAGAAGACTCTAGAGCCTTTAAAATCAATATTATTTAAAAACATCCTGCAGTTAAAATCTTTAAATATAAAAATTCTGAAATCAATCCTTGAAAAAAAAAAACGATGAACTGATTCCCATTTTTCTCCTATCCATCCACGCCGCATTCCATTCTTACTCTCATCCATCTATCCATCCTTCCATGCCGATCTCCTTTCCATTCTTTTTCCCAGTACATCTATGCAGATTCCCATTCTTTCTCCCATTCATCCATCCGTCAGGAGTTCCATTCTTTCTCTCATTTATCCACCCATACATGCCGATTCCCTTTCTTTCTCCCATCCATTCATCCATCGACCCACCCACTGTTGGTTTAGCTGAAAAATAAATAAAAGGGAAAAAGAGTAGTTTTCAGGTGTCTCCTATATCTATGTCAAATTTAAATTTATATCGGGGTTTTTTCTCCTGCCAATTTTCCTGCCAGTTATGCAACGGCTAACAACCAGGCAGGATGAATGCTAGCACTTGCTTCCTCACGGTGGCATGGCTAGCCACCAGAATACCTGAACTCACTCAAAGGAAGGGCATTATCTACCCTCTTCTTCAGACACGAACAATTTCATTTAACTAGTCTAGCAGTATTTGGTATAAAGTGAATTGAGGGTTATTTTTCCAAGAATAAGCTCTGTCTATTCCCTTTCGTTCAGTCATTGTCAAAGACCCATTCCCTTTTGGAAAATAAAACATACAAACTACAGTAAATGATCGCAATAAAAATGGCCAACATCCAGTTTTTTCTTCTTCTTCTTCTTCTTCCAGTCCTTCCTCTAAATTATTTTACAAATAATGCTAAAATATTCTGCATAAAGTGATTGGCCCGTTTTCTCCCGAGTGCTTACAGGTAAAGGAGCACACCTCTCAGATGGTGTGGGTGAAAGATCAAACAGGAAGCGATCGCATAAATCAGGCCTGGCCAGACTAGATGATTAATCTCAGCAAGAAAGACAGAGCGGCTCCCAACGAAAGTCCCAGTGCCAGGAAGAACATCATCAGAGCTCCTGCTGTCTCTCCATCTTGTGGAGCCACCAACCTGGGAGAGAGGTGTGACGTGAATATAAACGTGAGAATAAATGAAGTTAAGGTAACGTGCAGATAACTGCCTGAATTCTGATCAATGGCCGTGACTGAAGATGGTCACTAAGTATTTATTCACTTACTGTGGTGCGTAAGACATAGACAGGCAGACGCAATAACCGCTGGACACGGAGAAGAAAACCATAATGATGGCAAAGGACCAGTCATTGCCAAAGACCACAGGCATGAATTGACGTTCCTGAACATTACAGAGCATCAGCAGAGGAATGAAGATCACACGGGAGACCACTAGTGCTGGAAACAACCGACTCTCTTTAGAGGGCTATGAGTGAGAAAGACAGATTCTGTAAAACATTAATAGAATGAAAGAAAGAAAAGCAAGTAAACACTATAACTGTCAGTTACCCATCGCACACGAGACGTGATGGATCTCCCAAACAAGTCCATCACGTTAAAGAGCAGGAAACAGCACACAGGGATGAAATAATTTTCTGAAAAAGTGAAAGGTTAGTTCAGTGAGGATCTACAGTAAGTTTTCATTTGTGCTTTGGTTTTTCTTTACTGAAGAGTGATGCATGCATTTTAGTGCTCGTACCCCACTTTCCCTCGTAAACGGTCTTCACGTCCACTGTGACGGCGGGGAAGACAGAGAGTGTGACCATGACCACGAATGTTATGCAGAACGCCATCAACCAAATCTAAGAAAGAGATTTAAAGGCGCAGTCAGCAATATCGGTGGAAATTAGCTGAAATCCAATCAGTGGTCGCTCGAAAGCGTCTTTAGACTAATTGGTTGGATGTTGGTGGTCCAACGTCGATGCTTATTTCTATCCAATTTCTCCTCCAAGCGTGTTCAGCTGCCCTATGACCTTGAATTCATTAATTGCTTGAGCAATCTCACAGGGAGCAATTTTAGGAGAGAACTACTGTTATTGTGAAAATATTGAAATAGAAAAAGAGCCACTCAATCTCTCAACGCACCTTTTTTAACACTTCCAACACAGAGCTCTTTACTTGCTTGTCCTGCTCAGCGTCCACGCTAACAAATGCTTGCCTGGCAACATCACTCTCCGGACTGCAGGGAGATCCATTGGGCACCGGATCAGTGGCCTGACTGCTCAGTTCCCCATTCTCCTGTACACCTGCCATAATGAAGAGTAAGAGAATAATATAAACTACAGAAAAAGACTGATGTTCCATTATAAGAGATGATCCAAGGCATTTTGGTGGCATGTTGTTTGTAGTGGATGTTTGTAATGCTTGTGAAACTTCACAATCAAGCCACATGCTAGCAACCAGCCAATGGAGAACTGGGTAATGAAACCTCTGCAGACCATCCTTATTTTTGCAATGACGGCCCAGAAGATACCACAACAAGGAAAGAACTAATGTTAGCAAGTAAATAGAAAGGTCATGATGGTACAGAAATGAGTAATCACCGTTTGGACCCGCCCACACGTCCACATCCTGTGAAAACCTGGTTACGGTTGTGATTTTGCAGTGGTGTATATAATGTATGAAATGTTGACGTGTGGACAACTAAACTGATAAGGAAACTGACAGTTTACTTCCTGAAAAAACATTCTCAGCCTGTCCAGGAAACCAGCTTTCCTTTACTTCTCCCGATCACACTGTTGCTAAGGCGTGACAAATGGCGCTATGACAACTGAATTTGAGATAAGTACTGAATGAAACGTAAACAATCCCAAAATGAAGGCATTAGTTATGGTCCAGCGCTTCTGGGTTGCTACCAAGTAAATTGGTAATGTGACTGGAAAAGTCAAGCCTAATTAAAAAGTTGGAATGGCTTGTCTAGCATCAAAACAAAGCTCATGGCAACAAAGATATTGAAAATGTTTGTTCACACGTACAAGACCTGTGTTGGAAATGCATCGATTTTTGATAGATGACAGCAGAAACATAACCATACCGCAATTCCAGTTTGTCATCAGGAATAAAATTTTAGTTACAGTTATAGAAATAGATTTAGTTACAGTTACATTTTTCTAGACACTCAAAGCACTTTACCTAGTATTTAGGAGGGGTCTTCTCAACCACCACTAGCTTGTAGCTGCTAGTGGAGATTTACTTTAGTTTTTAAGGTTTGTTATGTTCCAGAAAGATCACAAAGGTTGACTTGACATGCTATAATCATCATCAATATAGTGTAAAAGTGCTTCTGGCATTCTTTATGCAGCATTTCATTATAACGACTATATGATGTTCCAGGAAGATTTTCTTCTATTAACGCAGGAGGGCGATCAATTAAGAAGGATGAAAAACAAGCGATATAGAGCAACGGCTCTATAAATAAAATTATTTTGATTGTTTGTACTGAAAAATGGTAGAAATATGGTTTTATTCTGGAGCTCAGTAAGGCAGGATTTAGGTTGGGCTACTGGGGCAAACCACTGATGAAAAACGAATAATGCATCTCTGATTCATATAACATTAATGAAGGGTTGGCAGGTTCCATGTATTGCACCACTGTTAACTTGTTTCCCATGTAAAGACTGAGAAAAAGAAGAAAAATGCATCTATACTTTCCTCTACCTGAACATTTTGGGCTAGTTTCAAGTGCTTTGTGTGGCTTTAGAGTTGAAGTTCCTGGCTGCCCTTCCCAAGAACTCCAGTGAGAACTGTTACCTTTCAAAGGGAACTTCGATGTTGCATTTAGCATAACAGTATGGGAAGCACCCTTGCGCACGTGACCAGTATTTGAAGCTTGTGTAAAATCATGCCTCTACTTACAGGCCTGCCATGATCAGGTGACGTGGCAATTAAGGGCGTCGCATGATATATATGCCACCCGTGAACCACGCCGCCAGCCTTATTATCTTCAGCGAGACTGCATGTCTGTTGGCTGTGTGCCAAAAGACGCTTCATTTCTACTCTAGATTTTCTCAAAATCTAAAAAAATTTTATCCCTTTTTTAAAGAAAAAAGAAAAGAGAGGGAAAAAATGAGCAAGAAAGAATTCAGAAAGTGTTACGCCTTGCTCCAGTTTCATCACAGGATCACACTGTTGCCCCTTCCTGCCTTGATTAGCAAGACAAGTCAACTCAGGAAGTTACGTCGGGGTTACGCATGAAACCCTGTTCCCTGAGAAGGGAACGAGACATTGCGTAGCTTTGTCATACCAGGGCAGGCCTGTGAATTGCGTCTTCGCTTCAGATAATAGAGTCTGGCGGCATGGTTCACAGGTGCCATATATATATACTGCTCAAAAAAATAAAGGGAACACTTAAACAGCACAATGTAACTCCATGTGTTCTCTTTATTTTTTTGAGCAGTGTATATATATATATATATCATACACGCAAGGGTGCTTCCCATATTGTTATGCTAAATGCAACGTCGAAGTTCCCTTCTCAGGGATCAGGGTTACATGCCTAACCCCAACGTTCTTTACAATTGCATATTTAAGTAAAACAAACAAAGAAAATAAACCATAAACTGGCTACTACAGTTTGTATCTGTATTTGTATTAGTTTAGGATGCATTATCTGTTCAATCCAAATAATGTCTTCGTATCCGGTTACACCTCAAAATTATATTAAAATTATGTATTTATTTATTTATTTATTCAGCTACTACTCGATCTGATTGTGAGGATTATTGTGATACTGGATTGTGACGTACTGAATTATCAATATCATATTACTCATTTACAACACTACATGCTGGTTCACATATCAGTCTGGTGTGTGTGTGTGTGTGTGTGTGATTGTACCTTTAGATAGAAGCTCCCTAGAAGCATCAACCTCATTGCTTTGACCTTTGCTCTTGTTGAGGTAAAATCTGGCAAACTCCTGTACAACACGTGTGTAAAGTATACGAAATGGATTAATCAGAATTTTAGCATCAGTTTTGTTGACTAACAAACTACACCTACACACACACACACACACACACACACACCCATACACACTATAGTTGTCGGAAGGAATTTCGCTGCGGAATACTATTTGAATATACGATTAATTTGACTTTATTAAAGGACAAAAATGACAGTTGTTCCCTTTTAGCCACCGGTCATGGATTTCTTCAAACCTTTTTTAGGCCTAAACAATGTATGTCATAAATGATGTCAGTTTTCTACATGTAAATATAGAAAGTGAACAAGTATGTGCATCAATATGTTGTTACATATGCAGTGAGGGAAAGAAGTATTTGATCCCCTGCTGATTTTGTACGTTTGCCCACTGACAAAGAAATGATCAGTCTATAATTTTAATTGTAGGTTTATTTGAACAGTGAGAGACAGAATAACAACAAGAAAATCCAGAAAAACGCATGTCAAAAATGTTAATTGATTTGCATTTTAATGAGGGAAAAAAAGTATTTGACCCCCTCTCATTCAGAAAGATTTCTGGCTCCCAGGTGTCTTTTATACAGGTAACGAGCTGAGATTAGGAGCACACTCTTAAAGGGAGTGCTCCTAATCTCAGTTTGTTACCTGTATAAAAGACACCTGTCCACAAAAGCAATCAATCAATCAGATTCTGAACTCTCCACCATAGCCAAGAATGGGCTACAAGACCATTGCCAAGCAGCTTGGTGAGAAAGTGACAACAGTTGGTGCGATTATTCGCAAATGGAAGAAACACAAAAGAACTGTAAATCTCCCTCGGCCTGGGGCTCCATGCAAGATCTCACCTCGTGGAGTTGCAATGATCATGAGAACAGTGAGGAATCAGCCCAGGACTACACGGGAGGATCTTGTCAATGATCTCAAGGCAGCTAGGACCACAGTCACCAAGAAAACAATTGGTAACACACTACGCCGTGAAGGACTGAAATCCTGCAGCACCCACAAGGTCTCCCTGCTCAAGAAAGCACATATACATGCCCATCTGAAGTTTGCCAATGAATATCTGAATGATTCAGAGGACAACTGGGTGAAAGTGTTGTGGTCAGATGAGACCAAAATGTTTGGAGGAGGAGGAATGCTGCCTATGACCCCAAGAACACCATCCCCACCGTCAAACATAGAGGTGGAAACATTATGCTTTGGGGGTGTTTTTCTGCTAAGGGGACAGGACAACTTCACCGCATCAAAGGGACGATGGACGGGGCCATGTACCGTCAAATCTTGGGTGAGAACCTCCTTCCCTCAGCCAGGGCATTGAAAATGGGTCGTGGATGAGTATTCTAGCATCACAATGACCCAAAACACACGGCCAAGGCAACAAAGGAGGGCTCAAGAAGAAGCACATTAAGGTCCTGAGGTGGCGCTAGCCAGTCTCAGACCTTAATCCCATAGAAAAATTCTGGGAGCGAGCTGAAGGTTTGAGTTGCCAAACGTCAGCCTGGAAACCTTAATGACTTGGAGAAGATCTGCAAAGAGGAGTGGGACAAAATCCCTCCTGAGATGTGTGCAAACCTGGTGGCGAACTACAAGAAACGTCTGACCTCTGTGATTGCCAACAAGGGTTTTGCCACCAAGTACTAAGTCATGTTTTACAGAGGGGTCAAATACTTATTTCCCTCATTAAAATGCAAATCAATTTATTACATTTTTGACATGCGTTTTTCTGGATTTTTTTGTTGTTATTCTGTCTCTCACTGTTCAAAATAAATCTACCATTAAAATTATAGACTGATCATTTCTTTGTCAGTGGGCAAACGTACAAAATCAGCATGGGATCAAATACTTTTTTCCCTCACTGTAAGTAATTTTCCAACAGGGGCTTGAAACCAAAATGAAATGGTGTTGTTAGGCATTACATACGCAATATGGCCCAAACTGTTGTTACAGTGTTGGACGCACATCATTGTATAGAGTGTCTTTGTATGCTGTAGTGTTACAGATTCCCTTTAATAGAACTAAGAGGCCCAAATCCTGTTACAAAACCTGACAAACAATGCCACTGTGCACAAAGCGAACTTCAATGAAGACTTGGGTTAACCAAGTTTAGTGTTGAAGAATGTGAGTGGCCTGCACAGAGCTCTGAACTCAACCCCACCGAACACCTGGTGATGAACTGGAACGGTGACTGTGCACCAGGCTTCCTCGCCCAACATCGATGTCTGACCTAACTAATGCTCTTCAGGCTGAACGAACACAAATCCCCACAGCTATGCTCCAGAATCTAGCGGAAAGCCTTCTCAGAAGAGTGGAGACTAAATCTGGAATGGGATGTTCAACAAGCACCTGTGGCAGTGTGATAATCAGGTATTCACAATCTTTTGATTATATAGTGGATATGCTAATGTTATTAGATTATATCCTAAGAAGTATGCATTTATAGTGAATAGGATGCCAGATGGAATTCAGCCTCGATGTTAAGCTTGTGAAAGGTGAATGTTTCCATGGCTCTTAACGTTAATAGTAAAGTTATGATATTGCCTTTTTGGTCATTTTCTCCCTTATCTTCACTGGTTTATGTGATGTATACAATATTTGCAGTATAGACAATAGTATTATTATATTATACACTCATTAATACGCATTCAAATCTTTGAGTGAAAATTCAACAGCATTGTTTAAGGAAAGACGAACACACACCAGTTTGGGCAGCAGCAGGTAGCTGATCAGTGTTACCAGAGTCCCCACACACGGAGTGATGAAATATCCAAGAGCTGCAGTTTCAGCATCTGTGTCACCTGTCACATTGTTACACAAAACAGGATTGGGTAAAATTCCAAAGAAGCAGTATCCTATCGTCATCTGACTGTATGTACAAGTGTGTTGCTATACACAGTGTGTGTCAGTGTAGAATAGTGTTCTCACTTGCGATGCCCATCAGCATGGCGAGAGCGGCGAACGCCCCGGCCAGACCTTGTCCGCTCATGAATAATGTGTGTTGTATTTCTGCGGTAGCAAGCCTACCAAGCGCCAAAAAGGCTCCCCTGCAGCACGCGCCAAATGCTGCACACGCGCACACACGCACACACACACACACACACACACACACACGCACATCAAAGTAATGTTATAACATGAACTGCTGACTTTCCATTATATGTAAGTGTAAATGGATAAAAAGGTGTCTTCTTTAAATAAAAAAAAGTCACCCAGTACTCACAATTTATGAACCAGATGGTTGCCATGGTGATGGAGAAGAAGCGGTCCTGCACCATTGGAACCTTGACCAGGATGGCAGTGAGGATGAAGAGGATGAGGATGAAGACCTGGCTGCCTGCTATCCGCATCTTCTCGGAGATCCTGACAGAAACGGATTAACCGAAGTTAGTGACTGATGCCGTTACAGTGAGCTCCTGCCATCAGCCTTCAGGGCTCCTGTGTTCATTTCAACGAGGCCAATATCTCCCAAATTAACCAAAATATTAACCTTTAGCATGGACAAACAAAACTGAGAGCAGCTCTGAACCACTGCCATCAAGAAGAGCGTGCAATTCCTGTCATTGGGAATACATTCTCAGTTCCTAATTCTGGGCAGAACAACACCACGCCTTTCCAAGGCACAGAGTTCAAATGCCACTTCTATAATACTGGATTTCCTCTTTTCTGTTTCTAGTTGTAGTATGTACTAAGTGAAATATTTAAAAACCATCCCAGTAGTAGTTAGGCTGTTTGCCTCACACCTCCGGGGTTGGAGGTTTGATTCCTGACTCCACCTTGTGTGTGCATAGAGTTTGCATATTCTCCCTGTGCTTCAGGGCGTTTCCTCCCTCAGTCCAAAGACATGCGTTGTAGGCTGACTGGCATTTCCACACTGTCCGTAGTGTGTGAACGGGTGTGCGAGTGTGTCCTACGATGGGTTGGCGTCCCATTCAGGGTGTTGTTCCCCACCTTGTGCCCACCTGACCCTGTGTAGGATAAGCAGTACAGAAAATGGATTTACATGGATAGGTTTTGCAATTAGCTGTAGCATCCATTATTAATTTTCTGAAAAAGAAGGAACAACGCTGGATTTTTCAGCAAATATTTTTTCCTCTGCTGTTTTCTGGCGAATTTGAGTTGGATGTGACGGTTGTTTAAGGCTACAGTGGTCAGGAATGTGGGAACGAGAGACCATGTGAACCAGACCTGGTTATATAAACTATACTTAACTAAGCTGGGGGTCCATCCTGCCATAAAATACACTGCGTCCCTTCCTTCTGGTACTCTGGTCATGATACACTTCGAATAGGTCTCAGGGGTATAAAAAGTTTTCTTTTATCATCAAGCATCGTATGCCGGTGACTGTATATCTCATGTTTGTCTTTTTTACAAGAAACCCATTTATTCGTTGACTTTATCGTATTGTTATAGAAAAGAAATCATTTATAATGGCACTATCCGGTGTCACCCAGATGAGGGATGGGTTTCCCTTCGAGTCTCGTTCCTCTCAAAGTTTCTTCCTCTTGTCGTCTCAGGGAGTTGAGAGGGGACTTGGCCCGGTTATTTGGTCGACATTCGAGAAATGTACGCGAAAGCACATTTTCAGGTTTTCTAATTCCACTGTTCAGTATTCGACAACGCAGCATCTCACCGTGGGTAGAGGATGGAGTTGAGAAGCGTGAAGAGCAGCAGGGGCAGCTGGGAAAGCAGAGTCATCCAGTTGTTGAAATAATACTCCTTTGTGGACGTCATTGTGCCATTGCTCCATTCAGACGTGTTCAGCCTGTTATTGAAGTACTATCCACACACACACACACACACACACAAACACACACACACAACACGCACACACACACATTTTCTTATTATTGTTAATATTTAATAGAGCAACAGTCACTAATCATTAAAACACTGCAAACCTACTACACAGGGTAAATTATGGAATGGTATGTAATCAAGTAAAATGCCTCAGGTTTGAAACACAAACAAGGCTGAAAGGACCAGATTAAAAAAATAAATAAAAAATTCTTATCAGGAAAGCTTTAGAACACCAGGAAGCCAACTATCTCAGTAAAATGCTCAATATGTGCAAACCATGGATAAGCAGGTGAACTATTCACTCTTTCAAAAACAAGCCATGATTTCCTGTTTCTGCAAAAGGAGTCATGTCATGCAAAATGGTCCAAAGTAGTGTGAAGGTCTATATCTGATAGTCTGCATGTGTCCATGTGTGTATGTATATATTATAGATAGATAGGTAGATAGATAGATACCAATGAAGCAGTCATGAAAAAATTCCATGGCAGCAGTGTTCCCAGTCCAAGGATAAAGAAAATAATTCCTACAGAATGCCAACTGTGAAGAGAGAGAGAGAAAGGGTGGTGGTGGTGGGTGGTGGTGGGGGGTGTTACGGTATGACATCATAGCTTTATGTGTAGAAACAGGCAGTGAATCAAACTCACCGGTCTCTAGGTGTTCCCTCTTGAGTCTCCATTGTTTAGTCGAGTTCTAGGAGACACAAAGCACTAGTGTTAATGTGAGACTTTACAGGAAACGTTGAGTCATCTTGGTTATAATGCATGTACACTTGTGTGCATGAAATACACGTCACCCACCACTAGGCGAAGACAAAGGACGCAAAAAAGGCCAGCGTCTTTCTCCTAGTCTCTTGTGTTTGTGAGCGCAAATGCCGACTGTTTGTTTTGGTTCAGATTTATGGAGCCAGCGACAACAAGAAGCCAAACACGTGGTGGACGTTTCTTATTTTTTATTTTTTTTTTGACAGATGCCCCGTTTCTATTTTTTGCTTCCCTACAGCACATAAAAAATTTATAAATTTTATCCATGATCTCTGGGATTTCATCATCTAATGTCAATAGAACATAAACAGAAAGGAGACGAGTTCTCCATGTAAAACCAGGTGAGGTTTTTTTTTCCTTTTTTTAAATTATTTTTTTAAATGGCTACTATTACTGTGATGCTACAACCCTTGACAGAATTAAAGAAGAACTAAACTAGAACTTACACAACCCAACATCAGCATTCTTTTCACTTTATTGAGAAATACTTATTATAACATAATGTATAGAGGTCAACCGATATATAATATCCATACATCCATCTTCAATCGTATATTCCTTCTTCAGGGTCACGGGGAACCTGGAGCCTATCCCAGGAGGCATCGGGCACAAGGTGGGGTACACCCTGGACAGGGTGCCAGTCCATCGCAGGGCACAATCACATACACACTCACACATCCATTCATACACTACGGACACTTTAGACACCCCAATCAGACTACCATGCATGTCTTTGGACAGGGGGAGGAAACCGGAGTACCTGGAGGAAACCCCCGCAGCACGGGGAGAACATGCAAACTCCGCACACACATGGGCCCCGATGGGAATCAAACCCCAGACCCGTGAGGCAAACGTGCTAACCACTAAGCCACCGTGCGCCTTCCGATATATAATATTTTATATATAAATATATATTTAAAAAAATTAAAAAATAAAAATATATATATATATGTTTGTGTGTGTGTGTGTGTGTGTGTGTGTATGTATATATACACATATATAATATTATATATTGGCTGACCTCTATATATTATGTTATAAGTATTTATTCAATGTTTTATGTGCTGTAGGGAAGCAAAAAATAGAAACAGGGCATCTGTCAAAAAAAAAAAGAAACATCCACTACATGTTGCTTTACTTGTTGTTGCTGGCTTGAAGTACTTCCTGTTACAAGGTCTTCGAGTTGCTGCTGCAACAATGTTTTAACTGTCAAGTTTTTCGCTAAAGAAGCGTTTTGACTGAACATTTTTATTCATTCGATATTCTTTTATAAATACCTGGGTTTTTGGTATATATGCAAATTTGAATTATTATTATTATTATTATTATTATTAATAATAATAAATATTAAAGTAAATAAAATATACGCATCCAAACTAAACCAAAATGTAACACTTCAAATAACAAATAAAAATAGAGACATCCAAAATGAAGGAACTTGGGACGCTCTCATCAACCCTGAGTTCGCCAAGTGACGTCAAATCAACATGACTGCTCGACTTCTGGCCTAGCATGTAAATGAGAAGGCACGAGTTGAGTGAGTTCCCGAGCATTTTATCTTTTAATTGTGCTTTTCTTTTCTAAGGCATTTGGTGTGTTCATTTTCAATTACTTGGTCTACGACTATAACCAGAAAGGAATTATGACTTCTGAAAGACTACAGAAACCTAAATCTTCACCGAGCATGACGAGTCATGGCGATAAGCTACTGCTAGATTTGGAAAATCTCCGCAACACTCTTAATAGTGGAGCTAACATCTACCATCGCAGAAAAGGTGAAAGCAGCTATTGACTCATCTTTGAGAGTTTTAAATCGGGCATTGAATCACAAGGACGGCCTATTGACGAGCTTGACCAACACCTGTACGATTACAGTGACCGCATTGTAGTACTGGAAGAGACGGTGCTGAAGCTAACTTCGGCTAACAAACAACTCACCGAGAAAGTGGAGGATCTGGAGTCCTGTTCACAGCGCTGCAATCTCCAGGTCGGTGGTATTCCGGAACGAGAAGAAGGGAGCGATCCGGTAACATTTATGTCTAAATTTTTCCAGGATGTCCTCGGCTCGTAAATGTTTCCAACCGCTCCATTGCTGGATAGAGCGCACCGCATTGATCCTCGGAGGAGAGAGAGAATCAGAGGTCCAGAGTGATGATTGTGCGGTTTCACTACTTTCACGACAGAGAAAAAGTTGTTCGACGTGGGAATTGGAATCAACTCAGGGCCATCAGGGGCCGTAAGGTCTTCATCTTTCCTGACTTCAACTCCAGCGCCGCTAAGAGGAGGGAGGCCTTCGCTGCAGTGAGAAACAGCTTGCGTGAGAGAAATGTGCGGTCTTCTCTCAGATACCCTGCTCACCTTCTGATAGACCTCAGTGATGAGAAGCTACAAATCGACTGTCCCCAAAAAGCGCAATGATGGTTTAATGAACAGTATCCTCCATCTTAAGCAGTCTACATAAGTTAACTGATTTATTAATACCTGTAATGTGATTGTAAAACTATGCGGGTGTGGGCAACAATATCAGTTTCCATGTAAATCTATAAGTTGCCTGTGATACATGATAATTGTGGGGTTTTTTTCCTCGGGAGTGACTTCACACAACAAGAATAGGTACAGTTCACAAGTATCGGATGTTCCAGTAGTCTAGGGTTCTGCTTTCAGTGTTTGAGAATGGAGAGAAGATAACTGATGGTCAGAGTGGGGTGGGGGGGTGGGAGGTGTTGTTGTTTTGCTTGTTTTTTCTTCTTTTTTTCCCCCCTTTCCTTTTGATGTCAACCTCTCCATTCTGTATTGATCTAAATGGATGGAAAATACCCAAAGCTTCAGATTCCTCAGTTGGAATGTGAAAGGTCTGAATGCTACCATTAAAAGATCCAAGGTTCTGGCACTTTTAAAACTACAAAAACCTGACTTTGCATTTCTTCAGGAAACTCATCTCCATCTCAGGGATCAACGCAGACTCCAAGCTCGCTGGACATCGCATATGTTCCACTCCAATTTTGATTCAGGTCCAGGGACCTTCGTGAAGTTGGCCCCCCGGCACCAATGCAAAACATCAGCAAAATAGTCTCAATCGTTTGTGCTCCGTTTGTGCTGGTTTGTGCTGAAAAAGTTTCGTTTGTGCTGCTTTCGTTTTTAAAATATTAGGTATTGAATTATGGTGCGGTGACATCACCAGCCCCCCACATGCTCCAAGTTCATTCAAAATAGTCTCAAACCGGCACAAACGAAGCACAAACGATTGAGACTATTTTGAATGAACTTGGGGCATGTGGGGGGCTGGTGACATCACCGCACCATAATTCAATGCCAAATATTTCAGACCACGCTCCTCTAAGTCTTGACATTCTTCTACCTTCACATCGCGCCTTTCGTCCACCATGGAGGCTTAATTCTCTACTTCTATCCAATTCAGCATTTTGCAAGTATATCTCTAATTCTATAGATGATTTTCTTCTTATCAATCAAACTGATTCAATCTCTTACTCTTTACTTTGGGAAACTCTAAAGGCCTTTTTAAGGGGACAGATAATCTCTTATTCTGCTCATGAAAATAAGCAACGCAAGGATAAGAAAAAATAGATATCTGATAATATTCAAGCCATTGATGACCAATATGTTCTCAACCCGACCCCTGAGCTGCATAAACAAAGGCTTAATTTGCAGGCGGATTTCGATTTGTTATCGACAGGTGAGGCAGAGAGGCTGTTGTTACATATGCATGGCAATTATTATGAATATGGGGATAATGTCGGTCGGTTGTTGGCTCACCAACTGCTTAACCGAGTGGCTTCGTGCTCTATCACTCAGATTATGCAGTCCAGTGGTGCATTAACCTCGGATCTTGTAGAAATTAATTCAACTTTTAAACGTTTTTACTCCTCTTTATACACAGCTGGAGCTCCTGACAATTCATGTAACATGGACCATTTTCTTGGAAATATTGATTTTCCCAGAGTTGACCCTCTATTGGCATCTGAACTTGACAGCCCGATCACCTTAGATGAGATCACTAACTCAATCAATTCATTGCAATCAGGGTATAATTATGTTCAATCCTGACGCGAGCGAAGACTTTGCCCCCTGGCTGCACCTGAGGCTTTTCCTGATGGCAAGTCGAGATCCCCGTTACTCCCCGTTACACCCACACTCCCTCCCGATTGTGAATAAAGATTTCTCCACGAGAGAAACTGAAACAGGCCAGACACAGGCCTCTTGTGTGTCTGTGCTCTGTCCCCCGCTGGCTAAATTCCATACACTGGTGGAGGATACGGGCATGAGCACAGACCTGCCCCTATAAAAAAATTAATAAATAAAATAATAATAATTGGAAAAAAAATTCAATAGATGGATTCCCTGCTGCAGCAACTAATGGAGGCCAGCCTCCAGGAGCAGACGATAACACAGCAGAAAGCCATGACCTCTGTGACCACCCCTCTTCACCCTGATCCTAGCCGAGAAGCCCAGGACCTGCTTCCCGACTTGACCCCAGAGGACGACATCAAGGCCTACCTGGAAGCCTTCGAACGGGTCACTCACCAGGAGAGCTGGGGTATCAAGGCGGGCCGCGCATCCTTGGCCTGCTGCTTTCCAGAGAGGCGCGCACAGCTTACTATGCCCTCCCTCTGGAGCATGCAGGGGACTACGGAGCAGTAAAGAGAGAGATCCTGGCATGGTGTGGGCGGAACCTCCCTTCAGGTGGTGGCGTTCCACCGGTGGAACTACAGGCCAGGAGCCAAGATGTGGACAGATGGACATCCTCCTGCACCTCACCAAGAGGTGGCTCCAGCCAGACCTGCACTCCACCACCAAGGTTGTAGGGAGGGTGGCTGTGGACCGGTTCCTGAGGACTCTGCCACCCACAGAACGCCAGGCTGTGGGAATGCAAGCCCCCAGGACACCCAGGAACTGGTGACCACCCTGAAATGCACCCTGCCCACCCTGGAGTTCCATCAAGGCCGCCTGGACTACGGGACACCCGAGGACGAGCCCAGACCGACCGAGCCAGACCAGGTGACGCTGAAGAAGAGGACAGCCGCCTGAAGTATTGTTGGGCCCAGGTGCGCCAGATCAAGGGGGTCGACCAGAGCCCAAACCAGAGACTCCCCTCCTCCTACTTTCTAGTCAAAGGAGGCTTAATGTACCATTGGACCAACCACAGAGGGGAAATTGTGGACCTCTCGGTCATCTCCAAAGCTAGAACGCAGGCACTGATGCACCTGGCTCATTCCCGTCCGCTCAGGGGCCACCTGGGGCCAAGAAACACCCTGGAGAATCTGAAGGACCACTTTGTCTGGCCAGGCATGGACGCAGAGGTTCGGGGCTTCTGCCAACAATGCCCCTAGTGTTAACACACAGCCCAGAGGAAGCCCCCGCCAGCGCCCCTCATTCTGCTTCCCATCATAGGCGTCCCCTTGGAGAGGATCGGCATGGACCTCGTCGTGCCAAAATCCACTGAGGATCCACTGAGGTCACGAGTGGGTCCACTGAGGTCACGAGTATACAGTCATGGACGAAAATATTGGCACCCCTGGAACTTTTTCAGAAAATGCACCATTTCTCCCAGGAAAGTGTTGCAATGACAAATGTTTTGGTATACACATGTTCATTACCTTTAAGTGCATTGAAACAGCACAAAAAAGCAGAAGAAAAAAGGCAAATTTGACATCAATTTACACAAAACTCAAAAATTAGGTCGGACAAAATTGTTGGCACCCTCAACTTAATATCTGGTTGCACACCCTTTGGAGAAAATAACTGAAACCAATCGCTTCCTATAACCATCAACAAGCTTCCTACACCTCTCAACTAGAATTTTGGACCACTCTTTTTTTGAAAACTGCTCCAGGTCTCTCAGATTTGAAGGGTGCCTTCTTGCAACATTGGTATTGGTAATCATGGACTACGGCACCAGGTACCCCTCGGCAGTACCACTGCGTAAAGCCACCTCCTGGAACATCGCTAAAGAACTGGTGCTCCTGTTCAGCTGTGTAGGGATCCCAAAAGACATCCTAAACGACCAAGGTACCTCATTTGTTTCAAAGCTTATGTCTCATCTGTGTCGGCTGTTGCATGTGAAACACCTAAAGGCATCCGTCTACCACCCACAAACAGATTGGCTGGTCGAACGATTCAACCGAACCTTGAAACAGATGTTGAGCTGGGTGGTAGACGAGGAACGGAGGAACTGGAAACTCCTGCTGCCGTACATCCTCTTCGCCATCCAAGAGTGCCCCCAGGCATCCATTGGCTTCACACCCTTCAAGCTCCTCTTCAGACGGCGACCTCGTGGACTGCTGGATGTGGCATGGGAAGAACAGCTTTCCCCGTTCCGCTCATTGAATATGTACAGGAAATGCAGAAGATCGACAGAGTGGGCCCCAATCGTCCAGGAACATATTCAATTCAATTCAATTCAATTTTATTTGTATAGCGCTTTTTACAATAGTCATTGTCTCAAAGCAGCTTTACAGAAATAAAAAACAGGTATAAACAGTCAGAAACAGATAAAGAGAGACAAACAGGAACAGATAAACAGAGACAAACAGGTATAAAACAAATGGAATTTATCCCAACTGATCAACCCACTGAGTGGCGACGGTGGCAAGGAAAAACTCCCTAAGATGTTTTTTGAGGAAGAAACCTTGAGAGGAACCCGACTCAGAAGGGAAACCCATCCTCATCTGGGTAACACAGAATGTGATGGTAACACAGATAATGTGAAAATGAGAAGTATGGCCTTAGGAGCAGCCGTAGTCCCAGCAGAAGATTTGGTCTCATCCAGAGGCAGAAGGGATCTGGATCTCCAATATCTCCATAAATTGTCGGGGGCTCGGGCCAAAAGAGAGAGAGGGAAAAAAACGATTAGGACTGTGAAGTAGTGAGATATAATCTAGTCAGGGTAAGCTTGAGTAAACAAATATGTTTTAAGCCTAGACTTAAACACTGAGACTGTGTCTGAGTCCCGAACACTAATAGGAAGACTGTTCCATAACTGTGGGGCTCTATAAGCGAAGGCTCTTCCCCCTGCTGTAGGCTTCACTATTCTAGGTAATGTCAAATAGCCTGCACCTTTTGATCTGAGTAGGCGTGGCGGATCATATAAAACCAGAAGGTCACTTAGATATTGTGGTGCAAGACCGTGTAGTGCTTTATAGGTTAATAGAAGTATTTTAAACTTAATGCGAGATTTTACAGGGAGCCAATGCAGTGTGGATAAGATCGGGGTGATGTGGTCGTATCTTCTAGTTCTAGTAAGGACTCTAGCAGCTGCATTCTGGACTAACTGGAGTTTATTTATATTCCTACTGGAACATCCAGACAGTAAGGTATTACAGTAATCTAATCTAGAGGTGACGAATGCATGAACCAGTATTTCTGCATCATGTAGTGACAGTATGTTTCTTATCTTAGAAATATTTCTGAGATGAAAGAACGCTATCCTAGTAATATTATCTACATGAGCATCAAATGATAGACTGGAGTCAATAATCACTCCGAGGTCTTTAACTGCTGTACTTGATGAAACAGAAAGTCCATCCAGAGTTACTGTGTAGTCAGGAAGATTACTTCTAGCTACACGTGGTCCTAATAAAAGTATTTCTGTTTGACATATGAGAAACGAGTGTACAACCATCCAGCACAACACCACGAGTTCCAATCTGGCGATCGGGTACTGCTGCTAGTACCCAGCAGCTCCCGTAAATTTCTAGCTTGGTTGCAGGTTCCATATACAGTCCTTGAGAGGAAGGGTGCCGTAAACTATCGTCTGCAGCAGCCCAGTAAGCGAGCAGACACGAAAACGTACCACGTAAACCTTCTGAAGAGGTGGATAGAGCCAGCACCTGTATTGTCTGTGTTTGTGGCCCTAGACACCGATCACGACCAGGGCACCTTAGTAAAACTGGGCGATTTGCCTGATCTGCTTAAGTTTTTATTAGACTTGAGCAGGTTTTGGTGGTTTACCTAGAGCACTGCTTTTATTTTTGAACACCACTACAGGCAACAGTTTTAGTCCCAGACTGCAAAATAAACAAACTAGATTACTTTCTTACAGCTGGTACTATTGATCATACAGTTCATGTGAGGATTTGATTAGCCATCTATACGGTGTGAATTGCAAGTGAGACATTAATGTAAAGTATTACAGAGAAAGAAACTGACCAGCACCCAAAAGTGTTTTAGATGTGTTAGTGAGACAGAAATCTAGCAGTTATTTCACACTGTCTTTATATAGTGCTATTTACAGTATTTTTGGATTGGATTTTTTTTTTTTTAATGGAAGGAAACATTGTTTTCATTATATCATGTATCTATCTAAGCGTTTTACTCAGTGTTCGTGATTTAGAGAGTTCACACTCAAGCAAAAAGCATTTCTAAAACCAGTATTGAGTTGTTGTTTTTTTCCTGGAGATAAATAAATAAAATGAAATAATAATAAAAAAAAATTAACCTCCGATCAAATTCCTTCATTCTATATGACCCCACATCATAAAACAGGCAAGAAATTTATTTAACAAAAATGCATTTTATTTCAGCAATAACAAAAATGCACGTCTTTAAAACTGAGGAAAGGAAAACAGCTTATGCATATACACACAGTCATGGATAAGTGGCTCCCATATTCCAAGATTTCAGTTGAATGTTACATTAACAGTCATTCAATTATGAAAAATAAGTTCTTTGAACATCTGTGGCATTCTTGGTTCTCAATACTCCACTAGGAGGCAGAGCAAGAGTTGTCTGGACAGGAATACAGTCCAGATAACTCTCACATGCATACATTTGTGTTGCAGCTCATTTAGCTCGCACAAAGGAAAGAAGCAAGTTCATCAGGTTGTCGTTGCTGTATAGCTTAAAGGGTAAATCTCTTTCCACAAACATGGCTCTTGTCTACATAGTGATTGGAAAGTACAAATTCATTCCCTGGATAAAAATACAGGTCAGCATACTCATGTTATAGTAGAGGTCTAGGAGAACCCCAATCATTTCATTTTCACCTCGTTTAAAGTTTAGAGCAAACCTGTCAGCATTCTTAAAATCACAACAACAGCAAAACACAAGTAATAAAATAGAGTACTTTAATTGGTCAAGCTTAAAACACAGAAGGAAGAGCAAAAAATGGATTAAAAGCAATAAAAGTGATAGTGTATGAGGACTGTAGCTGTCAAATTAGACAACCCCTAACGGTAAAAGCAAAAAAAAAGTTAGGAAATAAATGATTGTGATTTAAAAACAAAAGAAAAATTAAAAGCTGCCGTTTGTAATGTTTATTGAACAATTAGAAATACTGATTTCAAATATTGTCATGCACTATTTTCCTGACCAGAAATTAGCTCCGCCTACCAGGGGAACAAAATTGTGCCATTTTTTCCTCCTTTATGTTAAACAAACAAACAAAAAACACTCATGGGGCATATACAGTTTCAAGAGGTACATTTTGTCAATGTTTTTAACGGCAGTTACATACATTTAACTTCCCAGAAAGCCAAGGACTATAAACACATTAACATTAAAACATTAAAAACGGCTTCTTTAACCCTCCTATTATGTTGCGGGGGAAAAAAAGTTACCTCCATTATGTTACGTGTCAGAATGACTTCCACAGTTTAAATACACGCAAAGAACAGCTTCAAACAGTAAACCTTGGCCGAGATAAGCCCTAAGAAGACATATTTGCATGACTGTCACGGTTCCCCTTTGAGACAACGTGCTCGAAAGCGCAGATACGAGAGCACGTGCTTTTCCCAAGTGACAGCTGGACATGTGGGTGTTTGTTTTTGTTTCTGTCATGTCTCCCCAGGTTCTGTCATTGGTTGTTCTGTCACATGTGCGCTCAGCTGTTAGCGTTACGAGGCTAATTATTAATTAGAGTTACTTAGAATCAACTTAGTATTCCATATTTTATGTTAGTCATAGTTCACGCCGGGTTATACGCTCCCAGGCCCACGTCCTAGTTTACGTTCATGTTTCTTTTTATATATTTCGACCCTGTTTTTCGTACTACGATCTTGATCTTTGCCTTGCCCTGTTTATGCCTGTTTGCTGTTCGCCTGACCTTCGCCTGTTTCTGGATTTGTCTGCCTCTCTTTAAATAAAACCTCCGTTCTTATTTGCGGTTGCATCCGCCCCTTTATCTGCTCCGACACAGAGTTATCACAGTGACGATAAATGAGGAGTCCAAAAAGTTCAGAGAGAGAGAGAGAGAGAGAAAGAGAGAGAGAGAGATTAACCAGAATATCTCAAATGTGTCATAACATAATAGGAGGGTTAATAATGCATAACTAGAACACTAAAAATAACTGAACAAACAAAGGTAACTGAACTTGTCAGGTCAGTATTTACAGGCATAACTGAGATTTAAAGCCTGACATTTACTTCTAAAAAACTTCTATTGGTTAAAAATAACATCGGATGACTCTGAACTGTTGGCGAATTCATGTTAGACAGGATCTGTGAGAACAAAATGACTTTCAATGTTTTCGTATACTCGCCAAACATGACTTTCACAAGCTCACAGAATGTGCAGCCCAGCACTGAGGGCTAACAGATCCCTCTACACTTCTAAATGCTACCATGGAAACAGAGATTCATCAGAAAAGCATGTAAAGAAATGAGAAAAGTCCTCCTCAGCTCTCATGCTCCCTTTTTAACTCGACCTCACAGACGAGCTGTCAGAGCTGAAAAACAGTTTCAGTAAAAGCCTGTAATTTACTCCACCTTAAATTCAAACACAGAGAAAATAGGAAACCGTTTGAGGAAACATCTGGCTCGGAACGTTCACGCAAGTGTGTGTCGCTGCACACCATCTTCAAAAACGCGTCAAAACAGTTCCTCAATGGAAAACGTATTTTCTCCAAACCAAGCAATGACTTTTCCCTTATTCTAAGAGCATATTCCTTACTATTCCTTAACATATACAGTTACAAATGTTTAGGCTGAATATGAATTTTAATGGAAACAGAGTATACCATAAAGAAAAAAATCCATTACAATCCACATTTGTTATATTTAATATTTGGTAATGGTTTTAAAATTCACTCATTCTCTGAGCAAAAAGCGAAGTGTTAATAAATCTAAAACAAAATCTTAAAATGTACGCAAAATGTTTTATACTGAGCCAATAAATATCTAGCCTGAGGCTTGTAAAACAGAAGCATTATAAAATATACTAAATGTTCTTTATCTACTGTTTCTGCGTGCGTTGTGTGTACATTGAGATCCAGGTTTAAAACAGGATATAATGTTTAGTTCCTATAACTAATAAACATAAAACTTCCCTTTCTCTCTTCCTTTTTTCCTTCTTGGTCTGGAAAACCAAAACCCCACAGTATGATCACTTTTCCCTTTTTACATAGAAATGAAACGTGGTGTGAAATGTGAATTCTTCTGAGGTTATAGTTATTACTGTTAGCTACTGTTTACTGGCTACAAGTTAAAATAATCAGCATCTATTTTTACACTGCTGGTTAAAGAACCACCACTGGTTTCCCTTTGTTTCCTGACAGCATACAAACGGAAATCTCCTGTTATATTAAGGAGGTACACTCCTGTTGGAGGTACACTGAACTGTTGAGTCAGTTCTAGAAGACTCTAGAGCCTTTAAAATCAATATTATTTAAAAACATCCTGTAGTCAAAATCTCTAAATTCTAATTCTAAAAATCAACCCTTGAAATTCCAAAAAAATAAAAATAAAAATCCCAAGCCATGCCAATTCCCATTTTTCTCCCATCCATCTATCCACCCATCCCGATTCCCTTTCTATGTCCCATTCATCCATCCATCAGGAGTTCCATTCTTTCTCTCATTTATCCACCCATACATGCCGATTCCCTTTCTTTCTCCCATCCATTCATCCATCGACCCAACCACTGTTGGTTTAGCTGAAAAATAAATAAAAGGGAAAAAGAGTAGTTTTCAGGTGTCTCCTATATCGATGTGCAAAAATTGTATATCAATTATATCGGGGGGTTTTTTCTCCTGCCAATTTTCCTGCCAGTTATGCAACGGCTAACAACCAGGCAGGATGAATGCTAGCACTTGCTTCCTCACGGTGGCATGGCTAGCCACCAGAATACCTGAACTCACTCAAAGGAAGGGCATTATCTACCCTCTTCTTCAGACACGAACAATTTCATTTAACTAGTCTAGCAGTATTTGGTAAAAAGTGAATTGATGGTTATTTTTCCAAGAATAAGCTCTATCTATTCCCTTTCGTTCAGTCATTGTCAAAGACCCATTCCCTTTTGGAAAATAAAACATACAAACTACAGTAAATGATCGCAATAAAAATGGCCAACATGCAGTTTTTCTTCTTCTTCTTCTTCTTCTTCTTCTTCTTCTTCTTCCAGTCCTTCCTTTAAATTATTTTACAAATAATGCTAAAATATTCTGCATAAAGTGATTGGCCCGTTTTCTCCCGAGTGCTTACAGGTAAAGGAGCACACCTCTCAGATGGTGTGGGTGAAAGATCAAACAGGAAGCGATCGCATAAATCAGGCCTGGCCACCTCAAATGTTGTGTGCGGCTTAGACTAGATGATTGATCGCAGCAAGAAAGACAGAGCGGCTCCCAACGAAAGTCCCAGTGCCAGGAAGAACGTCATCAGAGCTCCTGCTGTCTCTCCATCTTGTGGAGCCACCAACCTGGGAGAGAGGTGTGACGTGAATATAAACGTGAGAATAAATGAAGTTAAGGTAACGTGCAGATAACTGCCTGAATTCTGATCGATGGTGACTGAAGATGGTCACTAAGTATTTATTCACTTACTGTGGTGCGTAAGACATAGACAGGCAGACGCAATAACCGCTGGACACGGAGAAGAAAACCATAATGATGGCAAAGGACCAGTCATTGCCAAAGACCACAGGCATGAATTGACGTTCCTGAACATTACAGAGCATCAGCAGAGGAATGAAGATCACACGGGAGACCACTAGTGCTGGAAACAACCGACTCTCTTTAGAGGGCTATGAGTGAGAAAGACAGATTCTGTAAAACATTAATAGAATGAAAGAAAGAAAAGCAAGTAAACACTATAACTGTCAGTTACCCATCGCACACGAGACGTGATGGATCTCCCAAACCAGTCCATCACATTAAAGAGCAGGAAACAGCACACAGGGATGAAATAATTTTCTGAAAAAGTGAAAGGTTAGTTCAGTGAGGATCTACAGTAAGTTTTCATTTGTGCTTTGGTTTTTCTTTACTGAAGAGTGATGCATGCATTTTAGTGCTCGTACCCCACTTTCCCTCGTAAACGGTCTTCACGTCCACTGTGACGGCGGGGAAGACAGAGAGTGTGACCGTGAACACGAATGTTATGCAGAACGCCATCAACCAAATCTAAACAGAAAGAGATTTAAAGGCGCAGTCAGCAATATCGGTGGAAATTAGCTGAAATCCAATCAGTGGTCGCTCGAAAGCGTCTTTAGACTAATTGGTTGGATGTTGGTGGTCCAACGTCGTTGCTTATTTCTATCCAATTTCTCCTCCAAGCGTGTTCAGCTGCCCTATGACCTTGAATTCATTAATTGCTTGAGCAATCTCACAGGGAGCAATTTTAGGAGAGAACTACTGTTATTGTGAAAATATTGAAATAGAAAAAGAGCCACTCAATCTCTCAACGCACCTTTTTTAACACTTCCAACACAGAGCTCTTTACTTGCTTGTCCTGCTCAGCGTCCATGCTAACAAATGCTTGCCTGGCAACATCACTCTCCGGACTGCAGGGAGATCCATTGGGCACCGGATCAGTGGCCTGACTGCTCAGTTCCCCATTCTCCTGTACACCTGCCATAATGAAGAGTAAGAGAATAATATAAACTACAGAAAAAGACTGATGTTCCATTATAAGAGATGATCCAAGGCATTTTGGTGGCATGTTGTTTGTAGTGGATGTTTGTAATGCTTGTGAAACTTCACAATCAAGCCACATGCTAGCAACCAGCCAATGGAGAACTGGGTAATGAAACCTCTGCAGACCATCCTCATTTTTGCAATGACGGCCCAGAAGATCCCCACAACGAGGAAAGAACTAATGTTAGCAAGTAAATAGAAAGGTCATGATGGTACAGAAATGAGTAATCACCGTTTGGACCCGCCCACACGTCCACATCCTGTGAAAACCTGGTTACGGTTGTGATTTTGCAGTGGTGTATATAATGTATGAAATGTTGACGTGTGGACAACTAAACTGATAAGGAAACTGACAGTTTACTTCCCGAAAAAACATTCTCAGCCTGTCCAGGAAACCAGCTTTCCTTTACTTCTCCCCATCACACTGTTGCTAAGGCGTGACAAATGGCGCTATGACAACTGAATTTGAGATAAGTACTGAATGAAACGTAAACAATCCCAAAATGAAGGCATTAGTTATGGTCCAGCGCTTCTGGGTTGCTACCAAGTAAATTGGTAATGTGACTGGAAAAGTCAAGCCTAATTAAAAAGTTGGAATGGCTTGTCTACCATCAAAACAAAGCTCATGGCAACAAAGATATTGAAAATGTTTGTTCACACGTACAAGACCTGTGTTGGAAATGCATCGATTTTTGATAGATGACAGCAGAAACATAACCATACCGCAATTCCAGTTTGTCATCAGGAATAAAATTTTAGTTACAGTTATAGAAATAGATTTAGTTACAGTTACATTTTTCTAGACACTCAAAGCACTTTACCTAGTATTTAGGAGGGGTCGTCTCAACCACCACTAGCTTGTAGCTGCTAGTGGAGATTTACTTTAGTTTTTAAGGTTTGTTATGTTCCAGAAAGATCACAAAGGTTGACTTGACATGCTATAATCATCATCAATATAGTGTAAAAGTGCTTCTGGCATTCTTTATGCAGCATTTCATTATAACGACTATATGATGTTCCAGGAAGATTTTCTTCTATTAACGCAGGAGGGCGATCAATTAAGAAGGATGAAAAACAAGCGATATAGAGCAACGGCTCTATAAATAAAATTATTTTGATTGTTTGTACTGAAAAATGGTAGAAATATGGTTTTACTCTGGAGCTCAGTAAGGCAGGATTTAGGTCGGGCTACTGGGGCAAACCACTGATGAAAAATGAATAATGCATCTCTGATTCATATAACATTAATTAATTTGATTTTTATTCTGTGAGCAGGATCGGCAGGTTCCATGTATTGCACCACTCTTAACTTATTTCCCATGTAAAGACTGAGAAAAAGAAGAAAAATGCATCTATACTTTCCTCTACCTGAACATTTTGGGCTAGTTTCAAGTGCTTTGTGTGGCTTTAGAGTTGAAGTTCCTGGCTGCCCTTCTCAAGAACTCTGGTGAGAACTGTTCTATATATTTGTTATATATACGGTAAGTAAAACAAACAAACAAAATAAACCAGCTACTACAGTTTGTATTAGTTTAGGATGCATTGTCTGTTCAGTCCAAATAATGTCTTCGTATCCGGTTACACCTCAAAATGATAGATTATGTATTTATTTATTTATTCATTTATTATTTATTCAGCTACTACTCGATCTGATTGTGAGGATTATTGTGATACTGGATTGTGAAGTACTGAATTATCAATATCGTATTACCTATTTACAACACTACATGCTGGTTCACATATCAGTCTGGTGTGTGTGTGTGTGTGTGTGTGTGTGTGTGATTGTACCTTTAGATAGAAGCTCCCTAGAAGCATCAACCTCATAGCTTTGACCTTTGCTCTTGTTGAGGTAAAATCTGGCAAACTCCTGTACAACACGTGTGTAAAGTATACGAAATGGATTAATCAGAATTTTAGCATCAGTTTTGTTGACTAACACACTGTACACCTACACACACACACACACACACACACACACACCATACACACTATAGTTGTCGGAAGGAATATCACTGCGGAATACTATTTGAATATACGATTAATTTGACTTTATTAAAGGACAAAAATGACAGTTGGACATAAATGAGTCAGTTTTCTACTTGTAAATATAGAAAGTGAACAAGTATGTGCATCAATATGATGTTACATACAAGTAATTTTCCAACAGGGGCTTGAAACCAAAATGGTGTTGTTAGGCATTACATACGCAATATGGCCCAAACTTTTGTTACAGTGTTGGACGCACATCATTGTATAGAGTGTCTTTGTATGCTGTAGTGTTACAGATTCCCTTTAATAGAACTAAGAGGCCCAAATCCTGTTCCAAAACCTGACAAACAATGCCACTGTGCACAAAGCGAACTTCAATGAAGACTTGGGTTAACCAAGTTTAGTGTTGAAGAATGTGAGTGGCCTGCACAGAGCTCTGAACTCAACCCCACCGAACACCTGGTGATGAACTGGAACGGTGACTGTGCACCAGGCTTCCTCGCCCAACATCGATGTCTGACCTAACTAATGCTCTTCAGGCTGAACGAACACAAATCCCCACAGCTATGCTCCAGAATCTAGCGGAAAGCCTTCTCAGAAGAGTGGAGACTAAATCTGGAATGGGATGTTCAACAAGCACCTGTGGCAGTGTGATAATCAGGTATTCACAATCTTTTGATTATATAGTGGATATGCTAATGTTATTAGATTATATCCTAAGAAGTATGCATTTATAGTGAATAGGATGCCAGATGGAATTCAGCCTCGATGTTAAGCTTGTGAAAGGTGAATGTTTCCATGGCTCTTAACGTTAATAGTAAAGTTATGATATTGCCTTTTTGGTCATTTTCTCCCTTATCTTCACTGGTTTATGTGATGTATACAATATTTGCAGTATAGACAATAGTATTCTTATATTATACACTCATTAATACGCATTCAAATCTTTGAGTGAAAATTCAACAGCATTGTTTAAGGAAAGACGAACACACACCAGTTTGGGCAGCAGCAGGTAGCTGATCAGTGTTACCAGAGTCCCCACACACGGAGTGATGAAATATCCAAGAGCTGCAGTTTGAGCATCTGTGTCACCTGTCACATTGTTACACAAAACAGAATTGGGTAAAAATCCAAAGAAGCAGTATCCTATCGTCATCTGACTGTATGTACAAGTGTGTTGCTATACACAGTGTGTGTCAGTGTAGAATTGTGTTCTCACTTGCGATGGCCATCAGCATGGCGAGAGCGGCGAACGCCCCGGCCAGACCTTGTCCGCTCATGAATAATGTGCTGTATTTCTGCGGTAGCAAGCCTACCAAGCCGAAAAGGCTCCCCTGCAGCACTGCACCAAATGCTACACACACGCGCACACACACACACACACACACACACACGCACACATCAAAGTAATGTTATAACATGAACTGCTGACTTTCCATTATATGTAAGTATAAACGGATAAAAAGGTGTCTTCTTTAAATAAAAAAAGTCACCCAGTACTCACAATTTATGAACCAGATGGTTGCCATGGTGATGGAGAAAAAGCGGTCCTGCACCATTGGAACCTTGACCAGGATGGCGGTGAGGATGAAGAGGATGAGGATGAAGACCTGGCTGCCTGCTATCCGTATCTTCTCGGAGATCCTGACAGAAACAGATTAACCGAAGTTAGTGACTGATGCCGTTACAGTGAGCTCCTGCCATCACATTGAGAACCTTCCTTCTGGTACTCTGGTCATGATACACTTCGAATAGGTCTCAGGGGTATAAAAAGTTTGCTTTTATCATCAAGCATCGTATGCCGATGACTGTATATCTCATGTTTGTCTTTTTTTTTTTTTTTACAAGAAACCCATTTATTCGTTGACTTTATCGTATTGTTATAGAAAAGAAATCATTTATAATGGCACTATCCGGTGTCACCCAGATGAGGGATGGGTTTCCCTTCGAGTCTCGTTCCTCTCAAAGTTTCTTCCTCTTGTCGTCTCGGGAAGTTGAGAGGGGACTTGGCCCGGTTATTTGATCGACATTCGAGAAATGTACGTGAAAGCACATTTTCAGATTTTCTAATTCCACTGTTCAGTATTCGACAACGCAGCATCTCACCGTGGGTAGAGGATGGAGTTGAGAAGCGTGAAGAGCAGCAGGGGCAGCTGGGAAAGCAGAGTCATCCAGTTGTTGAAATAATACTCCTTTGTGGGCGTTCGCATGGGCATTGCTCCATTCAGACGTGTTCAGCCTGTTATTGAAGTACTATCCACACACACACACACACACACACACACACACACATTTTCTTATTATTGTTAATATTTAATAGAGCAACAGTCACTAATCATTAAAACACTGCAAACCTACTACACAGGGTAAATTATGGAATGGTATGTAATCAAGTAAAATGCCTCAGGTTTGAAACACAAACAAGGCTGAAAGGACCAGATTAAAAAATATATATATATATTTTAATTCTTATCAGGAAAGCTTTAGGACACCAGGAAGCCAACTATCTCAGTAAAATGCTCAATATGTGCAAACCATGGATAAGCAGGTGAACTATTCACTCTTTCAAAAACAAGCCATGATTTCCTGTTTCTGCAAAAGGAGTCATGTCATGCAAAATGGTCCAAAGTAGTGTGAAGGTCTATATCTGATAGTCTGCATGTGTCCATGTGTGTATGTATATATTATAGATAGATAGGTAGATAGATAGATACCAATGAAGCAGTCATGAAAAAATTCCATGGCAGCAGTGTTCCCAGTCCAAGGATAAAGAAAATAATTCCTACAGAATGCCAACTGTGAAGAGAGAGAGAGAAAGGGTGGTGGGGGGGATTTACAGTATGACATCATAGCTTTATGTGTAGAAACAGGCAGTGAATCAAACTCACCGGTCTCTAGGTGTTCCCTCTTGAGTCTCCATTGTTTAGTCGAGTCCTAGGAGACACAAAGCACTAGTGTTAATGTGAGACTTTACAGGAAACGTTGAGTCATCTTGGTTAAAATGCATGTACACTTGTGTGCATGGAATACACGTCACTCACTATACGGCGAAGACAAAGGACGCAAAAAAGGCCAGCGTCTTTCTCCTAGTCTCTTGTGTTTGTGAGCGCAAATGCCGACTGTTTGTTTTGGTTCAAACAAAATCTAATGTCAACAGGACATTAACAGAAATGGGATGAGTTCTCCATCTAGAAAGATCTCTAGAAAAAACTCCTTGAACCAGGTGAGGTTGGTTTATTTATTTTTTATTTATTTATTTATTTTTTTTTACAAATGGCTACTATTACTGTGATGCTACAACACTTGATGGAATTAAAGAAGAACTAAACTAGAACTATTACACAACCCAACATCAGCATTCTTTTCACTTTATTGAGAAATACTTATTATAACATAATGTACAGGAGGTCAACCGATATATAATATTTTATATTTAAATATATACATTTATTTATATATAAATACATAAATATATACATGTTTATAAACACACACACACACACACACACACACACACACTTCCTGTTACAAGGTCTTCGAGTTGCTGCTGCAAGAATGTTTTAACTGTCAAGTTTTTCGCTAAAGAAGCGTTTTGACTGAACATTTTTATTCATTTGATATTCTTTTATAAATACCTGGGTTTTTGGTATCTATGCAAATTAGAATTATGATTAATAATAATAATAATAATAATAATAATAATAAATTAAATAAAATATACGCATGCGAACTAAACCAAAAAGTAACCAAAAAATAGAGACATCCAAAATGAAGGAACTCGGGACGCTCTCATCAACCCTGAGTTCGCCAAGTGACGTCAAATCAACATGACTGCTCAAAGCATGAACAGAAAGAAATAATTCAATAAACATCCACAAATTTGTTTGCTGTTTCGAGGTCGTATATTCTTCACTCTTCAGTTATCTGGCTATCCTAACAAAAGACAAAACATTGAGGCATCCATGGTTCTTCTCACTTTGTATCTGAAAGTTGAATGCAGCATGAGCTACTGGACACACACGAGCATGGTGTCTTAAGCAAATCCTCCACTGTGCTTAAAAGGTGAATAAGTTGGGGAAGTATACGTTCATCGCTGGCTGTGGGAGTGGCCATAGATAAAACATAGCCACTTCAGATAGTTTTTATAGATGTAAACTCATCACTAATGACTAACCGTTAAAATGTAATGGTGGTCACTTTTCAGTAATGTTAGTTGCTTATTTGAACCTTTATAAGGAATTTTATGTAACTAAACCTTTAGAAAAAGTTTGAACAATCTGCATGCAAGTTAAAGAGCCCTGTGACAAGGAGCACACTTTTATTCCTCTCCTCATAGGATTGTTCATTCTAAGCACTTTGACCACTGCAGAGTTTCCCATGGCTCTCATTTGCATATATTGTGCACCACATTGTTAGGCGAATATACGACACTCACGAAGCTTCCAGCACCTTGGCCATGATTGCATAGAAAGAGTACAGACAATCTGGCTCATGCAAAGTGGGGGGTGGACATTTGGGAGAGAGGGATGAGAGAAGCTTGTATTGTAAAATATGGCAACTTTGTGGCCATTTTGGCAACACGCCCAGGCAGTTATTTTAAGTCATAGGAGAGCAGGCTTCAGTCTACTTGAGAGACAAGAAATTGACTGACAAGATGACCTTTCAAGCACAGATTTAAAATAGATGCAAAAAACAATGGAGTATGTAAAGGTCTTTGCTTAATTAACATGCAAAAGTTTTTTCTTTTCAGGTTGCTCAGACTACTGCGCATGCACACTTTTCCATAATAAAGGAGAGCACTGTAGATATGCACATCAGTCTTAAAATCTGGTCTTTTCCAACCAGCTGATTGGTTCTTTTTATGGGAGGGGGTGGGACTACAGTCGCTATTTTGAGCATCACACATTCGTATCTTAACCAGTGGGTTCTCTCAGGGACAGCAGGGACATGGGAGAAGGATTTGGATAAAGAAATTTAGACTAATGGGGACTGGTACTCGCAAGTGCCAGCTGTGATTCACATTAGTTTTTTAATTTCTTTCAAGAAACATAATCAGCTTTCATTTGAAATTTTATGATTGGATACAGTGGCATTGGGTTTCAGAACTGGAGTACTCAAAGTCCTTCTTAATTTTTTTCTTTTGAATACTTATGCTGTTAAAATATATAAAATGTAAATCCCTATATCCCAGAGGGTTCTATGGATAGTTCATTGTTTCTATTTGGTTCTACACTGGTTTGTCCCCCAGAGGGATGAACCACAAAAAACCATACTAGGTTAAAGTATCGACCATACTAGGATAAAGTAAACCCCCCCCCACAAGAGTGTAGTTACTATATACCGCACTGATGCTTTTAGAAAGGGTGTCTCTCGAGGGTTCTTTAGATAATTAAGTGTTCAGAGCTTTCTATAGAAATTCTACTTGGAGCTCACACTCATATGGAAACACTGTCAAAGAACCCTTTATAGATCTTGATTGAGCCATTGAACCATAAGAGTTTAGTTACTATACAGGGATTACTCTTAGAAAAAAAATGGTTCTTTCTAGCTATCTACATAGAACCATTAAAAATTTCACTGGAGAGACATACCAAAGAGCTCTTGAAGGTTCTAGGCTTAATTGTTTTCTCAATATAAGGTGTTTTTCAATGGTTCTTAGCTTCTTTTTATGGTTCTCCTTGGAGCACTGGGTTTCCTTGTCCAAGGTTTTATACATACCACCATAGGTTATTTATACATACCAAAATTCTAAATTTAACCCTTGAGGAACCATTTTTCTTAAGTGTGTAGTTCCTATATAGTAATTATTTGGGAGCGTAACAGTTCTAGCTTTCTGGAGAGGTTCTACTTGGAATTGTTTTGTAAAGCAAAAACCGTTTTTTAAACTTCTTGTCCCAAGAGGGACAAAGCAAATTACCATTCAATATTCTATTTCTATAATTTTCTATCACTTTGATTAATATACAGGAACAATCTAAAAGGGTTTCTCAAGGGTTAACAATTCTAGCTTTCTAAAAGGGTTCTACTTGGAACTATGTCTCTGTTCTACATAGAACATTAGACCAAAAGTTGTAGATTATAACTTTTTTTTTGAAAGCTGATGGTGTATATGGGATGTGGACATTTGAAAGCAGTGTTTGGATACGGGTTGTTAAGTTGACTGCTGCAGGCATGGCTGAGTTAAGTCACCTTGGGGCAGGGCAAATACTTTGATAATTAAAAGGTTTCTTGAGCTGAATGAACTTGTGTTCCTCAAGCACTCTGTACACAGTTCAGCATTCTTGGCTTCTGAAAGGTGTACTTAATGGAACCAGGAAGTATAAGGTAGAGGCTATCTAAAGGTAGATCGCTTGTGATGGTCAAGGAAGGAAGGTGAAGGAAACTGAAAATAATGTTTTGACCCCCCTGAAACATTCAGATTTGTTTCTTATTAATAAAGTTAATAAAATATATATTGATATTAATAAAATCCAGATTACTTGAGGAGACCGTATTTCTCTGTTTGGTAAATCATCTTTAATTCCGTGTCCATTAGGAATATAAAGATACACTCTTGTCATATTTGAGTCACGATACCGGCTGTAAATATCAGTTGGGGATTTTGAGAAAGTCGTCGCTATCTTCACTTAGCATAGTTCTTTAGTTTATTCTAAATTCTAGTGTTGAATTTAGAAGTGTAGAATTTAGAAGCAATTAGCCATCACTTTATTTTTATAAGCAATGATTTGAAGCATTTTTGCTGAGGGTGGATGATTGCTTTAGCCTTTAGTCTGGGCGAACTGGACAGATAATCTGCTTCTGAATATACATTTGACTTTGTCGCCACAGAGCTCTGTTTTGTGTTTCTGGGAATCTTTCACACAAGACTGGGCCTCTTGTTATAAACTCTCCCCATGTTAACTCAAGCAAAACGTAAGTAATGGGATGTATAAACATTTACTCAGGGACACCAGTATGATTTTTGAGCACCCTGACTGGTTAATCCACTACCCCCACGGTCCACTAACTATTAGTAAAGTAAAGAAGAAGATAATTTTTTATATAGTTACATTTACCATCATGGAATGTTCATAAAGCAAGTTCCTGTTCTCACTTAAATGATAGCGATAAACAGTTGTATTTCCCTTACCTTCAAGTTATTAAGACAAGAACGACACAGCTTGTTTTGTCATGTTACAGGGAAAGCGGAAACTGCAAATCCCTCCAATAATTGGCAGAGAACTTAATTACACCGTTACCGCTCTCGGTTACAAAGCACAGAAACTAGAGACTTAACCTGTAATGATGGTTTTAAGCTTTAATTTATCCAAAAAGGAAAAGTCAAATCATTTCCCCCTAATATCTCTTCAATCTCAAAGTGTCTTAGTTTTGCGCTCAAGCAATTGGGCTAATGTTACTACCAGGTAATAAAACCTGAATAATCCCACACTTAGTACTAAACCCTAAGTACTGTGTCAGATTCAGCATCCCAGGCAAAACTGTATGTGTTTAATTTAGATTATCATGTATAAAAGACACAAACCTGTCTGATCTCGTCACATCCAGGAGCTGTTGCCTTTTCAGGTGACGTGCGTTACTGACATCACAGTTAATGGAGTAGCATGTTCTGTATACTCAGGCCAATACATTACTGTCAGATAATACGTTAACGTCAGCTAATGTCAGTTTACTCAGACGACACAGTCAATATGTCACTTTAACCGAGACGGCAGAAAGAATCCGGGCATCTGTATTTCGCTCTACAGGTAACGCCAACCTAATATCAACCTCCAAAACTCCAAAGAAATCAGACTTTTCTACATATCCATGGCTCACAACATAATTGAATTAAAAAACAAAAGTTATAATACATTGTGTGTAAATTGATATATGCGCTGGAAGTATATTAAAAGATAAAAGGTGTCTGAATATTGATTTTCCCCACACTGGATAAAGGAACACCTGTAAACTTACTCATTCATGATGTGAAATGTTTTTCCTTCTTTTCCATGATTATGATTGAATCATTTAAGATCAGTTCAATGTGATTTTTGTTCACTCATGGCCTCATGGTGTTTCTGGGTTTCTGTCCTTGATTGTGTTTTCATCAAGGTGTTTTGTCTTTTGATTTTCTCTCATGCTTTCCTTAACCGGTCTTGGGTATGTTGCTTGCATGTACAAAACCCAAAAACTGTATCCAACTTATGTTTAGACTAAGGCAGAGTCTACGAAACGCTGTAGTGCGCAGGGTGTCTCTGCACGCATAATAACCCATCTCTTTGATTATAACCTGGCTCTTGGTCTCCTGAGTCTCCAAACATCCTACTTCTGGTGAAGCTGCAGCATTTTAAGCATCCAGATTTACATCAATGCTTTGATCCAATCAACCAATCATCTGGCAACAGCACAATACATAAAATAATCATGTTCACGTGCAACATCAGAATGAGGGAAAATGTGAACTTTGATAGGTGTGCTGGTTCGAGTACTTCAGAAACTGCTGACCTTGTGGGATTTTCACTAACAACAGTCTCAACAACAGACCGTACCCTGAATGGTGCGGGAAAACAACAACAACAAAAAAAACACCCGGTGCGTGACAGTTCATTTTGAACGAATCTTTAATATGACTCGGGAACGACGAGTTGTCTCAGAGAGTGATTCGTTCACTTTGTGTTGACCGCGCACGTACAGCAACATCCCTGTAGGTTCTGTGCCGGAAACCGAAATGATTAGTTCACCTCTCCTGTCTTCGGGTTCGAGTCGTTCACGGAATGAACGAACGACTCGAATACGAAGACTCGAGAGGTGATCTAATTCTTTCTGTTTCCGGGGAACAGACGTGACAAATGTGACGTGCTAAAAGAAAAAAGGAGTCGGATTGGGAGGTGAACTAACAGACTGCATAGCCTGAAGACGAATGCTAAGTAAATAATGAATCATTTCGGTTTCGCATAATTCGGCCTTGGTTGCATCAGCCTATAGTTTTGTTTTTTTTGCTTTAAATGTATATGTATATATATAATAAACTAATATATATATATATATATATATATATATATATATATATATATATATATATATATATATAAAGTTTATTAAGCACTAGATGTGTTGGGGAATTGAACATGTAACATTTTAATTATATTCTTCTGAAATGAACGAAATGACTCGGGGGGAGACTCGTTCATTTTGCTGAAAAAGATTCAAAGATCCGACTCAGTAAAATGATTCGAACTTGCTACATTGGCGATCAAGCTGGGGGAAACTACGTCATTGACCTGCGTAGCGCGCGAACAACATGCGCTGAACATGTCAGAAATCCGGAAGTGACGTACACATGAATGTAAAGAATAAAACCGATACAAAGAAACTAACAAATGTTTTACTTCCCCTTCATACAGGGCTACGACATGATACACAAGGTCTGCTTTGTCCACCGGCGGCGCTGTGTTGAAAGAAAACCTCATTACACTCATTAAATCGTATCAAATCCAAAGAAAGGGTCCGCGGCATGTTCAGTAGTCTACACGCAGTGAAACATCAATTCACCAGAAATGGAGAGCGCTCACCCTGGTGTAGAAGAGAAGAGATCAGTGTCTGTCATTCCTCCTTTCAGATCAGATCCTCTCCTCTCTCCACATACACGTGGCTCCACTATATGGGGAGGTTGTAGACCTGGAGCAGGCAGGAACACGGCACACCCAAGAAGAAGAAGAAGAAGAAGAAGAATAACCTGAGCAGATTATTTAACACACCTCCTTATTGGTGTCGCTTTTAGACTCCGTCTGTTATTAAGTCCGCACTGATGATGTATACTGTACAGCCTCCCCCTACTGGACGCATTAGGAACAACAGAGGCGCAAAACTGCCTGCTCCACATCTTCTACCTCCACATCTCCTAGCTCCAGCTCAGGATATTCCTGATATTCATCCTCCTCCTCATTCTACTTCTACTTCATGTTCATCTTCTTCTTCTACTGTTTCTGCTTCTTCTGCTTCTGGCGTTGGCAAACAAACAATAGAGCATTCTCGCCACCTACTGGGCTGGAATGTGAACCATGCGTGTTAGTGTGTTTGTGCGTGTGTGTGGTTGGTGGTGTGTTCAATCCGGACTGCAGAATCTCTCACCCTCTTCAAAAAACAGCCAAAGACCCACCTCTTCCGTGAACACCTAACCAACTCATTAAAATAAATAAATATAAAAAAATTGCACTTACACCTCTACTCTGTGCACTTTTCCTCTTCTGGAACTCTGTTAATGGATCTTGTATAGTAGCACTACTTGTATTGTTCTCTGCTTGATAGATCGCTTTGCTTATTTGTAAGTCGCTTTGGATAAAAGCGTCTGCCAAGTGAATAAATGTAATGTAAGTGTGTGTGTTTGTGTTTGTGTGTTGGTGTGTGTGTGTTGGAGTGTTTGTTGTTCATGTTCATGTTTGTTGTTCTTAGATTAGTTTCTGTGTCGTAGAATAGTTCAATAAAGTTTGGTCTAGTTTTAAACACACGTGTCTTACTTGTTTATAAGGGCCATTGCCTTCAATTGCCAATCACGCTTTTGCTACACGCTTTCAAATGCTGTCTCGCTGTATTTAGGGTATTATTTCCGTTGCCCACAGAGTAAATATCTTATGCATAATCAATGAATACTCTTACGTTCCTGCACTAATTTATCGGTGGACGAATCAGAAATACTAAATTAGCCAAATTTCCCCCTTTCGAGCTGATCTGCTAGTCTATCCTGCATATTTAGTGGAGAATACAAAAGCTCAATTTAAACAGCTAATTGTCCCTACATGGGATAACATTAAACATCTATTTTTCTTTCCTGTATTTTATTTATTGTGAATTTACTAGCAAACTTTTTTTTTGCAGATGTGAATAAATTATTGTGTTTAAAAACTGACAATAAGATACATTTGCATAAAGAATATGATTTATGTCATTTCGATGATGCACATGCTAAATCCATCCATCCATCTCCTACCGCTTATTCCTTCTTCAGGGTCGCGGGGAACCTGGAGCCTATCCCAGGGAGCATCGGGCACAAGGCGGGGTACACCCTGGACAGGGTGCCAGTCCATCACAGGGCACAATCACATACACACTCACACCCCTATTCATACACTACGAATCTCAGAATTTTAATGGGTGAGTAATATATCTACACCTAGAAATGAAAACGTAAGAAAGGAAGAAATGTTCAATTAATATTTTTTTGGTAACTACTGTTTTACCTCCCTGACTTTTTAAACTGTCAGTTCGTAAAATAAAAAAATATATTAATTTCCTCTGTCGTTGTTTCCTTGTCTTTGCATCATCAGAGGGAGATGCTAAGTAGTGAAGAAGTGCAATTAAAGAAATGATAAGCACCCTCTGAGTCGATTATGATGGGTGACTAATGGCATAATGGCATAGAGTGATTTGGCTACTAGAGGGAAAGTGTTGCAGAAGTAAATGCATTCATTTATATTTGTAATAACAGAAAACCTTGTGTCTGTATAATCTAGGGAGGATAATGACCTCTAAAGTCCCCTGAATCTGTGACATCTGCTTATACTTTGTATAAATGCAGTCACAACTTCAAAATCGCTAAAGAGAATTTAGACCTTGCAACACATCTATTGGATTGTTTTTCTTCTCGAAATAACGTCTCATAATGTAGGCTATTAACAAGAACCAGATGGATGGGTAGGGCTGATGGGGCAGGAACTTCATGGGCTCTCTGAAGCAAAACACATTACGTAATAGCTTTCATCTTCTTGTTCATCAGTCTGTGAACATAATATTTCATTATGTATCCATCAAAGTAACAGACACAGGACATGGTATGTGCTACAGTCATATGGGACTGAATAGGATTTCTATTTATAAAATTGGACTGGTTCCTGCAAGACTGGTGATTGGAAGCTCATAAGAGCACCTGAAAATCAACAACACAGTTTGTTAGCCAGACTCTGGGTCTGTCTTAAAGCACATGTTGCCATAGTAACAGAGAGTAGCTTATAGATTAATTCTTCACTGGGCTTGACTTAATGAGTGGAATATAGTTTTCTCACAAACGTACTGGTTTAGGAATTAACCTACAATTCGAATTCTCCTTGCTCTCATGGTTATTATGTGATGATATCATGGTATGGTCAGGAATGTGTTTAAAGAGATAGAAAGAATGTATGCAAGTTACAGCATAAAATGTCTTGCATACAGTGTATACTTTAAATACCATTAATAAATAATAATATCTTATACATAATACTTAAACCAGAGAAAAGTGATAAAACATTATGAATCTACAATAAAGAATGTCAGGTTTCTTGATCTTCATGTGCTACTAATAAACAATATTAATTGTTGAATAGTGTATTTATTAGTGAATAAATAATATTTGTTTTTATTTGTTTACGGCTTCCAATAGTTCCAAGATTTCTTTAATGCCGTCATACCGCAGCTAAATAAATAACATTTTTAAGCACAGATTTCTGGCGGCATCTAGTGGTTAAATTGGGTCAATGCAACTTTGAGAAATATGTGACTAAATCTGTGTCCTCAATGATTAAACAGAGCTCCAAAACAAAGAACTGCACATTTTTGTACTTTTTCTACTTATTCCTTAAAAACAACAACAACAACAACAACAACAACTTAGGCCTGCATAAGATCGTTTGCTGGCCTTAGCTGGTTTAGGCTAGTTTAGCTAATCTCCCAGCTTTATCTAGTTGGTTTTGGCTGGGGTAATTGATTAGCTAATTTGCCACCAAGCCTAACAGGATTTAGTTGAAATTCTAGCTAGAGCCAGCCTGACCACCAAAAACCAACCTCTTTTGCTAGAACTGGCCTGATGAGCTTTAACCGGGCTGGTCATCCCAACCAACTAGAAGCAGTATATCAGGTGTCCAAAATCCTCGAATACCATCAAATCTGAAAAGCCTGCCCTAGCAAAACCACCCTGACCAGCGAAAAGTAGCTTAGCCTGCTAGATGTATCAAAGAAAGATATAACCAGTCTGATGACCTAGAAGTAGCCTGGCCAGCTAGAACCATCCTGTCAGGCCAGACCCAGCCTGACCAGGTAGAAGAAACAAGGCCAGCTAGAACTAGCCTGACAGGCCAGAGCCAGCCTGAACAGGGATCAGAAACCAGGCCAGAAAGGACCACCCTCACCAGATAGAAGTAGCCTGACTAACTAGAACCAGCCTGTAAGAGGATGACCCCACATGGATAGCCTGAAGACAGCAACTGCTTAGAACAATTTACACTCAAGTCTCAATGTATGAAAAGTTGATAACTTCAATCTGATACAATGTGACTTAAAATGAAAACTTTAATGATGCTCATTTTCATGTTCCTTTCAACACACTCAGTGGTGGAACAGTAATGAGTTATAATCTGTTGTCACCCAGAAGAGGATGGGTTCCCTTTAGAGTCTGGATCCTCTTAAGGGTTTTTTCTGCATGTCCTCTCAGGGAATTGACAATGACCATTATTAAAATGGAGATATAAATACAATTGAATTGAACTGAATTGAAAAGATATATTAACTGTAATTAACTGGAAATGCCCAGTGGGAAGAGAGTGTGTCAGACGGGCACCGGTGCTGCAGTTTCTGTAGAGAACATTATAAATAATGTAAAAAAAAAAAAGGCATGTGAAAAAAGACCTCTCCTTTCCTCATGCTTTTCAGAGATAATCGTTAACATTCCAACATGCTTTTCTGGGTATCAGTAACATAGTGTAAATGCCTGCCCAGATGTTTGGAGAAGCAGAAGATTGCAGGGTTGCCAGATTGCAGTTATATCTGCATCTAACTTCTACTCATTCTGAGTTCCCTTCTGAGTCTGGTTCCTCTCAAGGTTTCTTCCTCTTAAGATCTTAGAGAGTTTTTCCTTGCAACCGGCTCGCTCAATTGGAATAAATTTGCACTTTTCTGTATATCTATATGTCGTGTTTATATATTTCTGTAAAGCTGCTTCGAGACAATGTCTATTGTAAAAAGCGCTATACAAATAAAATTGAATTGAATTGAATTGAACACACTCGGAGAGTAATGCTATTTGAATAGTGCTATTTTCCACATATACTGAGTGTAAATATGCTCATAGACACCCACAAATTTCTAGTGTCACTCCAACGGACAGCGGAGAGAATAATTCTGCTCTCCCGGGCTGCCAGGATTGGAGATTGTTGTGCTTTCAACTTGCAGTCTCCTGATGTATCCAGTATTTGCCTTTATAACTGTCCCAATCATTTATTGTCTGATTTAAGTGCAATTTCAGTTCCTCTTAAATCCTCTCAGTTTTAATGTTCACCCCATTCCTCCTGACAGATGTGTTATGACTTCTTTCAAAAATCAGGTCTATAAAGCAGTTCATGACAAAACACTTTTGGTGTTCTGTTGATTTTTACTTGAATTTGCTTGAATTTTTTTCATCCAGAAGACACATTGCATTCACTTATCTGTAAATATATTGTTACATTGGTATTAAAAATTTGAACTAGTACATTTCGTATACGCCAATCATTTGAAGTACAGCTGGAATTATTGTCAGAACCTTTGTTGTAGAAAAAGAATCACCACCTTCCGAGCAATTAGATTTGTGAACTGAGAAATAACCCACTTATCTGTGAAGACAGCAACTGGTTGTGGTATATTATGTCAGACAATATGTACATACAGTATAACTATACAAATTAACCAAAACAGGCATATCTTCAGGGTGGGCCAAGGCCAAAATAATAAACAAAAGGATTCTATGATTAGGCAGCTAGCTTGCCTAAAAGGAAAGAAAAGAAAATACAAATATTGTTCCCTAACTACCTAACAGAGACAAAAGGAACCCTCTCCCAAAAGAAATGGCACCCAAACCCCTACATATATATATATATATACACAAGTGAAGAGAATACACAACAGATTTAGAGATAACCAAACTCAAAGTCAGAACCAGAACAGCAGTCAAAATACAGAATTTAGTCACAAGGGCAAGCAACACAAATCAAACACTCTCCTAACAACAACACACACAAACACCTTCAACCTGCACACAAAATGTCACAGCGACCCATATATATATATATATATATATATATATATATATATATATATATATATATATATATATATATATATATATATATATATATATATATATATATATATATATATATATAATAAAACAGGACAGTGCATGCCCTTATAGGACAATTATTAACAATGACATGATATGATGCTTCCCAGCACAAATCACAAAAAGTTGATTATTTTCCTGTAAAAGCATGTTCCAAATTGTTTTATTCCTTTTATAGTACAGCAATTTGACATTACATTTGACATTTTATTCATGATTGACTCTTTTTTTGTTGTTGCTTTATTTAATATTGTGGAACATCCACGAGACAAGCTGGTGCCTGTTATTACTTATGTTATAGCAGCTGTACTCTCAACAGCCTCTTTATATCCATCCATCCCTGCATTTTCCATACCACTTTTTCAGCACATGGTCACAAGGAGCCTGGAGCCTATCCCAGTGAACTCAGGGAACAATGCGGGGTCCACCCTGGACAGGGGTGCCAACACATTGCTGGGCACAATGACATACATGGCTCTTCGTGCACACAGGGCAGAGGTGGGCTTCGAGCCTCCAACTCTGGAGGTGTGAGGCAAGCATACTGCCCACTACTACTGATACCAGAACAAGTACATTAATATAATATAATATAATATAATATAATATAATATAATATAATATAATATAATATAATATAATATAATATAATATAATATAATATAATATAATATAATATAATATAATATAATGTAATATAATATAATTGTCAGAGCTGCTGTTATAGAAAATGAATCAACACCGTCTGGACCAATCAGATTCCGGTCCCTTTGACGCACAGTAGTTATCATAACCATTATCGCTGCTTTCATTTGCAAAAGAGTCGCCCAATCTGGCAACCCTGAACATCACGCGGCGGCGCTGTCTTTTTGGCGACCTCTGCAGGCGGAGCGGAGAAATGCAGCAGCACTGCGGAGGACAAACGCAGGCGCAGCTTCAAAAACCCGCAGCAGCAACAGGCACGAGCGGTGTGGAGTGAGGCACGGGGATTGTCACGCTCATATTACATCACTACAAACTCCAACACTAGAACAGTGCTCTAGAAGAGGGGCAATGAGGAAGGCTGGAGTTGTCTTACACGGTTCTCTTTAATACCCCTTTGATCTCTGGAGTTTTTCAGTGCGCGAGACTGTAACTGGCTTCTCCAAACTTTGGAGGTAAGAGCGAACGCCGGAGTCGCGCGAGCGCGCGCGCATGCATTGCTTTCATTCATTGCAGAGAATTAATAAATGCATGAAATTCCTTTCAGTGTGTGTGTTGCTTGCTAATGAAACCTCTAGATGATCATGCTTTTGGCGATGCAACTTGCAGGATTCTGCCCATGGTGCATGGTGTTTAATTGCATCACGATGCAGCATTTGTGCACAACCAAAATCTCCAGTGATGAATTACCTCTAAATGATCTTTATTGAATAAACACTCTGAACTGGTGTTGTTCAATACAGGGAATCCATCACTCATACTCAGACTTGCAGACACACTGCCTTCATGTTGAAACTCGGTTAGTTTTATATATATATATATATATATATATATATATATATATATATATATATATATATATATATAATGTGTCAATTTTGCTGCCAAAAACCACTGGTTGCACATCTGCCACAGCTTGTGTGGAACCAAAAAACCCACAGAGGTGATGCTGAACTGTGGACCATCTGTGTCTCAAAGCAGACCCCCCTGCAGCCATCAAGCTATACCCTGGAGCCGTTCAATCTTGGACTCTTCAGACATTTCTTTCATTCTGGCACTCGGATAATAGAGCCAAGCAGCTGTGTTGTGTGCTTCCACACCTGTCCTCGTTGGAGTGAGGAAAAAGGACAGATGGGTCTGGACTGAGAAGAACTGCGGTGTAGAGTTTCAGTGCAGGGACGAGAGGGTCAAGAGAGACTTGTTCTGTTGTGGATTCATTGTCCTGATCTCATTATAGCGCATCTGGAGTCTCTCACTTCCTCCACAGAGCGAGGCACATCCTCCTTGTCATGCTTCCTCCCTTTTTAGGGCTGGACAGGGTGTGAATGTATATGTATATGCATGAGTGATCAGTAACTTCGAGCAAATCTGATTAAACCAAATGAAACTGCACATTTGCCTAGGTGGTTATTTGCAGCTGTGGTGAGACTGTGGTAAACTGTGATAATGTGGGGGATGCAAACTTCTGAACATTCCAATTACTGTTGATTTTTCACATTTACTGTAGTGTTACTGACCTGCCTCCGTGTCTAATCAGTTCATGAGGTCAACAACGGTGGTCAATCCTAAGCCTGACTCTGTTCTTATCTCATCCTTCCAGTGTAACACACCCTCAGAATTACTGTACACACACCCTCCTTTCTATAAACCTCGGCTCTGAGAATCTTCGTTTTCTGCAAAAGATATTTTGGACTGTGCTAAACTCTCTGTAAGCTTGGGATGGAGATGAAGAAGAAATCTCCCTTTAATGGAGTTTGACCCTTGACCTCAGACGGGGAGTTTTCATAATGATTTATTGAAGCTGTATGCAGCTTATATCTGTATACACTGCTATGAAGCCAGTTGAGGTGTGTTGGGGAATATCTATTTTTTTTTTTTAAAGGCGCTTGTATAGTTCTCTATCTGTTTCCAAAATAGCACATGAGCACCGGTTATGTGTTAGACATTACCAATATATTGCCTTGCATAACTATACTTTCCTGGAACTTTTCCACATTTTCTAGTGTCACAACGTGGAACTGAAATGCACTTACCGGTAATTGGGATTTATACTGTATGCCATCCACTATATGTTTTGGTGCATGGCTATTGGGATTTGTCTTTTCAACAGCTAGTGAGGCCAGGCACTGATGTCATGTGAGAAGGCCTGGCAATTAATTGGCAATGCAGTTAAACCCAAAAGGTGTTCATTGTGGTTGAAGTCAGGGCTCTGTGCTCACCACACAAGTTCTTCCACACCAACAGAAATGGATTTCCCCAAACCACAAAAATGGAAGCATGCAATTGTGTAGAATGTCTAGCCAAGACCATGAAAACCAGCCCAAACCATTATATATAAAATATACATAAAATATAACCTTGTCTAATCATTCAGAGAGGTGTTCTTTTGGGATCCACCTAATTCCAGATTTGTTCATCAGTGCCAGATAGTGAAGTGTGATTCACTCCAGAGTCCAGTGGAAATTTACTTTACACCACTCCAGCCAACACTTAGTATTGTATTGTGTGTAGTGATCTTAGTCTTGGCCATGGAAACCCATGTTGTAAAGATCTTGTGCTGACCTTGCTTCCAGAGAAAATTGGGAACTCGGTAGTGAGTGTTGCAACAGAGCGCAGACAATTTTAGCCTCGACCCTACGTGAACTTGCATGGACAAGCATGGCCTAATGCTTTGTATTTGTTGTTAATCCTAGACGTTTCTACTTCAGAAGTTTAAGGGTCACCAAGACAGCTCTATCTGGGAAGAAATTTGATGAACTGACTTGGTGCAGTGGTGGAATCCTATGACAAAGTACTGCTGGCGTTTTTCTCTGGAGATTGCATTAAAAAACCCAGCCACTGAGTCACTTTCTATTGACAGTTTCCTCTAGCCAGAGTCTCAATAGGGCAATATAATAATGGATTTAATTTTGCTAGAGGGGGCTGTTCAAAGTTTGGAATATTTTCATTTTTAACAACTAAACCCTGATTGGTAATACTTTTCCAGAACTTTGTCCTAGATTTGTTTTGATATCTCGTTGGACTTCTCGAACAAACTGTGGGAGCTTTCAGGAACAGGTATACGTACATTTATATAATGTGTCACTTTAATTAAGTTTAAATGTATAATTTCTGATGGCAACTGGTTGAATTGGAACTAATTTAGGGGTTTTACAGCAACTGGTGAACACTTATGCAGTCACACTCAAGATCAAGTGTTGGGAAAATTTGTGAATGAAGTGCAGTACAGTGCTTTCCCATATTGAACAGTTCGACCCCATAAACTCTTGCCATTTAGTTTTATTTGTTGGACTGTATTGTTGGATTTTTCCCCAGATTTGAGTGTAGTAATGACACTCTTTGGATCAATGAAGTTCTCGTTTCTCAGTTAATTTCACCGACTCACCCATGCTGACTATCTGGTCCAGGAGGGAGAATGAGGCGGAAAGGAAAATAAATCTATCTCAGAAACCTGTAATATCGGGAGTCTCGTACACACACAGAGGCAGTCAGACCGATAGAGTGGTCTGTTAACAAAGGTGAAATATTTATGGTTTATATTATGGTGAAATAGTTCTCTCCAGGTGGGAGTGGGCTCTTCCAGGGTGACTCCACAGGGCACGAAGGCTCTGTGAATGGTTTTAATGAGGGGGAAAACGATGTAAATCATGTGCTTTGTCCTTCACACAGACCAGATCTCAACCCAATTCAACACCTGTGGGAGATTTTAGACAGTGCTCTCAACCAACACCACCACTGCCACCGTCAAAACATCAATTGAGGGACTATATATAGGGAATCTTTTGGACGAATTTTGTTCATCCTCCGGTATATTACAGGGCCTTGTGGAATCGATGCCAAGGTACAAGCTGTTCTGATGGCTCATGCTGTTTCAATCCTTTCCAAGACACTTGATGTTGGTTTTCTTTCCTTAAATTTGTATGTAGTCTATTTGTAACCAAGTCGCCTTTGCAATCCTGTAATAGAAATTGGCATTCAGATTGGTGGGAACTTTCGAAGGCATCAATACATCATACACCAGATCAGATTTATCCTACGTCATAGTACCTGAAAGTAGTACAGCCAAAGACACGCCCCAGATTTCCTCTATGACTTAAAAGAGACTCCGAGGCATCGTAACAGAGAAGCATTTCCGCTGTTTCAACTGTCTGAGGCAGATTATCGCAAGTTATCTGGATCAGAAATGCACACAGAGCCCTGCAGACAGCTTGCAGACTCACTCTGCTGACCTGCAAAAGTGACTTGCTGATTGATTATAAAACAGAGAAGCCTTCTCCTTCAATAAGACATTGTGTTTTCGATGTTTTTGGCACTGTAGTGCTTTCTAAATGAATGCAGTCAGACTGTGGGACTGGGCAGTTGGGTTGGAGATTGACAAACACAGCACTGCGGGATAGCAGTGAAGCACAAAACAGCTGATGTTAGCAAGCTAAAAGGCAGAAGAGTGTGGTGTTGCTCTTTTACTTGGTACTGGAAGGAGGTCCAAACTTTTTTCCAAAAAGCTTCTATTCAGCAAATAACAATAAATTGTGCTAAGGCAGTAATTAGACGTCATACATGATGATGTCTGAAGTTTTTCTTCGTGATCAAAAAGAGTATTTGACTGACTGGGGTGCCAACACTTTTATATGTGTCGTGATCTTCTCAAACATTGCACACGAATGTCATCCATCATGATTTTCTCAATAGTTTTTATTTGATTGTATTTATTTTGAACATGAATGACATCTATTCACATGCCATGATTTGCTTGTTTATTATTCTATTTTGTGCATGCATGTGATCTGTTTTTCTCAGCATTTTTATTTTATTTTATTTTATTTTATGGCATCGATATCTCCTTTGCCATCGTTCCCTCAACAAATAGTTTTTTGTACAGCAGTTTATTATGGGGGAAATCCTATATAACATGATGGTCAGCCTGCTGCTTAAAAAAAATTAATCTCAGAATATCTTCCCGCATCCCTGCACCCAACTGATTGTACTATAGATAGAAAATAACAATGACACAACTCTGAGAGGTCAGGGTCTCCCTGATCAGCAGGGTGAAATCATGACCTTAGTGCTAATGAGACACTAGATATGGATGAGCAGAGCTGAGCATGACATTCCACTGGGGAAATTAAAGCATAGTGCAGTCAAGGCATGTAAGGTCACTTTACACATGATCGTGATGACACATCAGCTAACCTGATGTCTTCTCAAAGCTCAAGCTATTGCTTGTCATCTTCTGAAAAGGATGCTGATGATTCAGGGAAGCGATTATAGAAAAGAGTATGCCTCAGCGACTGACTGAATCGCCTTGGGGTAAAAAAATTCCAGGATCGGCTAACATGTACACACAGCGATTCTGTTTAATTCTGTTTAATTCTGTTTAATCTTACCAAACCGCAAAAATGCCTGGCATTCTATGTGTTTAAAGCGTCGTCTTCACTAAGCCTAGAGCATTGTGAGTCAGATCTCGTTTAATATGTTACAACGGAATACACATGCACGGAGATCAAGATGAACATGCAAATCTTGTCACAGGCTATGTTTAGGATTCCGTCCTTCCTGGTCCTCTGAATGGAGACACGGGTTTATCTCGGGCACCATCACAGTCAAAACACAGGAAGCCGGATTCAACCTGTGACCCGCGTTGAAGAGGCTAGTAAACAGGAAACGCTCGGTTCCACTGCTGAGTACGCTGAATGCGTTCCAGGATGATGCCCTGCCGTTTTATAGCTGGTGTGTTCTCTTTTGAACACTTCAGCATGTGCTGTTAAGTGGATTTTTTTTTATTATTCAATAGCAGAACGTTTTATTCCTCTGCCATTTCGTAATTTTTATCCTCTTATAGTTGCATTTTTAATGTTGTGGAATCTCCTGATACAGATTAGTTCTTGTGATAATATGTTATTATAGTCCCTCCAGGATGTTGGGATTTTGTGATTGCAGGAATGAACGCGACATCAATGAAGCACTGCAGAATGCGCAGGAGCATGCAATTTTTTTTAAATGATCGCAGATTTTGGCCAAGAGGTGTCACGTGACGTCATTACGACGCGCCTAACCCAAAGCCCCCTTTGATTCATGTGTGGAACATGGGTACAGCTATAAGGCCAAAAAATATCACTGTGAAAGACCGTGCAAAACAATTTCGTGGAATTGCAAAAAAAAAACAACTCAAACATCTTTGAAATCCTGTACGGACTGGTTATAGCAGCTATAAACAGCCACTTCCTCACCAGGTTCTCTTGAAAGTAAACAGACGAAAAATACAGCTTGGTGTATTACTGAGAAAAAAAAAACAAACACCTCTGACATTGGAGACTTCTTCCAAAAAATGCTGAATAAATCTCTAAATACAAAGTTGGACCACTTTTTAATTTCAAATAGCATTTTGTTTGAACTCTCCCCCCCCTCCCCACAAACTTACATTTGCATTTCTAGTTTAATGATTGGCTGGGTCACAGGAAGTGAAAGTATTCAAACATAACATAACAGACAAAGAAGCATTTCTGTCAGCCTCTCTTGCAATCTGCCACTGTTTCTCCCTCTCTCTCTCTCTCTCTCTCTCTCTCTCAACATTTTCGTTTTGTGCACATTCCTAGCCTTCCTCTTTTCCTCCAGCACTATTTTACTGTATGTCTTTCTTGAGTATCTTTTGGAAAATGAACGGTAGATATGCTGGAGGAATGCAGCAAAGTTTCACATTCTACAGTACACCCTTTTGAATGTCCCGTTCCCATCACTCTCACATTTTCACACACATACACAACATCCGGTATTTGTTATGCCCTCGAATCTGCAAGTAGCAGGACACAGAACAGGAAGCAAAAACGAACAGAAAAATTACACCCAAGCTAGTACTTATCACGTGGCAAAATACATGTTTCTATCTGCGTCGTCAGAACTTTTGTTGATTGCTGTTGCGAAATCATCCAATGGAATAAATGCCCACCCTCGCTCACACATATATGCATGCACTAACACATCTGTATGCAGCTGCATGCTGAGTCAACCTCCTTCTTCGGGGAACGGGTGTAATCTGGGAAAGCCAGCTCCTCTGTGTTCATGAGATATATTGCAGAGAGAGGCGTAGAAAGCCCCCAAGCACTTGCGTGCACACACACACACACACACAAACACACACACACACACAAACAAACACACTGTAAGACTAAAATAGCTCCCCTCAAATGCAGAAATGTTCAGAGGTCCAGATCAGTCTTAAAGAGGAAGCTCACACATTGAGAGGGTTTTAATACATGCGGTTGCAGTAATCTGCACACACACACACACACACACACACTGAAGGATGAACATATTCTGTCCATTGTGTTCTTCAATCTCTGAATGTGCAAATTTAAAGCATTAAACCTAATCCCAAATAGCTAGCCGACCCACTGGGCATGACCAAAAGTCATTCATTCAAGAGCCAGAATGAAGGTTTCCTGCTGCACATGCAATATTTAACTCCATGGGAACTCTGTACAAGCTTCAAAATAAGTTTTTATGGCGTCATTATAGATGCCTTTTCAATGCCAATTGAATAGACTCATTTCAGACATACTTACAGTATACTACAGTTCACTCAACTTTACAAACTCTCAGCAAGTACAAATACTTTATATTCACCGTGAAAGAAGCACAATTTCACACACTGGCTGCAATGAAAATAATCGACGTAGCTATAAATAAACTGTTGGGGGGGGCAGGGTGGCTTAGTGGTTAGCATGTTTGCATCACACGTCTGTGGTTGGGGGCTTGAATGTGTGCACAGACTTTGTATGCTCTCCTTGTGCTTTGGGGGTTTCCAGTTTCAGAACCCCATGTCCAAAGACATGCATTGCAGGTAGGAGGTTCGGTGGGTCGTGGCAGCAGGCTGAGCCTTCATCCCTGGCCGCAAATTTCAGCTCCTCCTTGGATGTTCCCAAGCAAACACTGAGATGTAATCTCTCCAGCAGTGCTCTGGTATCTTGCGTCCAGTGGGACAGACCTGACACAGCTCTAGCAAAATCTGGACCAGGGGGCATCCTTGTAAGGTGCTCAAACTACCTCAGCTAGATCCTCTCCATTTGGAAGAGCAGCAGCTTTACTCCAAGTTATTCTCACTTATTCTTGTGCTCCTCAGCAAACTTGGCAACCCTGCAGAAGACCCTCATTTCTGCCTCGTCATGTGACTATTTTTTTCCGTCACTACCCACAGCTTGTGACCACATGTCAAACAATGGGGTGTAGCTTGAGCAGTAAATAGAAAGATGCCAGGTGCCTGAAGGGGGCGAGTGACCAATTCTTTCTGTAAAGTGTGGAGCATCCTAAACCACGTCAACTGGCTCTTCTTGATACAGAGGAGCAGCAACAAGCCTGCTGAACTCTTCGCACTATTGTGGAGAGTAAATTCAGTAACCCTGCAGAGGAGCCTCATTTCTGCCTCTACTTATGACCTGGTTCTTTCAGTCACAATCCACAGTTCATGATCTCACCATGAGGTGAGGGCATGGATGTAGATACGACTAGTCAACAGAAAGCTTTGTCTGCAAACTGAGCTGCCTGCCTCACCACCACAGAACGTTGGTGTTGTGTAATTTGGAAACTGTGAGGCTTTCTTCTAAAGTACCCAAACCAAGTCAACTTTCTCCTCTCGATTTGAAAAGCATCACAGGCTTGAACTTTGAGGTGCTGACTAGCTCCCTGTGCCAGACACCTGTCCAACCGTGGCCATGTTTTGATAAAAACCACAAACAGGACCGATAACAAGACACCTTTGACGGAGTCCGACACCCACTCTAAACTTTTAAGAATTTCAACTTGACCCCAAATATGTAGACACTCTAATTGCACTCATACAGAGACCAGATTGCACAGTAGTAACCCAGATACCCCGTATTCCTGCAGTACCTTCCACAACAAATTTTTGAGGCCTACAATCACAGGCCTTTTTTTGCGTCCACAGAATACATGTAGACTGGACTGCTATGACTCCTTATGAAGCTGTGCAAGAGTAAGAGCTTGAGGTGTTGCATTATGGGTACGTCCATGGATAATGCAGGGTGGGGGGATACAGTGTCTTGGAGCATGTGAGGGAGATTATTAAATTTTATTTTGTAATCTTGTTCTGTTCATGTTCATCTGAGGATGAACTAAGAAGATCATGTCACTTAGATCAGTATAGTTTATCTCCATGCAGAGAAACGAACATGTTTTTCTGCTCAAGGTCCATCTGGACATTTTCTAAGACTCTGAAACAAAGACTGTTTGAACTGCTTCTAAACGGTACACAGAAGTGTATCTTGCTCTGCGCTTCATATATATAGAGTACATGAGCACAAGCGGGCTAGAGCGCTCTCATTTTTCTATCCTGCATTCATCCATCTGTAATAAACCTTTTCACCTGAGCGGACGAATCTGCGAGTGTTGTCTACTTTCCAAGTTCTCAACCATCGTTATGGAGTCCAATACATTTGAATCACTATGGCTTTGTAAAATCAAGAGTGACTGACTAGACACGTATTTTTCGGTGTGTGAGTGTGCTGGAGTGGGACAGTGCCAGTCATTGACTAAGCGGATATCTGTGCTCTCTGAGTGCCACTGTGTACAATGTCGCCCCAGCGCCATCATTGATTCGCTCATTCGCTCTATAATTAGTGTCTGTCTTTGCTGCATCCCCACCACAAGGCTAATACATCCTATAGGAGTGCTTCAGTCAGCACAAGATCAATGCCTGGGTTCATTTCACTTGCAAAACCCGAAATGAAATGAAAAGCACTTTATGGCTCAGATGAAAAGTGTGTGTGTGTGTGTGTGTGTGTATTTCATCATGCAGTATATGACATAGCTATTTAGTCAAGCCTCTGGGTTGTCTGGCTGCTGTGGGCTGTTAGCAGACTGATGGCATTTACACGCGAATAGGGAATTCAATCAACCTGTTGGGCTTTACGTTCTGATAACATTAGTGTGAGCAGTGGGATGGAATAATCATTAGCCGTGATTTCCATTTGACACACACACACACACACACACACACGCACACACACACTCCTGTATACACATTCCCTTTATCAGGACCCTGGAGGGATCGATAGCAAAATGTCTGTGTCACCAAGCAACAGCGGCTTTGCATCTGTGCAGCCTAAAGGTCCTATTCGTCCGTGTCTCATACTCGTGCATGCACACAGCATGACAGACCGATACCTGAGAGGGTGTAGGCATAATCAAGTTCACTCTGTGACGAAGCAATGTTTACAGAGACAAGAACACGCTCATGTACATGCCATGTCCATGTATTGTCCAAACATTTCTCTTGTGTCTGCTAAGTTGGATCCATGAGATTCAATAGCATCTAGTCTGTCATTTTTACATGGATTGATTTTTCCTCACAAGAGGGCAAACCCCTGAACGTTTCCAAGTGCAGTGTACACATACACACTCACACATACTTGCCAATATGTCTATATCAAGGGTATTGAACAAAAATCTGTAAAGGTCAAGGTACAGAGAAGCTACATATACTGTACAGTGTGACTGCCGATAGCAGTTACCTTTCAGTGCTTAACCGTAAATCATTAGTTAATGTCTATAAATTAGACACCTTGAAGTGGTTATGTTTTGTTACGCACAAGCGCTTCACGGTACCACTTTTGTCCAAGTTTGACCAATCCCTTACACTGAACTACTTTGATTGTACCTGCAGACTACAGGGTGTCCCAAAAGTCTCCGTACATAGCAGGCTATGTGTGCCAGCACCACGTTGGTTGTGCTTTCGTCAGTGGATGTCCATTGACGTTCACTTCTCGGTCGGTCCGCAACACTTCCAGTCCTTTTGAATTTGTTAATAGGTTTGGCAACATTGTTGTGTGTGATGTGTTTGCCATGTTTCCTGTTAAAGTCCATTGCAACCTTGCGACAGCTTCCCGATCCAGCCGTGAGAATGAATTCAGTATGTTCTTCTTTTGTCAAAGGCATTCTTAAAGGCTATCTGACACACACACACACACACACACACACACACACACACACACACACACACACACACACACATATATATATATATATATATATATATATATATATATATATATATATATATATATATATATATATAGTGGCAAGAAAAAGTATGTGAACCTTTTGGAGTTTCATGGTTTTTTGAATAAGTTTGTCATAAAATGTGATCTGATCTTCATCTAAGTCAGGGGTATTGACAGATATAATGTGTCTAAAATAATAACACAGAAAAATTCTGATCTTTCACGTCTTTATTGAGAACAACCAAAAAAAACTTGAAAAAGCATGTGAACCCTTGTGTTAATGACCTCAAAAAAGCTTTTTTTTGCGCACCTGGAGTCTCGTTAAGAAAATGAGTTTGGAGGTGTTGACTACAGCTACTTTGACTGATAAAAACCCCTCAAACTTTTGGAGTTTTCTCTGCACATGAAGCACACACTTATGTGAGCTATGCGTCACCAAAAAGAGCTTTCAGAGGATCTACGATCAAGAATAGTTGATTTACATAAAGCTGGCAATAGTCACAAAGTGATTTCAAAGACTTTAAAAATTCACCAGTCTACAGTTAGGCAAACATTCTACAAATGGAGACACTTTGGGACTGTTGCTACTCTACCAAGAAGTGGGCGCCTAGTCAAAATGACACCAAGAGCACATCGAAGACTCATCAATGAGGTGAAGAAACAACCCCGAATGACCGCCAAAGATTTGAAGGCACCACTGGAACTGGCTAATATCTCTGTTCATGAGTCTACAATACGCAAAACATTGACCAAGCAGGGTATCTACGGCAGGACACCACGAAGGAATCTTACTAAAATCTTACTGCTTACTAAAAAGAACATTGCTGCATGCCTGAAGTTTGCAAAAGAGCACACTGACACTCCACAGCGATATTACAAAATGTTTTGTGGACTGATGAAACTAAGATTGATCTATTTGGAAAAACCACACAGCACTACATCTGGTGTAGAAAGGGCGCGGCATATCATCATGAAAACATCATCCCAACTGTAAAGTATGGTGGAGGAAACCTCATGATTTGGGCCTGCTTTGCTGCATCAGGGCCTGGACAGCTCGCAATCATTGAGGGGAAGATGAATTCCCAAGTATATCAGACAATTCTTCAGGATAATGTGAGAATGTCTGTACATCTGCTGAATCTGTGTAGAAGTTAAGTAATGCAACAGGACAACGACCCAAAACACTGGAGAAAGTCCACAACAGAATGGCTTCAGAAAAACAAAATCCACCTTTTGGAGTGGCCGAGTCAGAGCCCAGACCTCAACCCAAAAGAGATGCTATGGAATGACTTCCAAGGAATATGACCGAGCTAAAGCAGTTCTGCCAGGAAGAATGGGCTAAAATTCCTCCTGAACGATGTGCAGGTCTGATCCACAGCTACAGGAAGCGCCTGGTTGAGGGTATTGCTGCCAAGGGGGGGTCAACCAGTTATTAATTCTAAGGGTTCACTTACTTTTTCCACTGCCATTTTGAATGTTGAATGAGTGTGTTCAATAAAGACATAAAATATCAGAATTTTTTTGGTGTAATTCTTTTAGGAATAACACATACCCCTGACTTAGATGAAGATCAAATCACATTTTATGACAAATTTATTCAGAAAACCATGAAATTCCAAATAGTTCACATACTTGTTAATTTCTATTATGTATGGAGGCTTTTGGGACACCCTGTATATTTCTAATAAACTATTTCTCAAAATATAAACAAATTAGGTATTCTATGACATAGATAAAGCAGTTATTGAATATGAATAATCGAATGTGCAGAGCCAAGCAAGCAACCCTTACATAACATCCCATGTTAACAAACATGGCTTTTCTTTGTGCCACAAGCTGTATTAAAATGAAAACTGCCTGCTCCTGCAACTTTTTGGTCCTGATGCACACTTCTACTCTGAACAGATTTTTCACTAATGAGTCCAGAAAGACTAAATATGAAAAACCCTTCCCTTTTCTAACATCCCTGTAGCTAGTGTCTGGTCCAATGAGCTGCCTTAAGCTAAATCATTTACCTTTATTGGTTCTGCTATAGTATTTATATTTTTCCAGTCCGTGTTTCAGTCCAGTGAAATAATTTGCTGGGTTTGCATCTGAACCGAGTTGATGACCCCGGGTCTACAGTGTAGATTTTCAAGATATTGCTTTTAACGCATACACAATATTGCATAAAGGTTCAGTTACACTGTTGGGGAAATCTTTGCATAATGGCCGTCATAGATTCCCTCTAATGTTGGTGTTTGCAGTTTTGGTTTATCACCTCAGGATACACCATGGTGTCCTCCAGAAAGTGTGCCACTTTTTATTTCCCGCTATATTGAAATGGTTTAACTGTAAAATGGTGGATATGGAGCTCAAGGCAGTATACACATAGAGTCAAGGTCTTGCAGTGTGATTACTTGTGAATTAATGTTGTAAATGGAGATCGTATAGCAAATAGAACGAGCACAGAGCAGATGAGCGTAGTTATTATAAGCATGACCACTCAGCTTAATTAACGAGGGAACAGCAATCAGCATCGAGTAACCGAACTGCAGCCTGGAGGAAAGCATGTTTTCTAGCTAACAAGGTGATCAGAGCAAAACCATCAGCGCTTGGACTAATACATATTCTCTTTTTTGTGTCTCCATCTCCCTCTACTTTCTGTCTGTTAACCCTCTGCCTCTTTCTGAGGGCTATAATCGAGTGTGTCCGCCCACCTCCCTGCAGCACAGAGGCGGGGGCTTTGTTATACACTCACAATCACACACACACTCACACACACACACACACACACACACACACACACGATTACTGCAGTGCCTCTCCATCAGCACACAAAGAAGAGCCATAAAAAGACTGGTGCAGTGTGTGGGGGAGCCAAGTCTTTAAAAAAAAAGCATGTAAATTTAGATAGAAAGTGTTTAAGTTTTACAACTTGAGTTTTCGTTCTTTGCGTGTTAGATAGATATGAAGACATGAAGTTGACGGACAGTGTGTTAAGTTGACGTGCGTGAGACTATGTGCGTACGTCCATATGTGTGCGTTTCACTGTGTTCGTGAGACACAGAGCTGGAGCATGAAGCTTGCTCAGCTTTCTCAGTTCAAACCAAATGAACCACATTCAGTTACCATAAGTTCACAGAGCAACGTCTGACTTCTGTACAGCTTCCTGAAACCGATCTTAAAGGAAAAATCCACCTCAAATAAAACAGTAAATAAAATACCACTTTCTTGCTTACTTATCACTTACTTGTAGCTCAATCAACATAGACATGTTCGTTGGCTACATCTGCAGTTGAGGCCATAAGTTTACATACGCCTTCAGTGCTGCCCGGAATAAGCTATTTCACATAACAGATGTATACATATACACCACAAGACACAGTAATAACTCAATTTACACAATTGAACCCGTTCAAAAGTTTACACACGCTTGATTATTAATCCTGTGTGTCGTTACCTGGATGATCAACGGCTGTTTTGTGATAGTTGATGAGTCCCTTGTTTGTCCTGAGCGGTTAAACTGCCCAGTGTTCTTCAGAAAAATCCTCCAGGTCCTGCACATTCTTTACTTTTCCAGCATCTTCAGCATATTTGACTCCTTTCCAACAGCATCTATATGATGTTGAGATCCATCTTTTCACACTGAGGACAACTGAGGGACTCGTATACGACTATTACTGAAGATTCAAACATTCACTGATGCTCAAGAAGGCAACACGATTCATTAAGAGTCTTGGGGTGTAAACTTTTGAACACGGTGATTGGTGTAAGTTGTTATTTTGTTTAAAGATCTTATTTTTTCATTTTATACCACCCTTCAGAAGCTACATAAGATATGTAAACGTATGACCTCAACTGTATAACACTGACTTTTGAGAAAGTAAATACATCATAAACTCACAATCACTAATGTGTTAGCTGGCTAGCTTGTTACTAACACAACACAAGCTTTCATTGAGGTGTTTCATGGAGGTGTTTTTTTCCCCCTTGTCAAAATGATGTACTTTACAGTAATGCTTTAGTCCTTTAGTCTGTCCATCTGTACACTCTATATCTATAACTATGTCACGGTTCAAAGGTAGAGACAGAAACAATCGCAGATTTCAAACATTTAATAAACAAATGAACAAAATAACAAAGACACAATAACACGAGGCAAAATACTGTGGCAGAACTAAACATCGAAGCATGGACAAAAGCATGGATTGACAATACGTAAGACGAGTAAGCAGTGCACACAGTGACTATATATATGAGTGCTCGTTAAACAAAAAACATGATACAGGTGCAGTTGGCCATGTGACAATGATGTAGTATGGTGCAGTGGCTGCTGGGAAATGAAGTCCAGAGTTACCTCCTTGATATATGACAGAACCCCCAAATAGCGCCCAAAATGCACTCTCTCCCTCTGGTGGTCCTTTCCCCCTGGGCAAAATGTCCCCAACTGAACCAAGAGTCTTTAGCGGAGCAAGAAAGCAACGCAACGTCCTCAGTGGAGCAGGTAAGCAGAATGGCGTCCTCAGCGGAATAGGTAAGAAGAGTGTCATCCTCAGCGGGGCTGGAGCTCAGAGCGACGTCCTCTGCGGGGCAGGACAGCGAGACAACTTCATCAGCAGGACAGGAGAGGGGAGCGATGTTCTCCGCGAGGCCCAAGGGAAGCTTCAAAATTTGGGGCCATAGAGGGGAGTGAGGTTTCCCGTGAGACCAAAGGAACGATGCTCTCCGCAAAGCATGAGGGGAAAACGATGCCTTCCGTGGAGCAGGAAGGGGGAGTGACATACGGTGCACAGGAAAGAAGAGGAACGACGCCTTCAGTGGAACATGAAGGCAGTGCGATGTCTACAGCGAAGCAGGAAAGCAGAGCGACATCCTCAGCAGAGCAGGTAGGCAGAGCGACGTCCTCAGCAGAACAGGTAGGCAGAGCGACATCCTCAGCGGAGCAATAAAACCGAGCGATGCCCTCAGCGGTGCAGAAAAGAAGGGCGAGCTCCTCAGCAGAGCAGGCAAGCACAGCGGCGTTGTGTGCAGGGTTGTTGAACAGAGGTGAGCACTTGGGTATGTCAGGACACGGAGCAACGTCTACACCCAACCAGGGCAACTGAGAGGTGTCCTCAGTTCATCCGAAAGGCCGAGCAGCATCCTCTGAAGAGCAGGGAGGCTGACTTACGTTCTCCGCTGACTCCGTTTGCTGGACTATATCCGTAATAGGGGAGGGAGGGTGGGAAATGGTACTTGCCCAGTTAACAGGCTCCCACTTGTACCCGGACTCCTCCATGTCCTCCTGCTGCTTACGTAGCGCACCTTGGTACTCCTTAAACATAGTTCTCCTCAAACATAGGTGGCAGAGTATAGCCCAGGTATTTCACGATTCATCTGCTGCTTCTGAGTTTTAGGTCTTATGTTCTGTCACGGTTCAAAGGTAGACACGGAAGCAATCGCAGATTTCAAACATTTAATAAACAAACAGACAAAAAATAAAGACACAATAACTCGAGGCAAAATACTGTGGCAAAAAACTAAACGTCGAAGAGTGGACAAAAGCATGGATAGACAATATGTAAGACGAGGAAGCAGTGCACACAGTGGCTATATATATGAGTGCTCGTAGAACGTGAAAGTGGTTGGTGAGAAAAAAAGCTCGGGTTTGTTTTGAAACCTGATGAGCCCTTCAGCGTTGCACACAACCGCTAACTTCTCACAGGAATAATGAAAAAGAACAGAGTCGCTAATCATATCCGAGATAGTTTAATATAAACACATTAAATGGGGTTTTCATTACAGTTTTCTTTTAAACTAAATAAAGTACTTGCTGTTTCATTGGAACTGCTTGAAATTTAATTACAGAGCCAATTCATATTGATTTGAGACAGTTTATATCTATAGAGCATTACATCTCGTCCTGCTTTATAGTCTGTATGAATGACATATCACTGAGCAGCCTGTTTAAATAATAGATCCATAAGACCTTTTCACATTTTTCACAGGAAGATTATGAAGGGGAGGACAAAAGAGACATGGTCGACTTGTCGACTTGTCAAGGTCGAAATCAAACTTATCCCTGAAGTGCAGATCTTCAGTCTCTCGATCTTTTTCAACCCCTGGCAGAAATTAGTATCAGCACACTTGGAGGATGTTCACCTGGATTTTTTATTTTGTAGCAAATGAACAAATCACAGACATAACACAAAATCTTTTTGTTTAATAGCTGAACATTCTGGCTTTGTGACACATATCTCAAACAAATGAAATTGTTTTAATTAATGCTGTATTTGTTTTCCGGATCAAGTAGAGGAAAGAATTATGGAACCACCTTGTTATTTACGTTTCTAAAACAAATACTAGCACAAGTCTAAAAATGCTAATTAGTCTGAAGTTAAAAGAGAGTGCTTACAGAACTTAACCTTGGACTTTGTGAAAGGAAACATGGCCCCAACAAGATAGTTGTCAACTAAAACAATGGAAAGGATTATAAAACCAATTCAAGAAGGAAGTCAGACACAGGGTGTGGCAAAAGATGTTGGTTCCCAGTCAGCTGAGTCTAAAATGGGAAGGTTATAAAAGGAAAACATACAAGAAGACCTAGGAAGACGGCAAACTTCAGGATAGAAAACTCAAAGCAATATGCCTTAAAAATAGAAAATGCACAACAAAACAAATGGGCGGGAACAGGAGCTTTTGACAGAATCGTAAGAAATCGGCCGAATGAAATGGGATTTACGGATAGAAAAGCCAAACGCTCTGAGCACTAACACCTAAAGAGAAGAAAACAACGTTACAGTGGGCTAAAGAGAAGCAATCATGACTGAGTGTGGATGATTGGATGAAAGTGATATTCAGTGATGAATCACGATGCAGGGAATTTTGTCTAGTGCCTTTCTAATGAAACACATAAAGATGACTGCTTGGAGAAAGCAATAAAATTTTCCCACTCAGTTATGATATGGGGTTGTGTGTGAGGAAAAGGATGAGCGGAGACCTCAGCAGTCAATGCACAGGTGTACGCTGTAATTTTGGACCGTTTTCTCATTCCATCGACAGAAAATAGGTTTAGTGATGATGAAGTCATTTTTTAGGATGATATTGCATCTTGTCACAGAGTAAAGAGTGTTAAAGCTTTTCCGTCATAAAATCCCAAGGAGGAGCAACAAAGTACTAATTGTGATTTATTTATTTATTATTAATTAATTTTTTTGGGGATGATTCCTTAATTTTTTCCTTAAGATGAGTGAGTCCATAATTTTTTTCCCTCTATTTGATCTGGAAAAAAAACATGCCATTAATTAAAACAAGTTAATTTAATTTAATTTGTTTGAGATATGTTTTATGAAGCCAGAATGTTTTTGTGTCATAATTTTGTGTCATATCTGTAATTTGTTTATTTGCTTCAAAGTAAAAAAAATCTGGGTGAACATCCTCTAAGTGTGGTGATTCCCAGGGGTTGTAAGTTGCATTATGTGGATTAGAGTCGTATTCATATGAGCAATGTACTTTAAATTCACTGTCACTGTGTCACTGGCATTCTGAGCCAGTATAGTTTATTATGTATCAGTGATCAAGTAGATTGAAGAAGAATGGTTTCAGAATCATGAATGTCCCATAGCTGCTAGTTGACATTTGGTAGTCTTAGCCTTATTTTAACAAACACGTCTGCACTGCATGTTATGATGTGCTAGATTAGGATTGATTGCTGAGATTTATGCATAAGATTTATGGCTCTAAAAACAACAGCGTTTAATCTGATTTTATAACACACATTAACCGTTCATTCACAATAATGTATTTGTATTGTATTCCCTTTAAAACTGGTAACCTACCCTATATGCAGGTGTAAAATTACTGACTGTAGCCCATTTAATGCTTTGTACCGTGTCTGTTGCCTTCCTCTGTCATATGATACCCACTAATTTAGTTCACTTGCAACCTGTGCTTCCCGAGTGCTACAGCAAGTGTTTATTTATTCATTCATTTATGTATTTATTTATTTATTTATTTAAATGTTCCAGAGGTCATTAATTTTGAGTCATTCATGCTAGATGAATACACTTCAGGGATTGTTGTCTAGTATAAGATATCTTTAACTTCTAAAATAGAAGGTCCAAAAAAAAACAACAACAACAAAACAAACAAATAACTCCATATTAAATATATTAGATATATACTCCATATATATCTATATCTCCACATTAAAACATGTCAGATCTTTCAAATTTTCATATAAATACTTTTGTAATCATTCTTTTTCTTTTTTTGCAACTGGTATGTTTCTGAATGAATGCAATTTTTATGATTTATTAGGTGTTAAAAATGAAAAAAAAAAATTAATGATAAGAATAAGAATAATGATTCCATGCCTATTTCTCAAATGCATATTGCCCATATATGACAGCGTCACCACAAAAAGAATTACACCAATCGAAAGAGCATGTTTTCATTAGCAAATGCACAGAGTTGGTGAGTTGGTACCTTGAACCAAGCTATAAATAATATGGTAATAATATTGAAAGCCTCTGTATCTCAGAAACTAATGCAGCTACAATCCTGAAATTCTGCATACTATTTATTGAGAATAGTGACATTATTTACAAAGTCTAGATCTGAAGCAAATCTGAGATGGTCAGGCGCGATCATTCTTTTCAAATCTGGTGATTTTCAAATCTGGATTCAGTGCTCTTGCCTGATTTAAGTAAGGACTAAAATATAGCGGGGCTGTCATGGTATAAGAGAAAAATCACACTATGAATGATCCATTTCAGGGTGGTAACAGTAACTCTGCTTCACATCAGGCCATATCACATCAGCCTGACATGGATTATTTTCCTATAACAACACACCCTGTGGTATTTTATTCCTTTCCTATTATTTTAAGATCTTTTGAAAATCTGTGTCAAGAAACATAATCTCATCCTTCCCACTAGTCTGGTAAATGAGTACAAGGAAAATTTAATTTGGGTTTTAGTCACATGTCACACATTACTGGCATATGTTGAAAAGTTCATATATTACTATAGTGCTAAGTTATAAATCTGGAATTTACAAAATGTAGGTCTACGCTGGGGTCGCAGAAAATTCATATATCCCATTTGGGGTTGTTTGGCCCAAATGTTTCAGAACCCCTGTCTTACTAGAACAAATGATCTAGAAAATATTAACTTCAATCAGGTATAGATCTTTTAATGAATGATGCTATCAATTAATGGAAAATAAATAAACAAACTAAACCAAATACTGTGGCATCTTGAACACAGCATAAACAATGAATATGTGGTGAATTAAACTACTTGATACTATCAGTACCATTTACGGATTTGGTTTCCTATGCTGCCTTGTAAGAGTAAGCATCTGCCACGTTATGTGAGTGTTTATGGCTATCTATGTGTGTGTGCAAAGGGATTGCTACCATGGTTTCCTGGCTTGTAATGTAAATCATTAAGACAACATTTTATTTATATTTGTGTGTGTTGGAATGTTTTTATGTCGTAAAGGGGACCGAATTTCCCCCGAATATGTTATGGATGTGATTTTGTCTGGATATTTGGTAGGGCCTCATGAGGTCCCCATATGCATATATATATATATTTGTAAAATAAATAAATAAATAATTAAATAAACAAACTAATTAATTAATTGTTTATTTCCAAAACCTGCATAAAAAAAAATATTTATTTTTTAAATTGTTTCTTTAAACAAACCAAAACTAAAAACATCCAAAAGGTTTCCTTTGGTTGCTTACTAATTATTGACATAATTAATAAGGTCTTCACAAGGATACCAAGACAGATGTGTCCTTGTGTAGGCAAGTATAATACACTATGTGTGTGTGTGTGTGTGTGTGTGTGTCTGTGTCTGCCTTCTTGTCTCACCAATGCAGACAAAGTGGAACAGGAAATGATAGATTGTGGTTTCTATGGTATAAGCAATAATGACATTGCAGAGCATCACATTTGTTCCTTAGTATAGGTGTTGATATGATGAAGTTTTCTGCGTTGAGATGTTGACTTGACATTTATGTAAGGAGTCTCTAGTATCAGGCAGAAGCATGCTATTTTTAATAATACTAATAAAAATAATTAAATACAGCTGACTACAGCTTTTTGTCTGTAACAATCCAGAACAGTCAGCTTAGTTGTGACTACAGTTTACTGCTTTCATACAGATGAGGCATTCATTGATTAACATTATGTCTTAGAGGCCAACACGAAAAGTCATATCTGTCAGTCAGCCTGTTATTTCTGCCAGTAATTATTGATGCATAAACTTTGATAGAATTCTAGTTATGTGTTGTTATGAAAATGTCACAGTGCTGCATTCATTTGCATTGTGTAGTTTAAACAAATACTACTAAGTAGTACTACAATACCGAAAGCATTTCAGCAAACGCAACCAGAATGCCCTTTTTCACTGAAAGTTGCCTTATAGGAGAAAAATCTCCATTTTCTTTATTATCATGCATCAAAGTAGCATTGTAAAAGAAGTGTTGCATTGTGATATTGTTAAAAGCTTCACGGCAGGTTTTTGTCACCATTTACCATTTAAACAGACATGATGAATGTTTCAGAAAAGTCATTTGTTTGCTTTCTCACTCCATATTTAGAGGAGCAGAGGAAAGAGCGGTGGTCAAAGAGGAAGAAAGAGTGGGCTGGAGGAAGTGAGGGAGAGGGTGATAAAGAGGAAGAGTGACTGGGAGAGAGATGGAGTCGCTATCAGCCGAGACAGCCACAGTGGATGAGCTAGTGGAGGCCTGCATCAATGCTTTCGGTCAGTCTGGAGAGTCAGGTGTTTGTCTATACCAAATGTTCTACCGTGTAAAAAAAATAAATCCATTTTTCTGTCCAAGATCACATGTGACATGATTTAAAAATGCCCCGCTGTTTGGTTTTATTTGCTTTTCTCTAGATGACACAGGGAAATCAAAGGACTTGCCATTGGTGCGGATGTTTCTGATGATGCACCCGTGGTACCTGCCATCCACAGACCTGGCTAAGAAACTCCTGCTCAAGTATCCTTGATTAAAATACGGCTATTTATAATTTAGCATCTCAACCAAACATGTGTCAAGAGGTGCTGAGGTTGTGCTGTGTACATCAACTGAAGCTTTGTTTCCTGATTACCATCATTGCATCATCATTATGTTACTTTTAAATAACAAGCAAACATGGTGAACACCCTGTCCACGGTGTACCCCGCCTTGTGGCCGATGCTCCCTGGGATACGCTCCAGGTGCCCCACAACCCTGAAAAGGAGTAAGTGGTAGAAGATGGATGCATGGATGGACATGGTGAAGATGTGTATTTCTTACAATTACTAAGTGCAACACTAAGTGAAGAACACATTAACAAACGAAAACATGTAACAGCGAATCAGAAAACACACCATCCATCCATCCATACTGCTTATCCTACACAGGGTCATAGGGGAGCCTGGAGACTATCCCCGGGGAACTCTGGGATCAATGCGGGGGACACCCTGGATGGGGTGCCACCCAATCACAGAGCACAATCGCACACCCATTTGCACACTACAGACAATTTGGTAATGCCAGTTAGTTTACAACGCATGTCTTTGAGCTGGAGGAGGAAACCGGAGTAGACTGAGTCTATTGAGACGGGGAGATCATGCAAGCTCTGCACTCACAAGGCGGAGGTGGGATTCGAGCCCCAACCCCAGAGGTGTGAGACAAACGTGCTAACCACTATGCCACCGTGTCCCCCACCCCAGGAAGCACACCAGCAAAAAAAAAAAAACCCAAAACAAACAAACAAAAAAACGGCCACATCAAATGTGAGAACAAAACACCCAGGTCCTTTTTGAACATCACATGCCGGTTTTGTCAGTCTATGTGACCAGGAGACTTTTATCCGTGCTTACTATTTGTATTTAAATTTTTTTATCAAGCGCATCCATATGTTATTATTTTACACATAGACATTTTTGTTCGTTTTTTTATTTTAATTTTTTTTATTATTATTATTTTTTGCTACAGAGAACTCAAAACAAAACACATGACCGAAAAACAGCGCTTTTCATGCTAGACACCACAAGGGATGCTGAGAGGGGATAAAACGGTCACTAGACTCTTCTTTAGAAACTGTGGTAGCAAATCGTGTGGAAAGGTACAACTGCAAACCTGTTTAAGAACCTTTTATGGATTTGTAGGTGTGTCGACTTGACCCTTTAAGAAACCCTCCGGCGTATTTCAGTCTAATCTCCCATCAGTGAAATCTATAATATACAGTTATGCAGGTTAATACTACATATAATAATACACTACTACTGAATACACACTGGATTAGCTGCCAGTTGAGAGCAGGGGGCCATGCACACAAATTGACCTAAGCGTTCAGTCCTACTGACATGTTTTTGTGAGGTAGAAGGACATCTCATTCTGATTATTATTGACAGTACATTTGAAGTTTACAGATTTTTTTTGTGAGGACAAAAGATTTTTTCCCTAGCGTGAAAGTAGGGATAGAAAATAAGGACTGACAACACTGATCACTTTTTAATTGATTAGTTTATTTATTCTTTCAGCAATGCCCGAGTCAGTTATAAGAATCTAGAGATGTCAATATCCACAAAACAAAAGCGAAGCAATGAAGAAAAGGCAGAAAAATAATACATACTTGTCTTATGATCTGCTCAGTTGTTGCTACTGCTGAGGTTCTGAAAATCATTATCTTTGGCAGGATGGTAATTTTTCATACTGTTGCACCCCTATTAAGCACCGCATCCAAGCTTTTGTCAGCTTTGCTCATTTAAAAGACTGATAGTTACTCATAGTGATCTTGATAACAGAGGAACAGTAATTAATTCCCAGTGATTAAAGGAGAGTTAATGACCCTTAATTAGACATCAGGTCTCAGGAGGAAGGCTGCACTGTTGAGCTCAGGAGTCGAATCTGCCACCTAGTCAAGTAGGTGCTCTATTTATACAGCTTTCTCTCCATGACTTGCATAAGTATTCACCCCCGGAACCATTCTGTAGTGCTATAGTCTAGCATTTCATTTACACAGTGTGCCTAACATTTGTGACACAAACGTTAATTAAACTAAAACGCAGACAGTTCTTGGTGGAAAAAGTATTCAACCCCCCACCACACCAGGTCGAACCAACATTGGCTGTAATTGCAGCTGGGATATGTCTCTATCAGCTCTGCACATCTGTGTCCAGATATTTTTGCCCATTCTTCTTGGCTCAGACTCAGACTGTCAGATTGGATGGAGACCACCTGTGTATTCTTGTCACACATTGTGAATTGGATTGACAGCTAATTATGTTACTTCTGAATGGCAATTGGTTCCACCAAAAGAAATTTAGGCAACGGGGTGAATACTTATGCAAGTAGACTTATTGCTTGTGTTTTCTCACTGCAACTCAATCTTTGCTTTTTCACCTGCTATATTTTCTGACAGAAACCTATTATCTGTTGTCCATCTGTCGCGACCATCAAAAATGGGTTATGTGTCATGTTTTTTCAGTTAGATAAAATCATACTTCCTACTTTTCCCCTTCTGTCTTTATCCTAATATCTCACTTGCTTTATACTTCCCATCCATATTTCTTCATTCACCTGTCTAGGTCTGAAAACTGCCATCCATCCAACCTCTATCTCTTACCTCAAGGTTGCACGTTATTGCATTTGTAGGTCTTATCAAAAGTTTACTTGTCATCTGTCTCACTCTCTCGGTCCCTGTAGGTTCTGGATCTCAGAGTTTCCTGTCGAGTTCAATCTTAATCCGGCTTTGGCTGAACAGATTCGAGATCTGAGGGATCAGCTCAACACCGAGGGCAATGCGCAGGAGAGTCAGCTCATCGACGTTGAGAGTGTGTAAGTGCATACACACATGCGTACAGTGCTGTGAAAAATTATTTGCAGCATCCTGGTTTCTTCTGTTTTTGTGTACAATTTTTATTTATTTATTTTATTGAAGCAAAAAAGTTATCCAACACCTATCACTCATGTGAAAACATAATTGCCCCCTTAAACGTAAAATCTGGTCGTGCCACCTTTATCAAAAACTGCAACCAAACTCTTCAGAGAAGTGGAGATCAGTCTTTCACTTACTTCTAGGATTAGGACTTACTCCTATGCTTTGGATCATTGTCTTGCTGGACATTCTCCTTTATGATTTTCTGGTAGAGAGCAGAATTCATGTTTCACTCAATTATTGCAAGTTGCCCAGGCCCTGAAGCAGTAAAGCATCCCCACAACATCACACTACCACCACCATGCTTGACCGTAGGTATGATGTTCTTCTTTTGGAATTCGGTTTCTTCCAAACAGTTCCACGTTCGACTCATCAGTCCACAGAACATTCTCCCAAAAGCTTTGAGGATCATCAAGGTGTGTTTTGGCAAAATTCAGATGAGCCTTGATGTTCTTCTGGGTTAGCAGTGGTTTTCACCTCGCCACTCTTACATGGATGCCATTTTTTTCCCAGTGTCCTTCTGATAGTTTAAAATGCAAGAGAGGCATGTAGGTCCTTTGAAGTTGTCCTTGGCTCTTTTGTGACTTCCTGGATGAGTAGTTGCTGTGCTCTTGGAGGAATTTTGGAAGATTGGCCACTTCTGGGAAGGTTCAGAAGAGTCATTATTTGGAAATAATGACTCTCACTGTGGTTGTTTGGAGTCCCATTGCCTTTGAAATAGCTTTAAAACCCTTCCCAGACTGATGTGTTTCAATCACCTTCCTCCTCATAATTTCTGGAATTTATTAAAATTTTTCCGTAGTGTTTTACTGGGTAATTTTTTTAACCAACTTCATGCTGTTGAAAAATTTAAGTGTTGATTTCATTGAACAGGGTTTGCAGCAATCAGGCCTGGTTGCATCTAGTCCTGCTGAACCCCATTATGAATGCAGTTTCATAGATTTGGGGAATTAGTAACTATGGGAGCAAATACATTTCCACACAGCCCTAGCTGGTATTGGATAACATTTTTTCCTTCAATAAATAACATTATCATTAAAAACTGTAATTTGTGTACTCGGATTAATCTGTACTCAGATTGCCTTTGTTTTATCAGATTTTGTTTTAATTTCAAAAACAAATTTAGTATGAGATGTACATAAAAACAGAAGAAATCAGTATAATTCGCATACTTATTAACAGCAATATTCATAGTAATATCTATTATAAGATATATTTAAGTACATATCCCATATAAATGTGGAACTGCATCATAATAATAATAATGATCATTTTCTCTATGTGCTTTTTTCCCTCTCAGGCCTTCATATAAGTGGAAGCGTCAGGTGACCCAACGTGTGCCGTCCATGTCAAAAAAAAGGAAGATGTCCCTCCTCTTCGATCACTTGGATGCCTCTGAACTCGCAGAACATCTAACCTACATGGAGTATAAGTCCTTTTGCAAGATTCTGGTGTGTGCACACATTTGCTTTATATTTTCTTATAGTAACTTATACTGCAGCTCTGAAAGTAGTTTAGCTTATGACAAATCGCAGGTGTATATCACATCTAAAATGTGTTCAATTATACTATCTTTAGTAGAAACTTACATAGGGACTTACATGTATACAGGGGGCATGCCATGGTGACGCTTTTTGTGAGGACAAGTTTGTTTAATATTTTTGAAAAGAAACCCCATTGTTAATGGGAAAGCTGCTCTTTAAGTCTTTTGGGATACCTTCTAGACGAAAAGTTTTATGCTTTCCAGTTTTTTGTAATACGACACGCTGGCCTTTCATTTCATGTGTTCAGTTCCAGGACTATCACAGCTTCGTGAGACATGGTTGCACGGTGGATAACCCCATCTTGGAGCGCTTCATCATGCTCTTCAACAGCGTCTCCCAATGGATCCAGCTTATGGTGCTCACCAAGCCCACGGCCCAGCAGCGCGCTTCCGTCATAACGCACTTCGTACGAGTAGCACAGGTCAGTCCCGTTATGAGCTGGTTAATGAGTGATACTAAACACTATTGATTTCCTTTATCCCTTAAGGATCTTCAGTTCACATGGATCTGTTAAAGGCACATAAAACTCAAGGTTTGAGGGTTATCCTTATACAAATATATACAAATCCACTGAAATCACACATTTAATACACAGTGAATTTTATTTCATATTATAATCTACAGAGACGTCATGACGTGTTTCTTAAAAGAGTGGTTGTACAGTATTTATTATCATAAAAAAAGCCTTATTATCTGAGTCAAACTACATTTTAAATAATAATTTGTTATTACCCTTGCTATTGGAATTTCAGATATCCCATTGATAGTTTTTTCTTTTCTTTTTTTTTTTAAAATACTTCAGTTGAAAGTGTAAAGCTTTTCTATTAAAATACACTGCAGAAGTTTGGTGAATTCAAATTTTATTGTACATCCTGCTTCCTTTTTTCTTGTCTTTCTGTCATTCAAAACTGGGTGTTTCAATGGTCTTGTTCTAATTCTAAAACAGTCCCTTCCGAAAGCATTGGAAAGACAAGGTTTTGCTGTAGCCTGAGAACATTTGGGTTTGAGATCGAATGATGAATATGAGAAGAGAGTTTAGAATTTCAGCTGTTATTTTTATTATATGTAGAGGTGTTAAACAACATACAGTTTTGTATCAGACCACCCAGTTTGTAGGCGAGCAAAAATATTGGAACACGCGACTGACAGGTGTTTCTTGTTACCCAGGTGTGTCCTGTTAGATTGATTGTTTAAACAATAAATAGCTATGAACACCTACTCTTGGTTTTAGCCTTCAGTCTCACCTGTGAAGACTGCATTTGTTGTTAAAAAGATAAGCCAACATGAAGATCAGAGAGCTGTCTATGGGAGAAAAACAAGCCATTTTGAAGCTGAGAAAAGAGGGAAAAATCAATCAGAGGCATTGCAGAAACAATGGGCATAGCCAGTACAACAATTTGAAATGTCCTGAAAAATAAATAAACGACTGGTGTACTGAGCAACAGTAACCAAATGGGTTGGCCGAGGAAAAGAACAACAGTCAGTGACATCACCAACAACCTCCACAGAGCAGAGGTGAATGTATCACAAGCAACCATTTGAAAAAGACTATAAGAGCAGAAATATAGAGCCCATACCACAAGATGCAAACCACTCATCAGCAGTAAGAATCAGAAAGCCAGACTGAAATTTGGAAAAAAAAAAAAAAAAATAAAAAAAATAAATAAATAAATAAAAATTACAGAGATGTTCTGGAAACACAAAAGTTCTGGAACCAAGATGAACGTCTACCAAAGTGATGGAAAGGCCAAAGTGTGGAGACAGAAAGGATCTGCTCATGATCCAAAACATACAAGCTCATCTGTGAAACATGGTGGAGGTAGTGTCATGGCTTTGGCCTGCATGGCTGCTTCTGGAACATGCTCACTAATCTTTATTGTTGATGTAACTCATGATATTAGCAGCAGCATGAATTCAGACGTTTACAGGAATATTTTGTCTGCCAGTTTAAAGAGAAAATCATCCAGATTAGTCAGGAGGAACTGTATCTTATTATCTTCAAAGCACCTCAGGACATGCTGTTATAGGAAAACTAATTTCTGGGTGGTAACAGTTACTCCACCCTTTCTCTCACATGACATATGTATGTCCTTCTCCAGAATGATTTAGATGAGCCTGCAGCCTCTAGCTTTACAAAGTCATCATTTATTAACGTTTCCTCACTCTGTCATAGCGCAGCCAGAGTCTTGTTGAGAAGTTCAGGTCTCGCAGCCAGATGCACGTACAGCACCTGTGTTCAAACAGGACAGAATGGGACATCGATCAAATAATTTTACACTGTTTTTGTATGGTGTGTGTTTTGTGTAAGTCTGGATGTAGGTTTTAAGTGAAACGTTCTCCTTTGGTTAGTTGCTCAGATGTTTAATTTGTTCTTTCATGCTGTGGGATATCCTGGTGTAGTCGCTCTCTAGGATGCACTTACCCCCCACTCATTTTCTTCCTGATCCCTCATCGTTCCTCACAGTATCCCTTCTCCAGATCTCTCTCTTTGATAATGTGGAGGGTTTTTAGGAGTCAGTAACATTAATTAACGTTAAGCATTAACGTAACATAAACCTGCCCAATGCAATTAATCACTTTACTTTCTAAGTGAAAAAAGTGGATTCACTGAAAATTATATTTGGCTACAATAAAAAAAAGTGTGTGTGTGTGTGTGTGTGTGTGTGTGTGTGTGTGTGTGTGTTGAAGCAGCTGGAGCTGGATTGATTTTTTCAGTGTGTGTATGTGTGTCTGTGGGTTGAAGGGCAGAGGATGTCTCCCATAGAGCCTCATTCACAAAGCCTTACTGTGGCGTACACATCCCATCCAGCTTCTGGAACAATGAAACAATGCAGCCATAATAGTAGTGCATATTACTGTGAGAGAGAGATAGAGAGCGAGATATATATCTTCATCTTTCCATGAGTCTAACTTTATTTATTTTCCCAATTCTTCCTTCCTCTCCATCAGTGTCTCCCTCCTCCTGTTGTTCTGCCCGCCAGGATAATACCTCAACACCCACACGCTGTCTCTCTCTCTCTCTCTCTCTCAATCCCGCTGTTTCTCTACAGAACCTAAATGTTTCCAGTTTATTCTATTTGGTCTATTTCTTCTTGAAGTCCTTCCTTCTCTGTGAATCATTTCTTTTGAACTCCTCTTTCATTTGAGCTAACCCTGATCCGGATAAAGCGCTTACCGAAAAACTAATGCAATGAATTGTTGTCACATAACTCATGCAGAAGATCTCTTTCTTTCTTTGTAGAAACTGTTGCAGCTGCAGAACTTTAACACCCTCATGGCAGTGGTTGGAGGCCTCAGTAACAGCTCCATCTCCAGGCTCAAGGAGACACAGGCCCACATCAGTAACGACACCAATAAGGTGCTACACACATCTTCACTGTACTCATTATTACCATACTCATCATAACATATCATAACACAATAGTCAGTTACTACACTCCTACTATCTACAAGGAGTACTGAGGAAATATTATCCATATACACACAGCTGTAAAAATGTTCCTCTGTGGATTATTAGCTTCATAATATTTTTTATTTTATTTGTCAGATTCTCGATTCTCTGTAGATCCTTTACACCCCCACAACCTGCCAAGAAAGACAAACCAAAGAATCCTTAAGAGTACTAGAGGAAACTTCCTTCCTTTCCATTGTTTTTATTTTCCATGTTTTTCATTCCTTCCTTCAATCCTTCCCTAATTTCTTTATTCTCTCCACTGTTCCTGTATTCTTTCTTTCTTTCCTTCCTTCTTTTATTCTTTTCAATTTTTTCAACCCTTCATTTCCTTCTCTCTTTCCTTCATTCCTTCTCTCCTTTGTTCTGCCATCTTTCAAGGACTTGTCTTTCAATGACGTATTTCCTTCCCTCTTTCATCCCTCCCTACTTTTCTTGTTCCTTCCATTGAGATTTTCCATCCTCCTTCCTTAATTCCTTCCTTCCATAATTTCCACAATCTCCCCAATGTTCCCATCTTCCTTCTTTCCTTTCTTTAAATTCTTATTTAATTCTTTCCTTTTTTCATTCTGATATTATTTTTAGTTCTTAATATTTTCAACTATTTCATTTCCTTCTTGGCGTCTTTGTTCTGTCATCTTTCAGTGTCTTGCCTTTCTCTATCCTATTTCCTTCCTTTCCTTCCTTTAATTCTGTCCTCCCTTCTTTCCATAGTTTCTTTAATCTTTCCACTCTTTCTGTCTTCCTTCTTTCCTTCCTTCTATTTTTCATGCTGCTATTTTTGTTATTCTTACATTTTCAACCATTTATTTCCTTTCTTCCTTCATCCCCTCCTCTCTTTTTTTCCTTCCTTCCTTCCTCTCTCTTTCTTTCCTTTTTTTCTTTCTCTTCTTTTCTTTTTTTTGATTGCATTTTTAATATTTTCTTTTTTTTTCTTATTTTTTTTCTTTTTTTTCTTCCCTTTTTTTTTGCCCTTTTTTTTTTTTCTTTTTTTTTTTTTTTTTTTTTATATGTCTTTTTTTTAATTAATTTTTTTTTTTTTTTTTTTTTTTTTTTTTTTTTTTAATTTGTGTCTCCTACCTTATTTCCCTGATGCTCCAGATCTTTAACAGTCTGCTGGATCTGGTGACATCGTGTGGGAACTACAGTCAGTACCGGCGGCGCTTCTCTGAGTCTTCAGGTTTCCGGTTCCCAATCCTGGGCGTTCATCTTAAGGATCTGATCGCGGTGCATGTGGCTCTACCAGACTGGACTGATGATAAGAAAATGCATGTCAATCTGACCAAGACCCAACAGCTCTACTCCATACTGCATGAGCTGGCACTGGTCCAGACTACACCACCCACCATAGACGCCAACCCCGACCTGCTTAACCTTCTCACGGTGAGACTGTAACTGTGTATGTGTGTCTTTATTTGTTTGTGATTCAAAGTAATTAGATTGCACTCGATAACCACATAAAACTACGTAAAGTAAGCGACAATGTTACCATTTTCCGATTCTCCACTTGTCTGTGGCGTATGCCTGACTGCGTTGATGCAAATATTGTATGTTTCAATTTGTTGCAATTTAGGATTATATGAATGTTTGTATCTCTGTGTTGGTTTTGGATTACTCTACAGACGGTTGCCACAGATGCTTTCGTAATACTGTGTGTTCGTCTACGTGTGTAGTTGTTTACGTGTGAATGAATGTTTTGTCTGTGTGTATGTTTTAGTAACCACGCAGCTAGCCTTGTCAATTCCTCTGCATATGGTACCAGCGTATATTAAATGTTCATACATAGGAAAGTGCTTTGTGTACACGAGCCATCTGGATATATATAGGAATGCTGATAGAATAAAATAGACTGGGAATACAGTAGTACCCCATTAGGGCTGGGGAGTATGAAAATATTGGTATTGTGATAAATTGTACCATGATACACTTTTCTGAGATATTGTTGGTATTGGGCTATGTTTTAATGGCGTTTGTACGTGTTAGTATTATTAATATATGACACACATACTGCATTAAAAGGTTTTGAATTAGAACAGTTAGTAGAAATCTTTTTGATTGTTTGCTTTTTTTCTAGGTAAGAATTAACAGAATAGTTTGGCTAAAGATCTAAACAATTTTGGAGCTACTGAAGTTAAAAATCTAATATAGCTAACATGGACTAAACATCTACAGTATTTCACCTCAGAAGTCTAAAAAGATTTTCCATAAATTTGTGCTACATATAAACCCCATTCAGTTTTTTTAGTAACACAACAAATTTACTGTTGTGACAGTGTGCTTTAACATAAGTTTATACCACATTGCTGGTAAATTCTCAAATCTGATTGGTCAGAAGGTGTGCATTATTTTTGTATAACCACATCGTTCATGGCTCGTTCTAATGTGTTGTTGGTTCAGTAGTAACAACTCGTTCACAACAAAATTGTTTGTTGAATGATTAGCATACACTGTTTAAAATGTTTAAAAAAAATTATTGATGTGGTGAACTTTTCTGCAAGGAGACATTTACCATTTGTCAGATGTCAGATGTAAGTTTTCCAACACGGAAATGCGGAAATGCTTCTGGATGGAGGACTTTCTCAGCAACAGGGACATTCATGACAAGGGGCATATATTGTCTTATAAACTTCAGGAGTGAGAATGGCTGATGAGGGAACTGAGGAGTGAACTAGCTTGTTTCTTGGACATTCCACAGCGTTAAATATAACTATAAATGGATACAAAATACAGTGTGGTGTTCTTAAATGCAAAATTGTAATCAATTGCAGATCGCTATGGTATATGAGCGATAAAAAACTTTGAGATAGCCTGTTATTAGAAAATTTGAGGTAGGCCACATTACACTAGCCTCATTGTTTATTATTTTCCGATAACAGCACATCTTGCTCTGTTTGTTTTCTTCATTAAATACAGTATGTTGTAAGTATGCAGCTGAATATTTTAAAGTTATGCGGATGGCCATAGTGGACAACTATAACCATCAGGAAAGCGTTAGCCCTCTACTATTAAATTTACATTTAAATAAAAAATTTTATGGATTTTTCTTACTTGAATTAGTTCCACATAATCAAAAATGGTGGGGTGGGGGGGGGCATATAGTGGGGCCATATAGTTGCCATATGGGCCATATAGTGGCCATATGGCAACATGTGTCACACAAGAATTTGCAATGGTGGAAAGTATTATATAGTCAAGAATAACACTAAATGTATGAATAAAAAGGAATTATAGTTGTAAAATGGTAAAATGGATTTACTCACTCATACAAAAATTTGATCCAAACATGTTTTGGGTGAAGTATCTTTTTAATTCTTTCCCTTGAATTCTTAACTTTCTCTTAAAACTTAGAAAATAAGGTGAAATTGCAAAATGTCTGAAATTACAACAGTTTTTCTTACTTTGAATGTGAAGAAATGTAAATGTACTATTAGAGAAGCCTTGTGTCTTTTTTGCCATGTAGGCCTGTTTCAGTTCGTGAATGCACATTCCACAGTTCCATTATCGAATGTCGTTGCCGTATGGCAACAATTACATTTTACCATTTAACAAAATACTCAAAACATATAAACTTGTTTGAATGACAAAAAATAAATGTTAACTTACCTTACATTTTTTCCTTTAACTACTTTTGCCTAAATATTGAAAAATTAATAAAATTTTGAGAGCCCTCTGATGATGTCCCTAACCATGCCATGTGTCAAAAACAAACAAAAAAAACAGTACTTCCTGGTTATCTAAAATTGCATTTATATTGTTATGTCAAAGTTAAAGCCACCTTTTGAAGTTACAGGAAAATAGTTGTTTTGTATTATTTCCTACAAAAAAAGGAAATAAATTAACTTGTTGCCATATGGCAACATCATGCAGTCAAGGGTTAAAGCAGTTTGGTGTTACTCCACCCATGCTACCTCAAGTTTGATATATAGTTCTAGATTTATGTAAATACTGTCTCGTCCAATTTTACAATTTGTTTTATTTTTTAAATCTGATTACGAATCTTTCTTGTGCCATATGAGACAAGAAAAATAAAAATGTTTGGGGTAAGTGTTGTATACCATCCTTTTAAGCCTTGTTATTGACTGTTCACGTTTTAAATAAACTCCACAATTTAAGCACCACCCCATTACTTTAGCATTTCTAACTGAAGAATTGTGGCAGCCCTGAATTTTGAGAAAAGCTTTTTTATTTTAACGGATAATGAATGAATCATTCCTTTCATGTTGCAGGTGTTTATCGATGATACTGGTGCCAGCTCTTTGAATTGAAAGGGTATAAAGCACTCATTCTGAATGCTAATCAATTTGTTTTCTTTTATTGGTGAAGCACAAAAAAAGAAATGTCTTGTGTGTGTCTGTGAGGATTGAGATTTCCTTCTGTACAGAGTAAGGTGGTGTAGCGGGATTGTCAGTTTGAGGGTAAACAAACAGAGCACATGGAAAGTTCACCGATCTGAAATGGCACCTTTTCACCCTAGCATATTTCCTGACCATGTTTTTTCATACATTTTCCCCATTATTGAGCAATCAACATCCCTCATGGGAGGAGTGTAGTATAGCTATATGAGCAAAAATTCTGGGAATTAGGACTAGAGCAGGTCAGAGAAAGAAGCATTTCTGTCCTCCTGCTTGAGTTGAAGGATTTCAGATGTTAACTCACACTTACACACTCGCATACACTCGGCAGCGTACCTTATATCAGCATGCTCAGGAATTCTGCCTGGAAGGAAATGGTGTATACACAGTGGAGCATTTTTGCACCGAGCCTATTGAGACCCTGACAAAGTGAGTGTTACTGGGGGGAAAAGCCTGAATACACATTCACTCACTCACACACACACACACACACACACACACACAAAACCTAGTACTAAGGTAATGGCTATGACTTATGAAGCTTGTGTAGACATTCATTCATTTCACACCCATTAACCTTTATTTGACAGCGTACACATTCTTCAGACTGACTTTTGTATAAAATAATCATTCTCAAGACACCTACCTGGTCATCTGCCTTCTCCGGCAAATCGATGTGGTCTTGAAATGCACGCTGTACCCAAACTGGACACTATGAGACTCTGTGAGATTGTGATGAATACAAATGTATAATATTGAATGATAATGGCAATTAGAGGGATCTGTTTTTGGTGTGTATATATATATATATATATATATATATATATATATATATATATATATATATATATATATATATATATATATATATATATATTTCAGATACACAAAATATAGACAATATTTATGTTTGCGAACAGTGCCAGAATTTAATGTAATTAAATGTACCACATTTAAGAAGCTAAAATGAAATATTTCGATGTGGTCTTGAAATGCACGCTGTACCCAAACTGGACACTATGAGACTCTGTGAGATTGTGATGAATACAAATGTATAATATTGAATGATAATGGCAATTAGAGGGATCTGTTTTGGTATGTGGCATATATATATATATATATATATATATATATATATATATATATATATATATATATATATATATATATATATATATATATATATATATATATATATATATTTCAGATACACAAAATATAGACAATATTTATGTTTGCGAACAGTGCCAGAATTTAATGTAATTAAATGTACCACATTTAAGAAGCTAAAATGAAATATTTATCAATGATAATAAGGAAAATAAGGAAAAAGAACATCAATTGGGCATGCTGTTATAGGAAAATCAATGGCTCAACATGACACAAAGTTCCTGCTACCACGATTACGCTGATTGTTTTTTTTAATAACAGCAGGTTCTGAAGTATTTTATTAATCTTATACCACAGAAACTTGACAACTACTAGACTTTTTCAAAAAATTAATGATAAATAACCCATCATACTTTTCATCCAGTTATGTTATCTTAAACACAGCTTGTCAGGTTACTGAGATCCCGGAAAGTCCTCTGTCCTGTTAGACTCTTCCTTGGTGGAAAACTTACTGATTCTCACAAAGTGCTGACACTGGAGACTCCTTCCATAAACATTAAATAGATTTTAAATCTTCTTACACAAAACTTCACCATATCAATGATTTTGTTAAATGGCTATATTATCTGCTTAGCCTTAGATTATGTAGATCGTCCACTGTGCAAGTCCCAATTAATGAATTCTTACTTTAGAAACGATAACGTATTAGAATGAGCTTATTAATATAAACATTGAATTAGGGCCAGAACTACTGTCAGACCTGATGTCAGCTGTATCCTTATATGGGAATAATATTTTTTGTGAACAAATACACAAATTTTAAGCGCAGGTGGTACTTGGTGTAGATGTTATTGTTGATCAGTCAGATAAATGATCTGTTCTAGTCCAAGATGTTCTTTATCGAATGCAACAGCACATTTTTTCTCAGTGGGGTTAAGAGATTTAATGAATCACACCATGTACCGACATGTCTCACAAATCTAATCTGATGGTTGTAGGATAGATTATAGACTTATTAAGCATTAAGGAACAGGTTTGGTTGGATTTGTTTTGTCTTTCTGGAGAAAGTCAGGATTATGGAGCCACATGTACTGCTTGTGTTGACCTGTATAAATAAAATTTCCCTGATTGTATAGGATATGACGTAGTATATATTGTGTGTGTATATGTGTGTGTTTGCATAGGTATCACTGGACCAGTATCATACAGAAGACGAGATATACAAGCTCTCACTTCAAAGGGAACCTCGATGCTCCAAACCAGCTGTGAGTTATGGACATAGCAATTGTCCTGCTGTTATTTTCTACCATTTCTCTTCCCCATTTTTCATAACTATTATGTTAAAGTGATTTAAATTTTTTTTTTTTAACTCTCCGATCAGAACTCAAACGCCACCCCCAGCCTTGCAACTAAGCGACTGTCGATGGTTGACGAGTGGGCAGCGTCGGTGAAGCCTAAAGCAGATCCTGCTATCATCACCAAACACATTGAGAAGATGGTTGAAGTATGAATATTTTTTTTAGTTCTGTAGATATGAATATGTCTACTTTAATACATTCCTTAATTACTACTGTGAAACGAAGCATATACCATTTACATAGGATGACAATAAAAATGGCCTAAGAACATCTCTGTAGCTTTAATCTCATTTATACCACAGCGCTGTTGAATTCTCGATTCTGATTGGTTGACAGACGTTCTGAGGTGTGCAATTATTTTTCAGTGAATGTACAGCTAAAGTAGTTCCAGTCAGGTCTTGACCACATTACATACAGAAACGTTTGCCTATTGACCACCACAGCATACAGATCTAACAACAATCAAAATGAGAGAAAATTTTGATTTTGATAATGTGGCCACATTTTTCTTTACGAAAGAAGAAAGAGAGCATGATAGAGCACATGTGATAAGCCAGTGAATGAAGTTTCAATATTTATTTATTTATTCGTTGTATTTACTGCAGTAAAAAAAGTGAAAAAGTAGGCTTATCGATATGTATTTATTTATTTGTTCTATTTTTATATTATCAGCATGAAACGAAGAAAAAACCTGCAAACTCTCCCTGTCTCTTCTCTCTCTCTCTCTCTCTCTCTCCAATAACTGCATATCAATGGCTTAAGCCTTCGTTACTAGTTCTTAAATTAATGGAAGCTTGAGATGCGTAATAAATTAGTTCCACACCCTAGCATGTTTTAAGGACAAAAACCTGACAAATGTCTTGAAATAAAACATCTGAACATTATCTTGAGGCTAGATAAGGAATAATTGACTCTGGTCCTTGGAGTGTGCATTATTTTCTAATCATTCAGTGGCCTGTCGTCAATTATTCCTCACTTAAATGGCAGGATGTAAAGACAAAAATGACATATGGAGGCGCTATATCCTCCATCCATCCCAAATCGCCTCATATTACTAACATTAACTAATTGCGCTGGTTTGACAGCTAACTGCCAGGAAACTAGCTAGCGTCTATCACAGGTAAGAGTGTTTTCCATATCAGAGAGTCATATCTTAATAATTAACACCATCCAAACTTGTTGAAATTTACTGTTACTACCAAATCTATTGTATCTCTCAGTCACATGTTTCCAGATTCTGAGCACTGAAATCACAATGTGGTTATATGAAACATAGAATTTCTTAATACTATCTCATAAAAAATAAAAATAAAAATCAGATTCCAGGAGCATTACATAAACTTAACAATTGTTTTTGCAATGTTAGTACTGATTATTAATCTATGTAATTTCAATGAAGCATCCAGAAGATTTTTTTAAAAATAATTACCACCATTATGCAGATTTGAGTAAGTAAGTTTTATGTAATATGGAAGCACCGGTGTTCCCAGCTAGGAGCTGTATTTCACATTTTTCTTTTCATCCTTGTCAAAAAAAAAAAAAGCATAAAATCGTATCGAATCAAATCATCATCTGACATGAAAAGCATGACAGTTGACGTTTATAACGAATAATCTGTTTCGTTTCCACGGCTGCAGTCTGTCTTCAAGAATTTCGACACAGATGGAGATGGCTATATTTCCCGCGAGGAGTTTGAGAGCATCAGGAATAATTTCCCCTATCTCAGCAAGTTTGGAGAGCTTGATACAAACCAGTGAGTGTGGAAACACTGACCTTTACGCTGAAGTGCTGACATTTATGCTACTTTTACATTCACGTACCATTACAACTCTTGGCTTGTTGTGTCAGTGGGAAGCAAATCAAAATCTACAAGCCCAAACACCAGATTTGTTTTGTCTGAGTATTAGCACTGGTGTGAGTAATGCCAAAATAGACAAAACAAACAACAAAAATCTTTTCTTCATACCTAACCAAAACCAGGAGGAAAATGTATAACTCTCAAAAGAAAAGGCACCCCTACAGTGTCCAGGCAGCTACACTCCAAAAAAAGTCATCTTAGCATGTGAAAATATATTGAATAGAGTCAAATTCATCTAGTATTTCTTATTATATGATCACAATAAACCAAATATAAGATTATTAAACCTATTTCAACCCATTTGTACTCATTTCAAGCTTGAAATAATTGTGTTCCATTGGCAGATAATTGTAACTGTAACTGTAGGGGTGCCTTTACTTTTTTGCAGTGTATAAACAACACTATTATCTGGTATTTACAGAATGTCTGACATCTGAAACATCTGTTTGTACAACAAATCTGTAAAGATGTCAGCATAGTATTTCACATATGTCACAAAATGTGGCTTACACTGGACTGGTTCTACATAGCTTTTATAGATATCTGTAATTATTTTGTTTTGTTTTGTCATTTTGAAAATGAGCCGAAATGTATTTATTTATTTGTTTATTCATTTATTTATTTACTGCAGAATCTTTTCCATCCGGGGTCATTTTTACGATTGCCCCCCCGGCAAGCAGTTTCCAACTGCACAGCCGATAATTTCATTAAACCATTACAATTTACGTAAACCTGAAACACGTTATATATATTAAATACATTTTACTTAAACCTAAAATGGTGGACATGCTCGTTTTCATTTCCTGGTTATTTGTTCTGGGTGATTGAATGATTTATATTTGTCTATTTCTAATGCGATTTGCCAATCCCCACACACATGTTCATGTAAAGGTGCTCACTGTGGCTTGCCTAGATGCCTTCAATGTTATTAATGACATTGTAATAAATATAATGACATAATGTAATAAATGTTATTTATAATTTCCCCTGAATCCTTGATGTTTTAAATCCAGACTGATTTACCATCAGCACTTGTGACTCCTGACTCTATATTCCTATTTTATTGCTCTCATTTTTCTTTATTTTCTTTATTTTTTTTCCAGTCACCCCTTTTCCTTTTGCAGTTCAACCGTTTTCCATTTTATCATCCTGTTTCTGTCATAAACAATATTTAACTGGAACATTCCTCTCTCTCTCTCCCTCTCTCTCTTTCTCTCTCTCTCTCTCTCTCTCTCTATCAGGGACGGTAAGATCAGCAGGGAGGAGATGATAGAATACTTTATGAAGGCCAGTTCACTGCTGAACTGCAAGATGGGCTTCATACACACGTTTGCAGAGACCACTTATGTCAAGCCCACCTTTTGTGAACACTGCGCCGGATTTGTGAGTATCTGTCTATTGCACTGCTGGAATGGATGGATGGATAAGTGGACTGAAGGACATATTTATTACCAGACACAGACACTTACTGGCATCCTTCAAGAAAATGTTAAACAATAAAGAAAAGATAAACCTCACACAGATTGTCACAAGAAGTGTGACTATTCCTTTGACAGATTTCATATTTACCTGTCACTGTTACTTTACCTGTGGTCTGAATCGACGAAAGGGATCTACCTTTACAAACCTGACAGTATAAAAGGACCTAGAATTTAGGGCCCAAGAACTTTAAACAACTGTACTTGTTATTAGGCATTAGATATTACAACATTGTTATTTTCACCAGGGAAGGCTGCACCAAAGAATTATTCTAGGGTTTCCAATACATTTGAAATCAGCAACAACAACGCACCACATGTAAACAGTTTAAAATCTATTAACGCATTCGCATATGTTTACGCTTCAAATATCACTCGGTGCATGTGATTATTCATTTGAATTAATCTACTCATTTGTGCTTGTTTCAATGAAGGGTGCCAATAATTTCGGAGGTGGCGTATATTATTTGTTATTTTGTATAAAAATTGGTCATGTTAATATATACCGTATAATGTAGTAATACACACGAGTCTCAGAAGTATCAGGATATTTCTTTCTCTGTCTGTCTTGCGAAAATGCCTTTTTTTAATTCTTTTTTTACACCATGTATTTGACCGCGCTCCAAATACAGAACCCAAACTCCTCCACACATTCTGCCATTCAGCTGCTCATTCTACACTCTGTCTCGGTGTGTGTGTGTGTGTGTGTGTGTGTGTATGTGCGTGTGTGTGTTTATACATAGGTCAGTTTGTACAGACCAAACTAATTTGTTTACAGTCACCGCATTGTTTTTCCAAATTTCTTTTGCACACACATGTAAATGTGTTTTGTATACTTGTTTACTGTATACTTGTTTAGCTCTCGTGACAATTTTGTGTGTGATGATGATGCTGATGAAAAGGTGAGCATGTGGGTGGGTGTGTGCATTCGAGGCGAACATTTGCGTACACGTACTGTGTCCGTGTGTGTGTTCTGGACCCTCAGATCTTTCCCCGTGAGGTGTGCGAGTGTGTGATGCTCTGGTCAATCCTTTCATGTATTGTTCCCCTGCTGTGATGTGATCACATCTCTCTTGATCCTGACTCCCCCCTTTTCCATTACCATTCTTCCTTTATCTGATTGTTGCTTTTCTGCTTTTCTTTCCATTCATCCATCACTTTTCTCTTCCTGTCTATTTCCAAAATGGAAAATATTTGCCCAGTACAACTTTTTATTTTTTTTTCCTTTCTTTTTTCTTCTTCTAGATATGGGGCTTTTATAAGCAAGGATACAAGTGCAAAGGTAAGAACAGAGACAGTACAACATGTAAAAGAACAGCTGCTTAATGGCAAGGTTTCCCAAGGAGCTGTTACTCTTTAAATTATATAAGGCCTTGCTCTTTTCTCCCTCTGTGTGTGTGTGTGTGTGTGTGTGTGTGTGCACGTGCTGACACTGCCATGCTCTTCCATTAACAGCATTAAAGCCTGGTTTATTCTTTCTCAGAATGACAAGTCTGAAAGTGCGGCACGTTTATAATTTTTCAGAACAGTAGAAGGAGCTTAGCTTTTTGCAGGCCATCTATCAAACATGAGAGACAGCGCAGTAAACACAAGTAGTGATAGGTTTTTAAAAAATATATATCATCTATATATCTGCAAAAAAACCATGCAGACAAAGGTATTTTTAACAGTTATATATACCGATCAGCCATAACTTTAAATCCACTGACAGGTGAAGTGAATAACGTTGGTTATCTCGTTACAGTGGCAGCTGTCATGGGGTGGGATTTATTATGCAGCAAGTGAAGAATCAGTTCTTGAAGTTGATGTGTTGGAAGCAGGAATAATGGGCAACCGTAAGGATTTGTGACTTTGATAATGGCCAAATTGTGATCAGTGTCAGTGTGACGCTCTAGGCGATGTTCTGCTGGGAAACCTTGGGTCCTGGCATTCATGTGGAGTGGATGTTTGTTTGACCCGTACAACCTACCTAAACATTGTTGCAGACCATGTACACCCCTTCATGGCAACAGTATACTGTAATGCCAGTGGCGTCTTTCAGCAGAATACACTGCAAAAATTGTTCAGGAACGGTTTGAGGAACATGACAAGAGTTCAAGGTGCTGACTCGGCCTCCAAATTCCCCAGATCTCAATCCGATCGAGCATCTGCAGGATGAGCTGGACAAACAAGTCTGATCCATGGAGGCTTCACCTCACAACTTACAAGACTTAAAGGATCTGCTGCTAACGTCTCGGTGCCAGATACCACAGCACACCTTCAGAGATCTTGTTGAGCCTCGATGGGTCAGAGCTGTTTTGGTGGCACAAGGGGGACCTACCTATATTAGGCAGGTGGTTTTAATGTTATGGCTGATCAGTGTATGTTGTTATATTAAACTATTTTTGATAGTGTTTAGATAAGCAAATATATTGTCTTGCTCACACTAATCGAAAAAATTAACTAGAAATAGATTATCTAGCTATGTTTTATATTTTTGCTAAAAACTTTAGATAAATACGATAGCTTGCTAGATACCATTATTTACTTGATGAAGTTTGGTTAGGTGATGATATCATCTTGCTTTGGTTACTTGAAAAAAAAACATCCATAACCAGATTAGCTACCTAGCTATGTTTAATATTTTCTCTAAAAACACTAGATAGCTTCTTGCTAGATAACAAGATTTACTTCATGAAGTTCAGATCAAGCAAGAGTGCTATCTTTCTTCGGGGAAAAAAAAAGCTATAACCAGAGTAACTAGCAAGCTAAGTTTGATATTTCTCGAAAAACATTTGATAACTATGATCATGTGACAGATAGCATTATTTACTTGACAAAATTCAAATAAAGTGTGAGAATTATCTCGCTGTCATTATTTGAAAAATTCTTAGCCAAGTTAGTTAGCTAGCTATATTAGCTTAATTTTTTTCTCTGGGAAAAAAAGAGCTATCTGTGTTATATTGATAACTTCCATTGGATTACATATTTGACTATGTTTGAAAATTACTGTTGTAGCTTCAGTGAATTTGCCAGCATAATTGAAGTTACAGGTCACGTTATATTTTGGAAAGAAAAATTTATAAAAGAAATCAGATGGTGATTTAAAGATAAATCAAATATTGCTCACTTAGGAAACCAAGGAATCAGCCACACATTTTTTTCTCCTTTTAATTCTCCTATCTCAGTTATGCACACTGTGTTGCCTAAGGCACTGATATGGATATCTATGCTCTCTACTCAGCTGTCACGCTCCCACACCTACAATTTTCTTTCCTGTCTTCATTTTTCTCTATTTCTGTATAGTTCTGTCAGGCTGTCCCTCCATCTCCAGGCTCATGCTGGTGTCCATCACTTTAGGCGTGTGTGTGAAGCCCATTTCTGTCCCCACATTCCATTACTGCTGGACTTTGGACTCACATTTATATACACATTAGCCCCTCCATTTTTCCCTGTTCCCATTTTCCTCCTCATCCTCCATTCATCTCTTCTCACTTTCCATATTAACGACTAACACTCACATTTTCTCTCGTCTCCTTCTCTCTTCCTTCTTCTTTTCCCTGACTTACACCATCCCTTGTTCTTTCTTTCACTTTGCCCCCCAGTGTGTGGTGTGAACTGTCATAAGGCATGTCGCTCACGGCTAGCGGTGGAGTGTCGCAAGCGGGCGAAGAGCATCAGTCATGAGACTCCGCCTGCCCTTCAGGCTCGCTCTTACAGCTTTCCACCTCCATCTAACTCGCACTCTAATCTTCAGAATACAGGTATGTGCATCAACACGTGCACACATACTGTGTAAACTAGAGGTCAACTGATTGATCGGTTTTGCCGATTAATTGGTGCAGATCCATTATCTGCAAAAATCCAGACGTATGCGTTTTCCCAGGAGCGGCTGAGAAGGGTCCGCTGTCATTATACAGTACGAGAGCGACCTCTAGAGGCGAAACAAAAACTATAACACATTTTGTTGGGTTATTTGAAGTGTTTTTTGATTCATTTTGGATGTCTCTGTTTTTATTTATTTGGAGTGTTACTTTTTGTTCAGTTTGGAAGTATATCTTTTCTTTACTTTAATATTTATTAATAGTTAATATATTAATATTTATTTCATAGACATACATATACTGTATATGTACTATATGTAAATGTGGGGTTATGCAAATACTTAATGTTGCTATGGTTAAACTTTCCCCCAATCAGCCTTGTAGTTGAAACTGGAATAACATGCTAATTATTAGAACTGTTTAACTGAGCCTTATGAAGGGTAAAGGATGATTCATACTTGCTTTTAACTATGCATATGTGTACACAATATATGTGGTGCAATACCAACGTAATTACTGGAGGCACTATAGCGCCATGTGACACTGTGTTCCCTACTGAAAAAAACTAACTAGTATTGTGTCTCAAATCGCATACAGTCATGGACGAATTTATTGGCACCCCCGGAACTTTTCCAGAAAATGCACCATTTCTCCCAGAAAAGTGTTGCAATGACAAATGTTTTGGTATACACATGTTTATTACCTTTAAGTGGATTGGAACAGCACAAAAAAGCAGAAGAGAAAAGGTAATAAATAAATTCGTCCATGACTGTACTTATCTACTATTCTAGACCATTCTTTAATAATCACACTAACAGTTTTCCTATTACAATTAGTGTTTGAATTTTAAAAACCTCTTTAAACCTACCAAAAGGTCTCTTAGTAAATATTGCTTAATGTACAAGGAAGGGTTTTTCATTTTAGGCACAGATCAATGTAGGTCAAATTTTACCTACTTTCTTATTACCAATATAACAATTTAGAAAATATTGAATGTACTTACAATAGCTTTCATCAGCTGAGATACTCAAAGTCTAAATCACCACACGGAACCAGTGAGTGAGAAAAGGTGAAGGTCCAATTTATTTAATTCGTTACATGAGATCCAAACAGTTTGGGACGTCTCAAAAAGTGATCTCCCAGTCCCCTGAAATGGGGCTCCCTTTTATAAAGTTGACACACCCTTGGTTTGCCCAAAATACCATTACATGTGATGTCTGGGTGATATATGGGTGATGTAATGCATTTTTATGTTCTTTCCAAACCTGCTATTTTTGCCTCAGACTTCTTGAAACCTGTTGAGTTTGCACTTACTCTATCAGTTCTCCTTTTTGTTGTTGCTTTCTTTGGCATTTCTGAGCTGACTTTGAGTGAGGTCATATATCACCTGTATGCTTTTTTTCTGCATTGTTATTAGCATATGTACTGTATGATTTTGTCAAATTATCATTAACCATTACTTTGTTATTCTGATTACTCTGGGTCTGTGTGTGAGTGAGTTCATGTTCTTGGGTATGTGTGCTGTGTGTGTTGCACTTCCTCTTTTTGGTCAGGCCCTAGGCCTTGCTATAATTAACTTATTTAAGAGACATTGTCTGTAAGGAAGAGAGCGTGACTCTGTTCTTTCCAATATTCTCACTAAATCTTCATTCTCCATATTTTATTACCCTTGTGTTTTATTTCTATCAAAAATCTTATCCAACATCATGTCAACAGTCACGATTACGGCAGAAAGTTATAAAAATCAAGAGAGCTCGTTGGTCTGTTAAACGTTGCCGTGCATGACATGAAATCGCTGAAAAGAGGCAGACAGGGATGCCACAAATTGGAGAAGGAGGAAATTTTTTAAGATAAAATTGATGCTAGTTAAGTTATTTTAAATTTTTTTTAAAAAAAAAAACAAAGACAAGAAAATATGAAAAAAAGATTAGAAATTTATATACATATTTTTAATATACCCTTTCATAGAAAACATTAATGACAGTAAATAAGTAAATAAAAAATGAATCAGAAACATAGTTATATGATGCTGATGTTGTTCATTTTCTCCTGTCGTGGTTTGTGCATGACTACCCGATGTCTCTGTCAGTATAAACTTCTGTACAAAAGTACAGAAATACACTGCGGTGAAAATTTATTTATTGAAGCAAAAAAGTTATCCAATACCAACTGGGCCTGTGTGAAAATGTATTTGCCCCCATAGTTACGAATTCCCCAAAACTATGAAACTGCATTCATAATGGGGTTCAGCTGGACTAGATACATCCAGGCCTGATTACTGCAAACCAACAGTTAAACACTTAAGAACTTTTTCTACAGCATGAAGTTGGTTAAAATGTCTCAACTGGTAACACACTATGCCAAAGTTGAAAGAAATTCCAGAAATGATGAGGAGGAAGATGAGCAAAATATGTCAGTCTGGGAATAGTTACAAAGCTTATTTCAAAGGCTCTGGGACTCCGAAGGACCAAAGTGAGAGCCGTTATCTCCAAAAGTGGAACTGTTTGGAAGGCAGTTGTCCTGGTACATCTGGTGTAAACCAAACACATAAATCCACAAAAAGATCATCACACCTACGGTCAAGCCTGATGGTGGAATTGTGATGGTGTGGGGATGCTTTGGTGCTTCAGGGTCTGGGCAAATTGCAATAATTGAGGCAAACATGAATTCTGCTCTCTACTAGAAAATCCTAAAGGAAGATGGTCTGGTCTTCAGTCCATAAGTTGAAACTCAAGCACAACCTGATTATGCAGCAAGACAGTGATCCAAAGTATTGGAGTAAGTCCACCTCTGAATGACAAAAAAAAAAAAAAAACCTAAGTTAAACTTTAGGAGTGGCCTAGTCAAAGTCTTGAATTGAACCAGTTCATGCTTGAAACCCTTCAGTGTGGCTGAACTAAAGCAGTTCTGCAAATAAGAGTGAGCCAAAATTTCACCACAGAGTTGTGAAAGGCTGATCTCCCCGTCTCGGAAGAGTTTGGTTTCAGTTCTTGCTGCTAAAGGTGGCAAAAGCAGATTTTAAATTTAAGGCGCCAATTAGCTTTTCACATGGGTGATAGGTGTTGGATAATTTTTTTTTGCTTCAATAAGAAAATAATAATAACAATAATAATAATAATAAAAAACTATTGTGTGTTTACTCAGGTTGCTTTAGTTTATGTTGTTTTTCATTTAAAGATCTAAATCTATTTAGTATGAGATCAGAAGAAATCAGGATGGGGCTAATACTTTTACACAGAACTGTCCTGAAGCATTTAAGTAATTGAAATTCAAATGCAATTTTAAAAAATGCATCAAATTCCTTTAAACAGACATTGATGCACACAGAGGTTCAGACTGTTAGGTGATTTGCAAGGGAAATATTATTGGGCAGTGACAGTAATGCTGTTTTGCACACACAAACACACACACACACACACACATATATATATATATATATATATATATATATATATATATATATATATATATATATATATATATATATATATATATATATATATATATATATATACACATATACACAGTGCATCTGGAAAGTATTCACAGCACTTTTTCCACATTTTGTTATGTTATAGCCTTATTCCAAAATGGATTAAATTCATTATTATCCTCAAAATTTAACAAACAATACCTCATAATGACAACATGAAAGAAGTTTGTTTGAAATCTTTGCAAATTTATTAAAAATAAAAAACCAAAAAAGCACATAAGTATTCACAGCTTTTGCCATGACACTCAAAATTGAGCTCAGGTGCATCCGGTTTGCACTGATCATCCTTGAGATGTTTCTACAACTTGATTGGAGTCAGTCCACCTGTGGTAAATTCAGTTGATTGGACATGATTTGGAAAGGCACACACCTGTCTATATCAGGTCCCATAGTTAACAATGCATGTCAGAGCACAAACTAAGCCATGAAGTCCAAAGAATTGTCTGTAGACCTCCGAGACAGGATTGTATCGAGGCACAGATCTGGGGAACAGAAAAATTTCTGCAGCATTGAAGGTCCCAATGAGCACAGTGGCCTTCATCATCCGTAAATGGAAGAAGTTTGGAACCAGCAAGACTCTTCCTAGAGCTGGACTCCCGGCCAAACTGAGCGATCGGGGGAGAAGCGCCTTAGTCGGGGAGGTGAACAAAAACCCGATGGTCACTCTGACAGAGCTCCAGCATGTCTCTGTGGAGAGAGGAGAACCTTCCAGAACAACAACCATCTCTGCAGAACTCCATCAATCAGGCCTGAATGGTAGAGTGTCCAGATGGAAACCACTCCTCAGTAAAAGGCACATGACAGACCGCCTGGAGTTTGCCAGAAAGCACCTAAAGGACTCTCAGACCAAAGATTGAACAAATATTGAACTCTTTGGCCTGAATGGCTAGCGTCATGTCTGAGGAACTTTGGACCTCAGACTGGGGCGAAGGTTTATCTTCCAACAACACAATGACCCTAACCCACACAGCCAAGATAACAAAGGAGTGGCTAAAGGACAACTCTGTGACTGTCTTTGAGTGACCCAGCCAGAGCCCAGATTTGAACCCGATTGAACATCTCTGGAGAGATCTGAAAATGGCTGTGCCCCGACGCTCCCCATCCAACCTGATGGAGCTTGAGAGGTCCTGCAAAGAAGAATGGGAGAAACTGCCCAAAAATAGGTGTGTCAAGGTTGTAGTATCATTCTCAAAAAGACTTGAAGGTTCCTGGTGAATAATGAATTTAATCCATTTTGGAATAAGAGTGTAACATAACAAAATATGAATAAAGTGAAACGCTGTGAATACTTTCCGGATACACTGTATATATATATATATATGTATATATACACATATATATATATATATATATATATATATATATATATATATATATATATATATATATATATTATATATATAGACACACACACACATGCACACACACACACACACACACACACACACACACACACGCACCCCTCTATACTGGCTGTCAAGACAGAGGTGAGTCAGCACAGTTAATTGCTTCTATGTCCTTGTATGAGGTGTGTGTGTTTGTGTGTGTGTGTGTGTGTGTGTGTGTCTATAAATAGACTCCAGAAAGTTCTGTCTCACAAAGTGACATCTAGCTTCGTCTAGCACATTGCATGATCATCTTTCTATTTCCGGCTGCCTCTCATCAGGCTAGCATTATGTCAAATTTGTTTTTTAGCTGAACACTCTCAGGAAAACAGAAAATCTGAAAAAAAGCAAAAAGTTTTTTCCCCCTGTCTGTTATTTATTTTTTTTCTTAGTAATTGCAGAGGAGGACACAGAGGAACTGAGGGAGGCAGTGTTTGATGTCCAGCTATAATCCAGGTACATCAGAGATTTACACACTTGGATTTTTAAATATATACAATTACGGAGTATATGTTATATTAGGGGTTTAATTCAGTACCACCATCTGTATTATGTATCTGTATTTGGATTTAAACCTGAAGTAGATGTGGCCTAAACTGTAAAGGTGTATTTCTCCTCAATTTGGTTACCTGTCAGTTCCCACCTACCACACATACCCGCTTTACATACCACACAGCTAAATCCCCAGTGTTGAATTAACTCCTAGAGTGTTGAACTAACTCATTCAGTGTCCAATTGGACATGGATAAACACTGTAGGTGTTAATTCAACACTGTGGACTTTACTGTGCACCTACCAACTGGGAAGAGTGAAAGTTAACACACACGTGCTTCCTCCGAGACACGTGAAGCCAGTCAAGCACATCTTGCTTGACTTGTCGTTTGAGCTGCTGCTCATGCTGCATCACAGGACAGTGAATAGAGTGATATAATTTTCTCTTGCACCACTTGGCAGGGTTTTTTTTTTATATTATAGAAAAATATATTTATATTTTATATTATCTGAAGCCCAGGAAACCCTAAAAATCACCGGGAAGAAACCTAGAGATATAATTGTCAGTATTGGTGGTATTTCCATGAATATGAACAAACTAGTAGTCTTATGTAAACTGATGAGAAATGAATGGACATTGTAAATACGTCTTTGTCCTACGAGATTTGTATCGCAAGGCTCGCTCAAGCCTACATAAATGTAAAAATCTCTCACTCGCATGATGTTTTTGGTTCCCAGTGCTGATGTACACCTCTAGCCTCAACCCGATGCCCTGCGAACTCTTATGACTTAAAAAAAAAAGTATACCTCCTATATGTATCTGAATTTGCATCTGTTTAGAGTACATTATCTGTTCATCCCAAGAATAGATTCATATTTGATTACATTCCTAACATTCAGTATACAGTATATATGCAGCTTTACACCATATAAACTGATAGGACCTTCATCGCTGTTCATGGCTTCCAGGTTCCTGGTAGAAGATTAACACTGGAGAAACATCCAGCCTTCCTCTCATCTCAGCTCAACTCTGATCCTAATCATACAGAGAAAAAAAGCCTGAAGGAGACGAGTATAAAAGACATTTCTACCACCACCACCACTGGTCTGTTAGTAGCCTGGATCAGACGTCATCATGCGATTTTACTTCTCAGAAAAGATCATGTCTGACCATGTCCACGCACAGCTCAAGGACAAAAGACATCAGCATGCTTCCATCTTGTGGATGAGAGCTGCAAGTGCAAAGCTGTTTGAGCACTTGTTCCTCTTGTTTTTTTTTCTCTCCTTTGAATGTCCTTTTGAATGTGATATTTTTATATGTATTATCTATTTGTCAGTAGCAGTAGTGTTTTTATATTTCAAGTTGAAAAGTAAAAAAAAAAATCTTTTAGTGATTAGTGAGACCAATAATAGAGCAGAGCCTGTTATTAAAAGATTAAATAATCAAAACAATGTACACATATATATATATATATATATATATATATATATATATATATATATATATATATATATATATATATAAAATATACATACATACATACATACACATGTATGTGTGCATATGTAGCACTTTCGATGAACATAAAACACATTCATATCATGTTGTAATGATGCATTCATAAGGCACCATACACATCATATAATAGTTATTTATGAAAACACTTCATAGCTATCCTTATGACAAATATGTAGTGCTTCTAGCACATTATAAGACTAATAACAAAAAAGAAAAAAGAACGCCCACCTTTTGTATACTGCATCATGAGAACTGTTTTTTTTCTTCTTCCTTAAACTCTCTGGTATAAGTCATTTTATTAACTGGGATCTCTTATTACAAAACTTGATAATTTCTGGAAATATGTCTACAGCTAAGCATAATGCACTCTAGGGCTGAATTCCTTCAATTCTGGTGATATAATGTGTTATACGCACTGCTTATAATGCATTCTGACAGCAATTTATAAATGCATTATAATAAACTTAGTTAAAAATAAAAACTATATGTCCTTTTTATAAATTATTATAACAATATGTACAGTATAATGCCTTATAAATGCATTATGACATGCTATGAATGTTATGACCTTCACAGAAAGTGTTTCCGGAATATACAAAGACAAAATGCTGTAACATGTTCTATGAAGCCCATATTCATAAATATTCATTGTGCTTATAATTCTTTATAAGTGTTCTTTATAATGCCTCATAAGGCTGTAATAATATGCTGTGAACAATTCTTTGATAATGCAATCATGTTAATGCAAATGTCTCTATTTATTATAAAACCATGCGCTGTACAAGACAACCTTAATGACGCACGTATATAGCACCTAGCTTCCAGGTTCAAAAGGTGCTATATGTGTGTGTCCTTGTCCTTTCTGTAACTAATCAGGAATGAAGAGTTTTCCGAGTAGTTAAGGAAAAAATATAATTAATAACTTAGTGTTACCTGTAATGAGGTATTACTTATCATTCACTTTACTTGACGCATTCAGTGATGACATTTTAAATGTTATTATAATGTAATGTTATAATAAGGGATTAGAAATTGTTTATCGGAAACTATATTTTAACATTCCACCACCCCTTTTTATTTGGAACCCAGCTACAAAATAAAATAACCATTAATTACATTCTTTACATACGACATGGCCTACTCTATTTATAGGAAGCTCTGTATGCTCATATTTACCATATACAATGTATTAAATAGCAGCATAATTAGCCACACCCACTTCTCCCACTTCGCTATTTGAATAAGATAGTTATGTAGTAAAGAATTTTACTTTTTTAAACATATTGAGCATAGCACACTTCATGCATAATTTCTCCTCTTCTCACAGACTTTGCGCATGAAGTGGGCTATGCCGAATATGTTTAAGACAGAGATAAAAAAAATTCTTTATTGCATATCAATCCTATTCAAATCAAGTAGCGATATAGGTCGGCTTTGTTGAAAAACATTGCTGCAGACACGTGACATGTAAAAGCGCTTGGAAAAGTGAAAGATTGATACTCTGCTATGCAATGCATGCTTGTGCCAGAAATTTGATATTCAGTGTATAGAAGAATGAAATAAGCAAATGCTTATTCTGTGAGAGAGGGTTGGATTATGTTAAATAGTTTTAGTGCATTCATCTACTGTGCAGTATTATTTGTTTACTAGGAACAATTCTACATAGATTTTCCTGAAGTTGCACCATATATATATATATATATATATATGTATGTATATGTATGTATATATGTATACAGACACACACACACACATTGTTTTTATAATTGTTAATAAACACAGTTGCTCTGTAATTATGCCCAGGTCATCATTGGTTATAACGGTTGTAGACCAGCACATAAAATGCATATTTGCACTTGCATTACGTACAACATTATTCTAATTTCTTAAGCAATTACTTAATAGAGCTTTATAACAAGCTTACAAGCAATCATTACCAACCTACAAAGAATTATTAGCACCTTTCTATTGCTTCATCAAATAGGCTTCATAGAACCTCTTGTTACTGAGAATGCATTCCTTTACTTTAAAGGTGCTGAGATACTCAGAGCTCAATGTTAAGCCAGCTTGTGTTGTCATTGTGAATCGTTCGCCATTGACTGCAATATATTTTGTGCTAAAACCTGAATAATGTACAGTTTAAAGCTTAGAAAAAACAAGCGCAATGTACTCTATGTACTATTTTCTCTCTCTCTCTCTATTTTTTTTTTACCATAGTAGCCAAGTGAACATTGGAATACAATTTTTTTAGGCTTATCTTGAGATAAATGGGTTTTTATGTGTTTAAGTCATAAGATAACAGAAAGTCTTAATTGTCAGAACACTTCCATTAACTGAACCATGAATGTAGACAATCCAGTTGATATTGTCCTGGGGAAAAAATGCTTCTTTAAATATGAAAGTTAATGTATTTTTTTGGCACATCCTTGCTATAGTATTCCAAGTGCACTGCCAATATGGAAAATATGTTATGTCTATTATAAAAATGTCTTTTTGGTGTTTTTAAAAAATATTTTTTTAGCATGCACAATGAAAATTTTTATACTAATGCTATCTATCTATCTATCTATCTATCTATCTATCTATCTATCTATCTATCTATCTATCTATCTATCTATCTATCTATCTATCTATCTATCTATCTATCTATCTATCTATATTACAACCTCAATTCCAAAAAAGTTGGGACGCTGTGTAGAATGTAAATAAATGTAAATAAAAACAGAATGCAACACGTCTCAAAGAAGTTGCGACAGGGCAACAAATGGCTGGAAAAGTTATTAAAAAGAAACTGCGGGAGGTTAATTGGCACAGGTTCTTTTTAGTAACACTTATTTTTCCAGCCTTTTGTTGCCCTGTCCCAATATTTTTTAGATGCGTTGCGGCCATCAAATTCAAAATTACCTTTTTTTTTTTTTTAAATAGTATATTTACTCAGTTTAAAATTTGATATGTTTTCTATGTTCTATTGTGAATAACATATGTGTTTATGAGATTTGCAAATTATTGCATTCTGTTTTTATTTACATTTTACACAATGTACCAACTTTTTTTGGAACTGTGGTTGGAAAAAGAATACATGCATATATATATATATATATATATATATATATATATATATATATATATATATATATATATATATATAACTTTATTATGTTGTGTGCTTGGTGCCGTGTGTGCGTTATCCTGATAATTTACGATTCTATTATTGTGCAAGTCTAGTCGGATGTTTTACGGTCCCTCAATAGGCAAGACGTCCATATAAGAATTGAAGTATAACGTTATTAATGTGTGCCTGCTGCCTGTCATTTCTTTCATTGTTCACTCTATTTTGTGCACACTTGCATCGACACAGGCAAAATAAAACCTGCATGTTCATGTGCAATGAGTTGTTATCAGTTGATTATTTAAACCTCCAAGCTTCACTATTATAAGTGATAACAGGAAGGAAAATTCCATGGATGTTTCACAGGATTAAACATTACAATTGTGTGCCTTTTATCCCATTATAGTTATCACTGGCACATTGCTTTGGTATAAGAGGAATAAAATACTTTGGAACATGATTTTATTGGAAAATAATCAACTCAACAGTAACTCCTTGCCTCTGTCATCACTAGAACGTGCCACTGATTATTTTCCCATAACAGCATGAACCATCAGATTAAGTGGACCAACAATTCTCGCAGTGGTTATAGTTTAGCTGAGACTGGGAATGGGAATAGGAACACTTTCTATATGTCCAGCATTCATAAGGCATTATAACTGCTATATTTTATGTGTTATTTGTACATACTTTACCTAATACCTTATAATGCCTGCCTTCAGTCTGTATAAATGCTAATAAGTAGTTATAGTTACATGCATAATTATTAATATGACATTCTAATGTCTAATGTCCAATTCTAATTACATAATGCTTAATCTGCATATAAAATGTACAGTAATGTTACAATGCACTATAAGACATCACGTAATCACAAGTTGTAAGCGATGTGAGCTTTGCTTAAGCATTTTAAGGTTAATTAACTGTCATTTTAATACATATTACCTTATAAAGCCCTATAAGCACTAATTAAAGGAATTAAGAAAAGTCTAAAAGAAGCTCAGCAGTCTACAATATAGGTGTATTCTCTATATCAGTGTACAGTGTTGTGAAAAAAGTATTTGATTTCTCATACTAAATCTCATCTCATAGTTGTTTCAGAAATTAAAATACAATCTAAGATAAAAAGAAGGTAACCTGGGTAAACACAAAATGCAGTTTTTAAATGATAATGTTATTTATTGAAGCAAAAAATGTTATCCAATACCAAATGGGCCTGTGTGAAAATGTATGAATCCCTCTAGTTACTAATTCCCCAAATCTATGAAACTGTATTCATAATGGAGTTTAGCTGGATTAGACGCAACCAGGCCTGATTACTGCAAACCCTGTTCAATCAATTCAAAGAATAGAACTGTTTCAACAGCATGCAGTTGGTAAAAAAAGGCCTTACCCAGTAACACACTATTCCCAAATTGAAAGAAAATCCAGAAATGATGAGGAAGCTTAAATATACTGTGGTGTATATTTGTTTTGGGGTCATTCCATCTTCACAGTTACCAATATCAAATGTAGTAACATTTTAGACCACACTAGTTACTGTAAAATACTGTTCATTTTTATTATGTGTCATAATTATATTACATCTATTAATTTCTCAAATGCATGAATAATTTTCCCAGATGTCTAAGCCCTAGCTCTGTAACCACTAGAATCTCAAACTCAAAAATCTTACATACTTACTACAGGGACTTTTTCTGTGAAAATTTCAAGTTTGCATCTCGGCCAGCGCCAGAGATATTCAACCCAAAATTAAGGGAAATAAAAAAATGTAACTTCTTGCTTTCATGTAAATATCAGAGGACTAGAGACTACGATTCCCATCAGTCAGTGCACCTCACCTGATCACACCACATGACTGTCTGCACCTGATTCACATTTGGGGTTAATGATCTCTTATATACTGTATTTGTCATGTTTTGCACCTCACACATTGTCGTGCGTTTGTCTTATGTTGCCGTTATGTTGTCTATGTTATTTCTCTCTGCCCATAGTTCATGTTTTATGTATTTAGTTTATTGTGTTAGTACTGATAGTATTTGATTAAATTCTGCACTTGCATTCGGTTTTGCCTTCAAAACATGACACTTGCCCAGATAAAAACAATAACCAGAGGTCTCAAACCTGAAATGTTCTGCATGCACAGTACTATACATACCTAGGTACCCCATAAACAATTTCTGAGACTTGAACCCTTCCCATTATAAATCGTCCCTAAAAGTAGAACTGTGAGCAATCTTGAGCATTACATTAGAACTCCAGTTCTAAGTCTAAGGAACAAGAATGTGCAAAAGGTTTATATATGCACATGTACATGTACACAGCTGTATAACTAAAATGTGCTATGACACAGGGATGGCCGTCGTGGTTAAACCGAATAAAATAAAAAAAACATTTTTAAAAATGGTGGTTTTGCAATTCCACATAAAAAAAATAAATGTTCTATAAAAAAAAAAGAGTTAATCACAAAAAAACCTTTGCTTTAGGCTTATACATACATTCTTCAAAAAGTTAAGTGTCCACTTTAGTGGACTGCATACATTCAAACGAGGAATTACTGTCCACTCTAGTGGCTGATCTGCAGTTATTCTATTGAAATCCTTAGCCAGAAAATGGCTTTTGAATAGCTGTCCACTGTAGTGACCACTATGCATGAAAAGTTTAAAAGAACAGGGCTATTAACTTCAATATAAGTGTGACTGATATCTTAAGTGTGAATCTCTTTTGTAAAACTGGCAAAGCAAATGCCACAGCTAAGCAATGCATTCACATATCTGTGTACTGCATACTCACTAAACGGGTTTAAAAACGTGGTGTTATGTATTCATCAATCCTGTTCAATTTTCTCTCTGTTCCATTCACTCGGTATCTCTCAGAGTGCTCTGCGTTAAAATGTAGGTTCATGTTTTGGAAATGCAAACTGGCCTAATGGATGGATAAATCGGTGAAGAAACACAGTCCTCAATTAACTTCGTCCTTTAAAGCACTCAGTGTTTATCGTTTCTAAATGCACGTTTATCTTTCGAGCACTTTAAATGCAGCTTCTCTGCTAGGGTCCAGGCATTCAGTAGCTTATTTTACTTTTTTGCACCCTGGAGCTTGTACTTTCATAAGGATGATAATAAATTCATTACAGTTTCTTTTTCAACTCTTCATGCTGATGCCACTGTGGGGTTTATTTTTATTTTTTTGTTGACACTTAAAGCCATTGTTCAAAACACCTACATAAATATGTCATGACAACGGATGTAGACCTAGATGTATAATAATCTATAAAAACATTCATATCATGTTTGAATATGTTTATAAGCCACACATTATATGTATTATCATTTTTCTTCTAAAAATGCATTGCATTTCCATAGCAATGTCGTTTATGCATTATGAACTGTTATTATGTTTAATTATAGCTGCACAAATTCTGTGTCCTGCGAACGCATTCATAACCTGTTAGAATGCATTCATAAGTCATTCAACGTATTGTTTCAACAATTTATAAATGCGATATAAACAATGCTATACTCCACAAAGCCTTTTCATTAATACTTATAAGGTTGTGTATAATGCTTTATGAATACATTATAACATGTTATGAATGTACTCATAAGTCATAATAGATATGGCCTTTATAGAAAATATTATCCCTTGAACTCACCAGGATTTTTTGTTGTGTTGTAGTATGTGCTGTAACAGACATTACCAGAAATAATAAGTGTAATTTAATTGTGAGACATATTATAACATGTTTATAATAATTCATAAGTATTTGTGAGCTCTAAGTTAAGTGAAACATATTTTTAAATCTAGAGCATTTATACGTTTACATTTCTAACAAGTATCAAACACAAAATTATGCTTCAGTTATTAAGAGATAGAGACTATTCAAACTGAAACCTAGTTTCTTTGCGATTAGCATTATAATGCATAACAAACACTCCTTAATGATAATTATGCATTGTTAATCATTAACATAATGCATTATATTTCAAGGGATGTTATGTTAAAATGCTGTTTGTTGACTACAGTTCAGCATTTAATACTATAATTCCGTCCAAACTCAACAACAAGTTGGAGGACCTGGGACCCGTCCCTGTGCTTGTGGATCTTTAACTTCCTGACAGACAATAAGCAGTACGGGAGCACAGACATGTCTTACCCTCCAACATCCTCAGCACTGGAGCTGAGGACCCCCTCTTTTTTGGTATGGTTGTATCCTGAGGCCTCTGCTGAATTAATTTGACTCTTATGACTGTGTGGCCACTTCCAGCTCTTCTACCAATATCAAGTTTGCTAACGACACTGTTGTGATATCTGATATCTGATAATGATGAGTAGGCCTACCTAGAGGAGATTAAAAGCCTGGTAACTGGTGCCAGGAGAACAACCTTCTCCTGAATGTCCACAAGACAAAGGAGTAGATTGTGGAATTCAGCACAAAGCAGGAGAGTATCTACCACCCTCATAACATCAATGGGGGCCTAGTGGAAAGAGTGGACAGTTTAAAATACCTTGATGTTCACATCATGCAGGACCTGTCATGGTCCTGTCACATTAAAACCCTGGTGAAGAAGCTCCATCAGCATCTTTACCAAAGCATCACAACCTGGTTTGGGAACAACACCAAGAGTGTAGGTTGGCTTTCCACTGTGTTGTGATCAGATGAGCATACCATCCTCACTGAGCTCCCTGACCTGCAGTCTATATACAGCAAGCGGTGCTGGACCAATGCCAGGAAGACAGTGAACGACCTCAGCCATCTGAACAATGGACTCTTTTTTTCTCTGTTGCAGTCAGGGAAGTGCTTCCACTGCCTGAAAGCCAACACGGAGAGAATAAGGAGGAGCTTCTTCTGACAGGCCATTCGGGCCCTCAAAGAGGACAAGACCTAGGACAAGAACTTGGACTTGTTTGTACAACACCCACTAGTTCAGCCCGATGTTGCACAGCATATATTACACAAACAACTGTACATATCTCCACCTTATTCAAAATACAGATGAGATGTGGCTCCATGTTGACTGGCATTTCCAAATTGTCTGTAATGCGTGAATGAGTGTGCAATTGTGTCCTGAGATAGGTTGGCACCTCATCCACGGTGTCTCCGACCTTGTGCCTCGAGTTCCCTGGGATAGGCTCCAGGCTCCCCCTTGACCCTGTGTTAGGGATACATGGTATGGAAAATGGATGGATGGATGGAATTTATCCTGTTCAGTATCTCAGGTCCTATCTGAGGCTGTGAATCAATACATGACTCATCCTGACTTATCCACTGCACCCTCTTCAATTGAATATGGCGAAACACGTCGAGGAATGATTCAGCTAACTACCTAATAACCACAAAACGAAGATTGTTAGCAGCAGGAAGTAGCCATCTTAATGGCAATCTGCTTACTAACGACATCTTGAAAATGAGTGTGTGATGGCTGCTGGAGGTTTGGCATTAATGGGACGTTGCTGATTGCTGGTGGGCTTTGGAGAGTGGGACTTTGTCAATACCTCGTTTAGAGGATATTATTGCCCTGTTCTGTCTATGAGCAGGGTGATTCAGAGTTCAGAGATACACAGCTGCAGCCTGAAGCTGTATCTGTAAGCCGACTAAATTCATTGGGAGAACCGAGACACTGGGAAATGACTTTTTAACATCTTTCTTTTTTAGTACCATCGAGGGTGGCATCACTGGAGACAGGAATGGGGCAGTGGCATCAAGGCATTTCTCTAAGAGTTCTGAGGAAAGGCCCTTAATCTGATTTTGCTCATTTTTATATTCTACTGTGGCAAGATAAGGCTTTGCTGTTTGCCTCTTTATTCCTTTCAGAGTATACTCATTCATATTATGCAAATGCTTCTGGATCATATTGTTGCTTCCTCTGTGGGCCACCAGAGTCCGTCTTAAGTTCGAAATGCACTCCGCAGACCTTAGATGGAGCTGTTGAGCTTCTGCAAACCGAGCATGTGAGCAGTGACAGGTGTTTTGTACCCTTGCAACATTTGGAGATCTCTTAACAAAAAGCAGTGGTTAGGCAAGATAAGAAATTGGTCAAATTTCTCACACATGGACAGACACAGAGATAGGGAGGAATAATTAAAATGCAGATGGAACATAGCCTTTATACGCTTCATTATGGCCTAATTTGCAGTGACCATGTATATCAAGGAAGACATTCTGACTCCAAAACAGGAATATCTGCTTTTTAATTTTTACTTTCAGACAAGTAGATTTTTGCCTCCTTACTTGTACTTTTAATTGAGTAAGATTTTGTGAGAGTACTTTTGCATTTGTTAATTTAATTTTAAGTTAAGTTTAAGTTTTTTCCTGTACCGGTATTAAATAAGTGTATAGACAAATTATTGAGCAAGATATTACTCCAGTACTGACACTACATCATTGACATCCTATTTGACATGTTATACATTTTAATGCCATTTTATCTGCTTTTAAAGACTAGTACCTTCTTTTATGTCCTACTGAATGTGCTCCACAGTGATGTTATTATTTATGAAAATGCATTACACTATATAGCAGTGTTTATTATGCATTGTTAATGGTTAATACATAAGTCATATATTTAAAAATATATACACTTAGCTCTTTTAAAAAGCATTTAAAAACTTTTTTTTATGTGAGCTATTGTCTAGTTTTATTTGTCCTATCATCTGACATTTTATAAACATTCATTCAATATTCAAATATTCAAATTCCCTGGTTCATTGAATACTTTTTTTTGACTATTTTATTTTAATAGACCGCATTTATTTTATGGTTACTTTATTTTTGATTATATGCCTTTTTTCCTTTCTACAGCACATTGAGCTGCATTTTTGAGCATGTATGAATGGTGGTATTTAAATAGAATAATTTGATAGTAGCAAAGAGAAGCTCTTGAAGACAGAATAGCACATAATATATATATATATATATATATATATATATATATATATATATATATATATATATATATATATATATATATATATATATATATATATGTATGTATGTATGTATGAACACCGCTACCATTTAGGTCAACCCAATGTCATATCTGTAATATAGAGAGAGGTTCCTGATACTCCTATTTGCATTTCATCCAACCCTCAGTCTGCAGCTTTAGTTCTCTTTCCTCAACCTTTGACCAAAGAGAAATCAAGAGAAAGAATAAGCAGCTGTTGGCAGAAAATGACACTCTATCGGTAGCACACAGGACTGACACTTAATCAATGCTGTGTCCTGCCAGCCAGAAATGCTGTACATATTTAATATTCCTACAGTGGGGTGGAGGGAGGAGGGCTGGAGGGAGGGCAAGTAGGTAGGGGGAATGAGAGCGATTGTGCAGAGGCTCGCGGTTTGAGTGGCAGGTCGGCAGATTACATCTCCTGAGAGAGGGATCTTTCAGTGCAGCCTCAGTTATCTATTTACCACCCTGCTCGAGGGACACACACACACACACACGCACACAGACACACGCACACGCACACACACACACACACACACACACACACACAGACATGCACACACACACAAACAGAGTTAGAGATAGAGAGAGGAGTGATGGGCCCTTCAAGGTGAATATAATAGATTGTTTTATTCATCATACAATGAGATTCATTCTCATCAGAGTTAGGAATTTAAAACATGCACTCAACATGAGTAACAAGATAATCAAAATGTTTGTGTTATATATTTATCCTTTCTTTTTTCTTACGTGCTAAAATAATAAATAATAATAATCACTATTGTTTCCATTATCTAATATTATTTATGCCATTTATCATCATTAACAAACCTCTATAAGCTAATATTAGATCATTTATAAGCTAATATTAGATAATACAATTTCTAATATTAGAACTGCTTAACAATATCAAACAATTGTTGTTTATCTTTTTGTTTAAGCCAGGTTAACAAATACTTATATACTTATTATATCATCCATGAATTAAACAACAACAACAACAACAACAACAACAACAACAACAATAATAATAATAATAATAATAATAATAATAATGTTACTTATGAGTATGTTAAGGATGCAGTCCATATAGGAATAATGCAATGAATGTTAGTTATGTAGAACTTGATCATTACCATCATAACATCATTACCACAACACCGTAGATGTAATACATTTTATTTACAGTGCACTTGTAAAAAGCTGCATTTACAAACCTGCAATACAGAAAAATCATGACAGGTGAAAAAAATAAGGAAAGAAAATAGGCTGAGAGATACACCAATCAGCCACAACATCAAAATCACTGACAGGTGACGTGAATCACATTGATCATCTCATTACAATGGCACATGTCATGGTGTGGGATATATTAGGTAGCAAGTAAACTGGACCATGAAGCAATGGAAGAAGGCAGCCTGGTCTGATGAATCATGTTTCTTTTACATCATGTGTATGGCGGGTGTGTGTGCATCACTTACCTGGGGAAGAGATGGCACCAGGATGCACTATGGGTAAAAGGCAGTACAGTGTGATGCTCTGTGAAATGTTCTGCTGGGAAACCTTGGGTCCTGGCATTCATGTGGATTTTTCTTTGAAATATACCACCTACCTAAACATTGTTGCAGACCATGTACACCCCTTCATGGGAACAGTATTACCTAATGACGGTGGCCTCTTTCAGCAGGATAAAACTCCCTGCCACACTGCAAAAACTGTTCAGGAATGGTTTCAGGAGCATGACAAAGACTTCAAAGTGTTGACTTGGCCTCCAAATTCCTCAATACTCAATCTGATCGAGCATCTGTGGGACGTGCTGGACAAACAGGTTCGATCCATGGAGGCCCCACCTCACAACTTACTTAAATGATCTGCTCCTAATATCTTGGTGCCAGATACGACAGCACACCTTCAGAGGTCTTGTATGCCTCGACGGGTCAGAGCTGTTTTGGGGGGCTTAAGGAAGACCTACACAATATTAGGCAGGTGTTTTAATGTTATGGCCGATCGGTGCACATATGCAAGGAATAAAACACACCCAGGCATGCTGTAATAAGAAAGCAATGAACAATGTAGTGATGTGATGTGGTTACCACCTTGAATTTGATCACTTTCCTATTATAGCAAGTCCCGAACCGTTTTATGCCATACCATTTTATTTATTAGAAAAACACATCGTACTCATTTAATCATTTGTAGTTACATTTAATGTTACAAAACAAATTGCATTTTAACAACTAGCAACAATCGTTCCCTTTCTTTTGATGTCACTTATACTGAATACTGAAGATTTCTTGTCACAAAGCGCTAAGACTGGAGACTCCTTCCATAAACGTTAAATAAACATCTCCTTATAGAAAGCTTCAGCATATCAATATCTACATGTCTTTTTACACATTTAATTTTTTTTTTTTTTTTTACATGTTTTACATAACTATAGAAATGATATCGTATTAGAATGAGTGCATTAATATTAACTTGTGGTTTGAATTATCGCCGTAACTACTCTGTATTGTTAGAGAAAATGATTCAGACCTTCTGACCAGTCACATTAGAAATACTGAAATGAATCCCCTCACTCCAAGCTGGCGTTCGTTTTTCTCCATTTATTTTACGAATGCTGTTCCCTCTCTGCTTAGCACAAATGCAAAATAATGTGAGCTTTATTGCTTGTTCCATATCGCCCACCCGTATTTACCACACACACTCTCGTAATAAGTCCTTCAGGCACTTAATATGTGGTTTTATACTATGCATACCTCTAATAGTCTGATAGTATATGCATTTTGGCAGAATGTCAATCTGGCTGTAATCCAGATCTCTCCTCAGGCTTTGCATCTCTAATGAATTCAGAAGTTAGGTGTTGTTTTGATGGAAAGAATATTGTAATCAAAGTGAAGCTAGTTCTACCAAAGCACATGGCCTTTTTCTAAATGTGACTCGGGCAGTGAAAGGGAGTGAATTTACCACAGACAGGCCCGTTCAGGTAGCACTTTATCCCTGAGAGAGCCGAGCGCGCGAGAGAGAAGCTCTTCGCTAGTCTCCAAACCTATTCGATAGCGAAGACGAAACCACTGATAAGCTTGCAGAGAGTGCACACATCCTGCATTGTGCTGCTCAGAAAACTCATTTACGGGCTGAAAAAGAGGCACCACCTCCAATCGTACTCACTCAGTCACTGCATCTCAGATTTTATTTCAAGACTTGACCCTTGAGCCCCACTAGCCTTGTCTAACAAAAGACATCAAATAAAGGATGCACAGAGAAAGGGCTTCGAATCACTCTGAGAACGATTGTGCCTCCAACCTCTCTGCTGTCTTTCATCTTACGAAAGCGCAGTCTGGACTTATTTTTTGTTATCTGCTTTGTGCATGGACGCAGAGATGCACAGCGTTGAATTTAATTCATCATAATGCCTGTCGCTTCAAGACAACCGCTCATAACATATTCGTCTGCTTCTTCTTTTTTTTTCTTTTTTTTCTTTTTTCTCCCAATTCCTGCCTGGTGATGTCACTCACTAAGAGGCTTTGATGATTTTGACGGCCTTGGAAGTAGATCACAGAAGAAACCTACTCATAACAGAGGTGAGTCATGTAAGTCTGAACCTGAAAATTGTTTCTTATTCATTCTGTGCTAGGTACATTTTACATGCATACATGTTGGACCTGGATAGATCAAAAGATTGACGTCAGCGCGTTGAATTATTATAAAAATAATACACACCTGAGGTGGTAATGCGGCCATGTGGTGAAGCGGAGGCTTGAGCCATTGATATGCAGTTATTAAAAAAAAAAAAAAAAAAAAAAAAAAAGGCAGAGAAGCAGCAAAAAAAAAAAAAAAATTTCACGTTCTGAGATGGAGGGATCGTAATAAAGTGTGAATCTCTGCCTTGAGGTGTGGTAACTGTGGCATAAGTGGAAAAATTGACTGGTCTGTTAAATTATTAGAAAAGAATGCATTACCACCTCGGGGTGTGTGTTATTTTCAAATAATTCAATGGCCTGTTGTCAGTTATTCCTTTCTTATAACAATGATTGGTCAGAAGATGTGGATTAATTTTATATAACAGCAGTTCAGACAGTGGTGTGTGACTCCATGGTTTATATTAATGAAGTTGTTATTATACTGTATATGCAGCATTAAAAAATAACTGTTAATTGTTTGTATGGTGACATTTTCTGTTAAAGAGATGTTTATTTAATGCTTTTTTAATTAGTCTCCAGGGATAGGTCTTTGAAACAGTAAGAATTTGAATTTTCTGCTACCGGAGAGCCTTCAGGATAACACTGCTAACATGAAAAGCTTCATTTACTTTTTTATTAACCCCAAAAGAGAGCAAAAAAAAGTGGGAATGGTTGTTTATAGCTACTATAACGTAATTGATAACAGGAACTACAGTTCAGGTCATAAGTTGACATACACTACGCAGAATCTGCAAAATGTTAATAATATTACTGAAGAAGGCAACATGATACATTAAGAGCCAGGGGGGTGTAAACTTTTGAACAGTATGATAGGTGTAAATTATTATTATTTTGTTTAAATGTCTCATTTTTTTCATTTACTGAGATATTTGCATGTTAATGATAATAACATTGATCGTCCTGTTCAAAAGTTTACACCCCCCGACTCGTGTACAGTGTTGCCTTCCTTCTTCAGTGAATCTTTGCACCTTTTGTAATAGTCGTGTACGAGTCCCGAAGTTGTCCTCAGTGTGAAAAATGGATCTCAAAATAACATAGCCATTGTTAGAAAGGGGTCAAATATGCAGAAGATGCCCGAAGACCACACAATGTGCAGCACCTGGAGGATTTTTCTTAAGTAGAGTTTGCAGTTTAACTGCTCAGGACGAACAATGACAGACAAAACAGTCTATGACTGTTTTTATGAAAACATAAAAACAGTCGTTGGTCATCCAGGTAATGGCACACAGTATTAATAATAAGAGTGTGTAAACTTTTGAGCTGGTCCATTTGTGTAAATTGAGTAATTATTGTGTCTTGTGGACTATATGTAAACAACTGTTATGTGAAGTAGCTTATTCAGGAGAGAACTAAATAAAAAAACAAACAAGCACAATTTTGATTATCCCTCTTCTTCTTCTTCTTCTTCTTCTTCTTCTTCTTCTTCTTATTATTATTATTATTATTATTATTATTATCCATCCATCTTCTACCACTTACTCCTTTTCAGGGTCACGGGGGAACCTGGTGCCAGTCCATCGCATGGCACAATCACATACACACTCACACACCCATTCATACACTACGGACACTTTAGACACGCCAATCAGCCTACCATGCATGTCTTTGGACTGGGGGAGGAAACCGGAGTACCCGGAGGAAACTACCGCAGCACGGGGAGAACATGCAAACTCTGCACACACCGGTAGGAACCAAACCCCCGACCCTGGAGGTGTGAGGTGAACGTGCTAACCACTAATTCCTGAATTTCCCCTTGGGGATCAATAAAGTATCTATCTATCTATCTATCTATCTAAGACCACAACTGTAACTCCTGGGATACTTAGACCGTTACACAGCGCTGACACTGGAGCCTCCTTCCATACGTCTCCTTTACAATTACAGTACATGAATAATCATGCACTAGTACTTGAATTAATACTTACTTAAATATGAACTAATGATGAATTAAGGCATGTATAAATCACAAACTAATGAAGAGCTAACCTTCACTTCGGTATGAATTCATGCATGAATAACGACCACCTTAAGTACATGTTAGTACATGTTTGTTAGTTAATGTATTCACGTAAGAGTAAACTAAATAGAACACTGGTTTTAAATGTTAATAGATAATAGTGTCTGCTAAATGAAGAAATGTTACTGTATTAATTTCCCACCCCTGTGGGAAAGGAGCTTTGTCGAGTTCTATCCTCCCAGAGCATGTACTTGTACTACAGTCGGATTTGAAGAGAAAAGGATCGAGAGTGATGCAAAACGGTTGAGATGAAATTATCGGTGTTTATTATTAGTGCGTCTTTCTACATTCGATAAGGTAAATTGTGAACGTAATCCAGCGCCATCCAATGATGTGTGTGTACACAGCTGCATATGACAAATTATTCAAACAATTTGAAATGATTGATTTAGCTTACCCCTATGTGTTAATCCTGTGCGTGTTAGTTAATACATTGACTAACAAATGTGTACTAACATGTACTTAAGGTGGTCGTTAATCACGCATGAATTCATAAGCCTCATGCTGTTATTAAGGTTCGCTATTCATTAGTTCATGATTATAACATGCCTTAGCTCATATTAGTTTATATTTAAGTAAGTATTATTTCAGGTATTAGTGCATGATTATTCATGTACTGTTATTGTAAAGTTTCCTTTTAGGCTTAGATTATAGATCCACTATACAAGGTCCTGTGAATGAGCTGTTACTATAGAGACGATAACAGAATCCTATTGTCACAGTATCGCTGTTAACGGTTGTACTTTCAAAAGGACCTCAACATCACAATGATTGATTGAGAATTAAGAAAAAAAAATATGTGAGGAATTCGTTTTTTTCTTTCGTCATCCCATGATCTCCAGAAAATTCAGATGATTTCTATTAATGTTTATATATAAACTATTTCAGGGGTGAATGAGTTGAGGGAATTGCATTTTTTTTTATATAGTCAATGGCTCATGGGGAAAAAAATTAAGCATGACATTTTTCTGAAGTTTTTAATGAGAATATTTCAAGGTAGTGTTGATATAGTGAGTGGGGACAGGAGAAATGCTATAACACTTAGACCTGCTGTGTGTTATTTTTCTGAAACATGCACATAGGTTTTTGTGAAGGACATTCTCCTTATGTTTAAAATGTGTTTTAGCTTTACTTTGCGTACATACTGTATTTGTAAATGTGGGACAGAAATCATGGAACCTTCTGTGTGAGTTTTTAAGTAAACAGATTGGGTTTTGTCTTTTGTGTTCACTCATGCAAATGCCATGCTAGTGAATACAGAGGTATTCCAATAAAGACGCAGTAAAGGACATTCCTAGAGTTCTTTCTCTAGAAATACTGTGGCACATTTGTCAGTTTGTCTCACCAGAAACTGTACATGAAGCATAAAATACGCACTTGACCATTTGCTTTCTTTCAGGAATTGATTTTTCCAGTAGCACTCACGATTACCAAATGACTGCCTTCGCACAGTAAAATAAAACAGAACAGAACAGTTTTGATCTTTTATTGTTTTCCTAGCCGGCCCCTCGTTCGTTGTGGTATGTAGCTTGGAATTTATGCCCGTCCAGGTCATAATACATTGGCACGCTTTTTGGTTTCAAGAATGTGTCTCGGAATTTCAGCAATTTTCTCTCAAAATAATAAAACGATCTCACCGTCTGCTGTGTAAGTATGTTCATAAACCTTTTTTTTTTTTTTTTGACTGAATATAAAGTCCAAGCCCAACTAGGTCAGGAATGAATAATGCCAGCATTTCACACTGCATTTACTGAACCTATAATCAGCTAATAGCACAGTGCAGTAAAACTGAAATCAAATGGAAGGGATTCATGGTCCATTTTAGGGAGATCTAAGCCTTCGTTACTCCATTTGCAGCAGTTTGTAAGTGCACCATTTAAAGACATCTGCATGTGTATATTAGCCATTCGAGCCTAACATTAGCAGATAGAGAGGCAGCACTTTCTAAATGTTGCACTAGATGAATTGCCATTAATATCTGTTTTATATGCTTGCCAACAACTTTGATATAAGGTTTGATGTCACTAAACTCTATCTAGGTTTTATTAGACTCTCAGGCATTATATGGAATGTTAGAGGCATTAAGTGCTCTAGTGAATTTAGAGATACAAGCACTCGCTCTGTTAATGGATTAGTCTCATGACACAACATTGTTCTCTTAGCAAAGTCTAGCTGCAATTAATTCACCTCAGTGTATATCAAACCAGTAACCAAACATGAAGGACATTAAGACATTAGGACATTCTTTTCCCGTTAGTCATCCATTAAAGGTTATGAAAAATGTATTGAATGTATTTATAAAATGTATTAAATATTTGGACTCCTCCACATGTTCAACAGGAAGCTGAATCATTCAAGCTGCATAAGTGACGAAGTTCTGCCATTCTTTCTTTTCAATGACATGGTCCTACAGACTGATAAAGTAACATTTCAGGATATATTTTAGGTAAATAATTAGAATGTCCCAAATATCCTTATACCATTAGCGTGGATGTTAGTTAACCACATTGAGTGTATTTGCTACTTCTATATTAAAGAAACCCTCAACCTTGTTACTCATTTAAGGGCAAAATACAGCCAATGAGCCTTGTTTATCAGACTGGATACCTACCCACCCATCTATTTTCTTCCACTTATCCTGGTCTGGGTCGCAGGGGCAGACGTCTAAGCAGAGATGCCCAGATTTCCCTCTCCCTAGCTATCTCCTCCAGCTCCTCCACAGGGATGCCCAGGAACTCCCAGGCCAGACGGGAGGTATAATCTATCCATTTAGTCCTTGGTCTATCCCGGTGTCTTCTCCTTCTTAGACATCCAAGCCAGATGCCCGACCCACCTCAACTGGCTCCTTTCAATGCAGACGAGCAGAAACTCTACTTTGAGCTCCCCCCAAATGTCTGAGCTCCTCACCCTCATCTCTAAGTCTAAGCCCAGCCATCCTGCAAATGAAGCTCATATCCGTGACTTCATTCTTTTGATAACTACCCAAAGCTTGTGACCATAGTTGAGGGTTGAGACGTAGATTTTTAAGGCAGGTTTTTAAGGCAGCTTTAGAAACTTTTGTTTCTAAGTTAAACCACCTGAAATTTTTACAGTGGAGTATTTAAAGAAGAAATTAGGTATGGAAATCCTGTAATTTTAGAAAAACGCTTGTTTCCTACTCATGCTCTTCGAGAGCTTTGCTTAGAATTAAATGAAAACCTATTAAACATAGCAGTTTCTCTGTGTGATGTGCTTGGTAGTCCATGATAAGCTCATTACAGAATATCAGTGATTTGGCTCCAGATTTAGGTCTTTCTGGTGCTGTACATGTCTCAGAATAACCTTGTAAATGGTCAACACAGTTTTTTTTTTTAAATTCAATGTTGGAGTCCTACCTCAATAACACTGAGGCAGTTATTGCTAGCAAAAATCACTGCCTCAGCCAAGCAAGGCTTATTAGCATGGATCTTTGCATTCACTACAAGATCATTGGCCACAGTGGTTGCCTGACCCAGACTTGGATACACCCAAATACTTGAATTCTGAGGCCTTCTGAGGCTTAGTGTCCCTTGCTGGCCTACTGTATAGCACTGCTTCTAGTTTTATAGTTTAACCCTGCTCTTCTTCTTAATTTAGGAATTCCTTAGTAAAACATATTTTTGTCAGTTTTGTGAATAGGAAAAACTCTATTATCAGCACTTAGGAGAACTCTTAGTAGGAAGATATGATTCTGTGTCAGTATACCCTCAGAAAGCCAACATGTGCTACCTCAGAGACTCATTCAGTGATAAGTAACAGTGAGCCATGCCAGAAATCTTGCTCCTAGTAAGCGACATAGTGAAATACCACCACCATCACAATCCCATCAGCCTCTCCTATCAAAGATAGAACTGAAGAATTGGTATTGAGTACACAGGAAAGCTAACTTTAGTGTCACATCTGACAAAACATGCTGGAAGGCAGAGAATTGTACAGAATTGTTTTTGAATACACTATTAAATGCGCTAGCCTTGACAGTTGGGGCTGTTTTGGCAAATTATTTGTTTGCTAATGAATATTTGTACTCAAATCACACTTTTGCTACTTTTGTCATTATCACTCCCTGCTGCTAGTTTTTCATTTCCAGTGTCTGGGAGGCAAGCCAACAACACACTAATGCGCAGTAGGCAAGTGATGTTCAGCCATTGTCCTGCTGTCCCCTACACTTTCCAATCACAACTTCATGAAACCTCATTTTTCAGTATTTTTGTGCAAGCGTCACCTTCACATTTGGATGGCTCAAACAGTAAGTTTTGCCTAAAATGAGAGGTAAAAATTGCACAAATAAATAACAAAATTACATGTGCTTTGATGACATAAAAACTAGATGTTATACATTTTCCAGTGTAAAAGCACTGCCATGTTATTTCTTTCCCTGTATTACTACCTGTCTTCAAACATATTCATCAAAATGGGTTATGTCTTTTAAAAGTAAAGATAAGTCTACTTTACCGCTCTTAATATATACTTAGACATGCTAGTCATTTAAAAGAAAACTAGCAAATGAATATACTTTTTCAAGTCCCCTAAAACTTCATTAAAATATGGAAATGAAATGTTTACCAAAGTGTTTTTCACTCCCCTCAGAAAGTGTTGGAACATCAAGGACAATTCTGTTGTTTTTCACTATACACTGAAGACATTTGCGTTGAGATTCAAAGATAAATATGAGACAATAGATAATAATTTCAGCTTTAATTTCCTCATATTTACATCTAGATATGTTAAATTACAACATGGCAACTTTTGTTTGAACCCACTCATTTTTTCAAATGAGCAAAAATTAAATAGATTGTTCAAAGAATTAATAGCTCTGAATGTCTATTTGTTTATTTCAAATTATAAGTATTACATTTATTACATGTTCCCTCAAATAATTCAGTCAATCATGATGATATCATCAACAAATAAATAAATAAATAAACGACACAACCTATTAATGACTAGAGTCGGAGCTTAATATAAACTCTATACGTGTAATCCTAACAAGTGACAAATTAATAAGATATTATTCATAGTGTTAAAAAAAAACTGCTAGACTTTCCAGAATTGTACTGAAACATTTCAGATAACAGTAAATATCATTGTGTTACAGTTACAAGACTTGCTTAAAATATGGATACCTTAAGATCATATTATGGGAAAACAATAGGATGCATCTTCTATAGGTCTTCTAATGAAGCTACACTGCCTCGTAGTGTTTAGAAGGTTGTAATTTGGAGAGTGTAGACAGATTGAGCTGTAAGTGTTGTAGAAATGGATCTGTTCTCCAGCTTGTGAGCTGATGAGCTGTGGTAATGGGGACAAATGTGAGAAAGGCAGAGAGAAATGATGGTGGAAACCTATGTCTGATTAACGAAAGGCACGGCGAGAGAGAGAGAGAGAGAGAGAGAGAGAGAGAGAGAGAGAGAGAGAGAGATGATGTGTGTAGAGAGATGAGGGCAGAAAGACAAAGTAGTAATGAAATAATGAAAGAGGCAAAGTAACAGCAAATTGCTAGAGAATTTACGGTGATTTAAATATATGAAATACAAAATTTATATTTCATCATATTTGGCAGTATTATATATCAAAGCATGTGTAGTAGCTCAAGACAGAGCGTACACACCTGCTCTTCAGGAAGCTTATTAAGAGTCAAGTGTATGTTGTGAGGATTTAAAATGAAAATTGTGCACATAACTACGTACTTGAACAATATTCAGACAATTATGTGACAAATATATTTAGGAGTTTACAAAATATTTTTTTTACCCAATGCACATACTTCTTGCCTGATATTGCCCGAGAGTGTACTGTAGTGGTGTGTAGGTTTCGGAGATCCCTAGGGTTTGAGATTATATATATACATATATATATATATATATATATATATATATATATATATATATATATATATATATATATATATATATATATAAAAAGTAAGTTTATCAATGTTATCTTTAATTTAACTGCAATTTTAGTAAAACCAGAAAATGGTTTTAATATGATACTGTAGTCAGTATTTCAAGTATACAGCTGGATGAACGGAGCGTTCTGGAATAAATGTTTGAGAACTTATTAATGAAAAAAGGTGAAATGCCATTTCATGCCAATATTAAAAGCATAAACATGACACCATTAAGTAATTAATAGAATTGCCCATATTGGAACGATATTAATTCTTTATCACTTTAAAACAGAAAAGTAAAACTAATAGAAAATTGTTTAATTCTATTCTTTAAAATAGCTAATTAAAATTGAAATAAAATAGCATACATCCTCTGCACACATTATGATTTCATGACACTGATTTAGTTTGGCTGCATTATGTTGTATGAACAATTATCTGTGGATACACACTATATATGGGGGGGTGGGGGAAATGCTAAATAATAGGATGTGCTGGATCAAGTGCTATTTTATAACCTGCCAAAACCTTGGCAGAGTGAAAGCCTTTTTAAACCAAATTTGCAGTGATTAATGTTCTAATTACAACTAGGACTATCCATGCAGCAATATACTGGCAATACATTAGACTCCTATTGGATTTTTTCAATGCTTTCCATCTTCTGATCATTTCCATATCATCATATTAATTATGAAGTTTGTGCAAGTGATTTACATAATCAGAATGGGAAGCCTAGAAAACCAAGTATGTGTGTAACCTGAAACAGAATACTTTGCATGAATAAATATTGACATAATGTTTGTACTTAAGTCACCGACTCTGAATATAGCTCTTTGAGTCCAATGATGTTAAAGTGTTGAGATTTTTTCCTTCACAGTCAGAGATTTAGCCATGTATCTGTGTCAGGATGGCTGTCTGAGGCTTCATTACAGGAGTTAATAGGGTTGTATGTTTAACTTGACAGCATATTTTGAGCTGAATGTCAAGTTGCAGATAATATACTACAATGTAATGGAGCTGTATATGTTAAGATGCTTCACAATAATGGGGAAGCATATGTTAGCCAGCTCCATAATGGTGTCCATAAAATGCCTGCAACGTAATGCAGGCATTATTTTGATATTAAAATAGATTGCACAATAAATTTCTGGATTGTTTTTCAATTATGTTGATCCTACATGCATTGAAACTGTTGTGTGATACACTGATCAGCCACTGAGAGCTGAAGTGAATAACACTGACTATGTTGTTATTATGAGGTGGGATACCTTAGGCAGTAAGTGAACAGTCAGTTCTCAAAGTTGATGCGTTGGAAGCAGGAAAAATGGGCAAGCATAAGGATCTGAGCGACTTTGACGCGGGTAAAGTGTGATGACCTACCAAAAGTTAGTACCTACCAAAAGTCGTCGAAGGAAGGATAACCGGTGTACCGGCAACAGGGTCATGGGCACCAAAGACTCACTGAGGCATGTGGGGATGACTGTACTGTAGCATGAATTGATGAAAAAGTTAATGCTGGCAATAATTGAAAGGTGTCAGAACACAGTGCATCACAGTTTGCCGCATAAGGGCTACATAGCAGGAGATCTGTCAGAGCACCCATGCAGACCCCTGTTCACCACTGAAGTTGCTGAACTGGACATCAGAACTGGACCATAGAGCAATGGAAGAAGGTGGCCTGGTCTGATAATCACGTTTTATTTTACCGTGCTTAAATAGGATGGCCAGGTATGTCAATTGCCTAGGGAAGAGATGGCACCAGGATGCACTATTGAAATAAGGCAAGCCGGAAGAGACCGTTTGATGCTCTGTTCAATGTTCCACAGAGAATCCTTGGATCCTGGCATTCATGTGGATGTTACATATTATGTGGTGACACATACCACCTACATAAACATTGTTGCATACCAAGTACACCCTTTTTATTTTTGGTGGGGGCACGTGAGCATGATGGCAGTGACTTTTGGCTCACAGTTATGGTGTTTGTTCTTTTATGTATGTTCTAGTGTGTGTGTTCATCTGTACTGAGTTTTGTCAAGTGAAGCAAGTGTAAGGCCGGCAGGAATTGATTAACCTTGGATTGCAATCCAGTGTGGTTGTTACGGCGGCCTTTCAACTGGCTAATAGTATCCCTGTGGACATAGCGCAACCTCCCGGGTCTTTGTGGATTGTTGTCAGGTCCGTCAAGTGGCGCAGGCGGCAGAGAGAGAAAGAAGGCAAAAGCGAGACTGCCGGTCGGGCCTACTCACCAGGCTGAGAAAACAACCCGGTAAACCACCGCTCCCGAGCTTATTCCTTTCCAATGCCAGCTCCATCACACACAAAATGGACGATATGGAGCTACTGATAGCCAAGAACAACTCCTTATTCGACTGTTATGTGATTATAATAACTGAGACCTGGCTACTCCCAGGGATTCCCAGTGCTGCTGTACAGCTAGCAAGGCTCTCACTACACCGCAGGGACCGCACCATAGATTCCAGTAAGAGCAGAGGTGGAGGACTTTGCATGTATTTTCATAATGACTGGAGTTCACAAAGCCACATCATAGAGAGCCATTGTTCACCTGATATTGAGGCTCTGACAGTCATATATAGATTTTTTCCTGCCACGGGAGCTAACAGAAGTTGTTATTACTACTGTTTACATTCCACCTGATGCTAATATCAGCACAGCTCTCATATACTTGCACAGTATTATCAGTATTATAGGCAAACATCAGAGGGCCTATCCAGATGGAGTTCATATTATAGCTAATGACTTTAATCAGGCATGTTTAAAGATTGTACTTTCAAAATTCTCACAACATGTGAAATGTGCCACCAGAGGAAGAAATACACTTGGTCATGTGTATTCAAATATCAAGTATGGCTATAGAGCTGTGCCTCTTCCACATCTAGGCCTATTTGACCATGTCTCACTGTTCCTTGTCCCAGCCTATACTCTCCTCAGGGAACAGATAAAGTCAACCAATAAGACCATTAAAACCTGGCCTGACTACAAGACTGCTTTGCAACGACTAAATGTGACTTGTTTAAACATCAGGACCTGGCAGAATATACACAAACTGTTCTGTTTTATATTGCCAGCTCCACTGACATCGTCACTGAAGAGAAGTGCATCTGGGTCTTTCCAAACCATAAACTCTGTATGATGCCTTCAAATCAGGTGACAGGGCTCTCTATAGTACCATGAGAAAAACCTAAAAAGAGCCATCAAAGAAGCTAAGCCCTGATGGAGTGCTTAGAAAGGTACTTAGGGCTTGTGCCTACAATCTTGCTGCTGTCGTTTCAAACATTTTCAATCTGTCCCTGTCACAAGACATCATCCCACCCTGTCTTAAATCAGCCATTATCATCCCAGTCCTGAAGAAGCCTGCTGTAAACAGTTTAAATGACTACAGCCCATTGCCCTTACCTCTATTGTCACCAAGTGTCTATTGAGATTAGTATTGAGGCATATTAAAGCCAGCCTCCCTACCACTTTTGACCCCCATCAATTTGCTTATAGGGCTAACAGGTCTACAGAGGATGCCATTGCCAAGCCCTCCACAAGGCTCTGGTGCGCCTAGAACACATATGTTCAGATACTCTTCATTCATTTATAATTCTGCTTTCAATACCATCATACCGGACATCCGCTCACCTCTGCACCTGGAATATGGATTTTCTCACTAACCACCCCCAGGCGTCAGGCTAGGTCTCCACCTCTCCTCCACCCTCACTCTCGGCACCGGTTCCCCACAGGGATGTGTGCTGAGTCCACTACTCTACTGCCTCTATACATATGACTGAATCTCCACATACTCCTCCATTCACATTATAAAATTTGCAGATGACACTACAGTGATTGGACTAATTTCTGGAGGTGATGACATTGCATTGCTCTGAAAACAACCTGTGGCTAAACACAAAGAAATCTTCCATCTTTATAAATGGATACTTTAAATTCCTGGGAATGAATATATCTGACAGTCTCTCCTGGTCCACAAACACGACATCTGCTGCTAAAAAGGCACAGCAGTGCCTGTAGTTCCTGTGAGTCCTAAAAAAAAAGCCATCTGTGTCCAAGGCTACTGGTGGCCTTCTACTGCTCTGCTATAGAGAGTGTTTTAACATACTGCCTCACAATGCGATATGGGGGCTGCTCAGAAGCTGACAAAAAAGCTCTTCAGAGGGTCAATAACACAGTGCAGAACATCATTGGCTGCCCTCTCCCCTTACTGCAGGACAATGCAAACACCTAGTACCTATAAAGAGCAAAAAACTTTTTTTTTTTTTTTTTTTTTTTACATCACTTTGTCTTTAATCTATTTATTAATTTTCATATGATGCATTTACATGTGATTCATTTTCATGTGATTCATTTACATGTGATTCATTTTCATGTGATTCATTTACGTATAATTCATTTACAAGTGATTCAATTACTAATTTGCTTCTCTTGAAATCCAGTTTTAGATTGTGATATTACAAAGGTCTTTCCAGATTATTACTTGCTGTATGAGATAACCGCAGTAAAATTGCCTGAATTCTATAATATAATTTGTTCACCATGTTAGTTTAAGTCCTCTACAAACAGATTCGTAATTGAATAACAAATACTGTAACAGTGTAGCACGTAAAGCAGAGGAGATAACATTAATAAAATTAAATAAACAGACACTCCAACCCAGTCAGAATATCAAAACAGAGAAGCATATTAATACAGAAATAAATTTTAAGAGGATGGCAAAAAACATTGTTAAGGACTTTTCTCACCCAGGTCACTACCTTTTTGTGCCCTCCTGCCCACAGGAAGGCGACACAGGGCAATTAAAACATGCAGTGCCAGATCCCTGAACCGTTTCTATCCAAAAGCTATCCAGTTTCTAAACTAAGGGCTATTATATATGACACTCACTGTGGACTGTGCAGTAACTGTTTGAAACCCATAATCTCACACTTTCTTATTTTACCTGCTGCATTTAGGTTTATAAATGGAATGTTATTGTGTGGTTTACATGTGTGTCTGTATTGTGCCACTGCTGGGCAATTTCTGAAATTTTGTTGTATTTCGAAGCAATGACAAAGGCTTCTATTCTCTTCTATTCTATTATTCCAAAATGATTTGTAACTTTGACAATGGCCAAATTGTGATCAATACCAGTGTGATGCTCTAGGCGATGTTCTGCTGGGAAACCTTGGGTCCTGGCATTCATGTGGATGTTTCTTTGACCCGACCACCTACCTAAACATTGATGCAGACCATGTACACCCCTTCATGGCAACAGTATACTGTAATGCCAGTGGCCTCTTTCAGCAGGATAACGTGCCTGAAATATTGTTTAGGAATGGTTTGAGGAACATAACAAAGAGTTCATGGTGACTTGGCCACCAATTTCCCCAGATCTCAGTCTTATCGAGCATCTCTGGAATGTCCTGGACAAACAAGTCTGATCCATGCAGGCCCCACCTCACGTTAAAAGTGCAATTAGCAATTAGGTAAAAAATTGAGAATTTAATTTTGGTGTCATTATTCACCATTAAGGAATGAGCACAAGAACACACTGACTGGTTCTAATAAAAGCAAGAAAGTAGAGCCACATTAAAATCACCGTTCTTCCTAGAATGAGACGGCGTTCACAATAGCCTGTATTGTGCAGTAACTATCAGTCAGCTCCGCCATCTGGAGGAAATGTCAGCGTGCCCTCACCTAACTGATTCTTAGTGATCTTATAGCATGTCGGCCATCGGTAGAAGAAGCAGCCGAGACTGTTGGAGAAATAATTATCCGAAGCATGTAACCTACTTTGGTGCTCAATACACTGTCACTAATTTAATTGTCTACCTCAGTGGATGGTGAAGCTGCAGATGCAATGGAGGGATCATTATCCAAACCTTTTATAAGGTATTGAAGTGCTTACTGACACTGAGCATTTATTCTTTTTTTTTTTTGCCACCGTGTGTTCTCCAATCTTTATACTGAATTTCAAAGAATGCTAATCTATCTGCTAATCTTTTTTTGTTGCTGCTTTGTTTATATCAACTCAACATTTCCCAGTTTTCCATGTAATTATTTAGGCAAAATTTATTTATTTATCTTTTATCACAAGTTAACGGCTTATAAGATATTTACTCATCTGTCTAATGGTTTTAACTATTACTGAACTACTTAACAAATTTCCAGGAGATATATAGTACTGTGCAAAAGTCTTAGGCACCCTATTTTATTTTTTTAATAGAAACATTGTTATACATTTTTATTTTATGACTTCTACATTAACGAGTCAGTACAAAAAGCATGTTAGATTTCCAAACGTTACTTTTTCAGCACAAAATTAAATGTTCCAGAAAATTTTGTGCATGTCAGTAAAGAAAGTAGCCTATAATGTAAGACACTTTTCAGACAAAAAACACAATGAAGGCTGCTGGATTTTGCTGCAAAAATAAATAAGTGCGAAAGTCAAAGTCTCCAGAAGAACCGTGGCTGGTTCTGCAAGTTGCTCAATAAAAATTACAGCTCACTTCCTTATAAAACTGTACAAATTTTACCTGAGACTACTCAATGTTTTCATTTTTTAAACAAAATGATCACATCCAAATATCAACTTTGTTTCTTTTATTTCTGTTTACTTTAAAGTATCGCTCCCCATGTGTTGCCGGTTCACGGTTTGTCCTTCCTTGGACCACTTTTGGTAAGTACTAACCACTACATACCTGGAACATTCCACAAGACCTGCTGTTTTGGAGATGCTCTAACTCAGTCGTATAGCCATCACCATTTGGCCCTTGGCAAAGTCACTCAGATCCTTATGCTTTCCCATTTTTCCTGTTTCCAAACCATCAACTTTGAGAACTGACTGTTCTCTTCAAACTCAGGTGTTAATGATATGGCTGATCATGTAGTGTCACTCATTCATTCCTGTTTATTTACTGCATAGCTACCTATGAATTAGTGTATGTTATATCACAGTGCAGTTGAATTCTCAAATCTGATCTTTCAGTGGGTGTGGATTAACTTTATATAACAGCACAGACAGTAGTTCCAGCTGTCCCAAAAATGATACTTAAACTCATGTTGTTCAAAAAAGAAAAACCTATTTGTTGATGTAGTGAAGCTTTCGGTTAGTGGATTTTTAAGTAAAATTTATGGAAGGAATCTTGGGTGTCAGTGCTTAGTAAGCAAGTTTCCCAACATAGGAAACTCTTCAGGACAGAGGAGTTTGTGCTTTCTTGTTTATAACTGCTACAATGTTTATAAATGCTATAAGCCACGGATGTCAAACTCATTTTAGTTCAGGGGCCACATACAGCCTAATTAGATGTCAAGTAGGCCGGGCCAGTAAAATCATAGCATAATTCCCTATAAATAACAATAAGTCAATTTTTTCCCCTTTGTTTTCTTGCAAAGTAGTAAAAGTACATTAGGAAAATCTTTATATTTAATGAAATATCCTTTTCTCTATCGCTTATAGAGACCGACCTAGCTACACTAATCTCATCAGCCAATTCATCAACCTGCATACTAGATCCCATACCTACATGTTTGTTTAAACAGATTTGTCCAGGAGTAATTAAGTCACTTTTAAATATAGTAAATTCTTCCCTAACCATTGGCTATGTACCTAAATCTCTAAAAAATAGCAGTTATTAAACCATTGATAAAAAAACCTGACCTTGACCCGTCTCAATTATCCAGTTATAGACCAATATCGAATCTCCCCTTCATCTCTAAGATTCTAGAAAAGGTAGTAGCAAAGCAGTTATTCTCATACTTAGAAAGGAACAACATTCATGAAATGTATCAGTCAGGATATAGACCTCATCACAGCACAGAGACAGCACTAGTTAAAGTAGTAAATGACCTTCTTCTGACCGCTGAGGGTTGTGTCTCGCTGCTTGTGTTACTCGACCTTAGTGCAGCTTTTGATACCATAGATCACACTATTCTCCTTGATAGATTAGAAAATGTTGTTGGCATTAAAAGAACAGTCCTCTCCTGGCTCAGGTCTTATCTGACCGATCGTTATCAGTTCGTAGATATAAATGGTGATTTCTCCCTGCGTACTGGGGTTACTTTTGGAGTTCCCCAGGGTTCTGTTTTAGGCCCACTGCTTTTTACTTTATATATGTTACCCCTAGGACAAATTATTCATAAACATTGAATTAGCTTCCACTGTTATGCTGATGATACACAGTTGTATGTGTCAGCGAAGCCAGAGGACAGACAGAAGCTTAGTAAAGTTGAGGATTGTGTAAATGACATTAGACGTTGGATGTTAACTAACTTCCTTTTACTTAATTCTGATAAAACAAATACTTTTATTAGGCCCACGTGTAGCTAGAAGTAATCTTCCTGACTACACAGTAACTCTGGATGGTCTTTCTGTTTCATCATGTACAGCAGTTAAAGACCTCGGAGTGATTATTGACTCCAGTCTATCATTTGATGCTCATGTAGATAATATTACTAGGATAGCGTTCTTTCATCTCAGAAATATTTCTAAGATAAGAAACATACTGTCACTACATGATGCAGAAATACTGGTTCATGTATTCGTCACCTCTAGATTAGATTACTGTAATGCCTTACTGTCTGGATGTTCCAGTAGGAATATAAATAAACTCCAGTTAGTCCAGAATGCAGCTGCTAGAGTCCTTACTAGAACTAGAAGATACGACCACATCACCCCGATCTTATCCACACTGCATTGGCTCCCTGTAAAATTTCGCATTAAGTTTAAAATACTTCTAATAACCTATAAAGCACTACACGGTTTTGCACCACAATATCTAAGTGACCTTCTGGTTTTATATGATCCGCCACGCCTACTCAGATCAAAATATGCAGGCTATTTGATATTACCTAGAATAGTGAAGTCTACAGCAGGGGGAAGAGCCTTCGCTTATAGAGCCCCACAGTTATGGAACAGTCTTCCTATTAGTGTTTGGGACTCAGACACAGTCTCAGTGTTTAAATCTAGGCTTAAAACGTATTTGTTTACTCAAGCTTACCCTGACTAGATTCTATCTCACTACTTCACAGTCCTAATCGTTTTTCTCCCTCTCTCTCTCTTTTTGCCGAGCCCCACACGAATTTATGGAGATATTGGAAATCCAGATCCCCTCTGCCTCTGGATGAGCCCAAATCTTCTGCTGGGACTACGGCTGCTCCTAAGGCCATACTTCTCATTTTCACATTATCTGTGTTACCTTCACATTCTGTGTTACCCAGATGAGGATGGGTTTCCCTTCTGAGTCGGGTTCCTCTCAAGGTTTCTTCCTCAAAAAACATCTTAGGGAGTTTTTCCTTGCCACCGTTGCCACTCAGTGGCTTGCTCAGTTGGGATAAATTCCATTTGTTTTCTACCTGTTTGTCTCTGTTTATCTGTTCCTGTTTGTCTCTCTTTAGAGGTTTCTGACTGTTTATACCTGTTTTTTTATTTCTGTAAAGCTGCTTTGAGACAATGACTATTGTAAAAAGCGCTATACAAATAAAATTGAATTGAATCGAATTGAACTTTTACAAAACATCACAAAAAAGCTCAGATTTCTTAATACAAACATGTGCAATTTGCTTCTTATCATTTACATGTGTGCATTACAACTGGTCAAAGTGTTTTTAAAAATGCAAAAATTTAAGTCACGGGTATTTGGAACTGAAATATGTTGTATTGAACTTTAAAATTTATGGCATTACATGAATAGGATTCCACCAAACCAAACTCTTCTGTAGTGAGGCTGTCGACATTTTTAAAACTATTACTACAGCAAGGATTAATTTTCACAGAACTGTATTCTTTAAGCACGATCAGTGTCTGAAGCACCATTTAAAGGAGTTAGTAATGTCTAGACTACTTTGTTTTTGCTCCAGAAAATTGGCAGCTTTTGGTCCTTTGTCAAAAAAAGGAGATACTTTTTTCCTTTTTAACAAAGACATTTTGTCTAATGAGGGTGTGGGGACTAGTAGAGACTACATCATAATTGTCATGACACAGGACCCAAGACAGGAAGTAAGTGCAGGAGTGACGTCTTTATTTGGACTTAAAGTGAAGACTTGCAATGGAAAACCTATCCCTCAACTCGGGATGAGACATGCAGCACAAAATTTAGAACAGGACTGTGCCTAGAAACACTAGCTTAACTCAGGTATGAAACACTCATTAAACAAAGACATGAACACACTTAACTATGGCATGGCATAAACACTTCCTATCTATGACATGGCTTAAACACTTAACTATGACGTGGCATAAACTAAGGAACAGGAAAACAGAAGGAGCATGGCACCATTATTCATGCTGTCGTCTTCTTCTCTGTTAGTCCCTTCTCTACTTTACTTTAATGCTATAAGACTGCACAGCAACGCGAGGGGTTTAAATAGCCAGTCAGCATTCTCTTAATTGCCGACAGCTGGCAACACTTGACACAGTTTCAAGCTCTTGTGCACTCTGAAGCCACTTGTGCACGTTGTCCCCACAGCGCCATCTGCTGGCGAGATCATGACAGTAATAACTAACAGCAAAAGTTGCATTGCTACCATCCGCTGTTCGGTCAGCTGTGGAGTCCCACAGTTGTGCCGCGTCTTCTACACTGACTTAAACAGTGCGCCTCTAGAGGATCATTTAGGAATAACATTTTATTAAAAATTTGTAGTTTATGTCGTTTATGCATTTTTTCACTTTCAAAATTCATCCTGCGGCCCAGATTGAACCCCCTAGCAGGCCGGTTTTGGCCCGCGGGCCGTACGTCTGACACCCCTGAATAAGCAATGACAGGAACTAATTTGTCTTGCAGATGTTCCGTAACATTAAATGTAATTATAAACAGTTAAAAAGCATGATGCGCAATTCATTAATAAAGTAAAGATCATTGGTCAATCACTGTAGTAAAAGCAGAATAACACATGACAGGCTGTGCTGTTATATGAAAATAATCCACTTTGGATTTGTTATTCCTTATATACTCTATAGTCAAATGTTACCCAGCATTATAAGGACTGCATGTACCTAAGTGTATTTCTCAGATTTGCCCTTTTGTCAGTAGCTGTTGTGACACATAAAAAGCATTTTACTGCTTTGTACTTTTAACTTTGGACCCATTTAACATACTGTTGCATTGCATTATGATTAATACTGTAGAATATGTAGCCCTGTTGCCCACCCTTGCAATCTACATTTCATGTTTTCATGAACAATAGCTAAAACCACAGGAAATGCAGCTTTAAGCAGACTTCAGTGAATAATGAGGAGTTTTCCTCAAGTTTCACTTGTCTAAAATATGTGTTTTCTTCATCAGCAGGCTGCCACAGTCTCACACTTTCAGAATAAACCTGCCAATCATTTCAGTTCCAAGTAGGCCAAAAATAAGTGCGGCAAACTAACTTTCTAAAAAGGCATGGATAATCCTTATTATTATTATTATTATTATTATTATTATTATTATTATTATTATTATTATTATTATTATTATTATTATTATTATTATTGGTGTTGTTGTTGTTGTTGTTGTTTCTCTTCTTCCTCTTCTTCTTCTTCTTCTTCTTCTTCTTCTTCTTCTTCTTATTATTATTATTATTATTATTATTATTATTATTATTATTATTATTTCTCATACTGAAGTATTTTCCAGTTTGGAGTCTCTGAATATTACAACAAAAAAAGGTGGAAATATCAGGAGACCTTGTGAATCATCATATACATATTTGACCTCTATTTCAAGGACAAAATAAAAAAAAATGTGGGGGAAAATATGTTATCTGCAGAATCCACAAAAAGAAAGCGGGTGAGTATGTGTAAAGTTAAATTCCTAATCCTTTCTTTGTCACTGCAGCAGCTGCTAATCTTCTTGATAATGGAGGAATGTTCCCTTGGAGTAGAATCAAAAGGTCTATTTACATGTATTTAATGGCTGAGGTTTCTAATTTGCCTGGCTGTGTGGATTAGCCTGACTCAAAGCGTGTAGCCAACCAAAGATGGCAATCACTCTTCACTCCCTGTTTGTTGTTTGTTGCTCCTTACGAAATAGATAGTCACAAATTAATATGACGGCTTTGTCTTTGTTTGGCTCTCTTGCACCAAATTAAACTGGGATGGATTAACATTCCGTCCAATTTATTATGCAAACCTCCACCGGGAATGCATTTGCATGAGAAATGCGTGACATGGGTGCAGCTAGGCAAGGCCTGCTAAATGATGTCAAGACCCATTCGAGCCTTTAAAAGGTAAACAATACCAGGCAGCCAGAGGGATGTTGGAGCTGAACCCGTTGTGGGGTTTGGGTTTTTGTTTTTTGTTCATAATAACAATTCCGTTTGAGATTAGTCACAGCCAAGCATGGACTCACAAAAATGGAGAGTTCTCTCATAGGTACCATCAAAATGAGAGAGGAGGAAAGGTGAAAACAATCAGCATTTTGCATGGAAAATATGCATACTCATATTGGCACCTTCACTTTTTGGCATGAAGACAACACAATGTTCCGTGTATTTTCAATCAAAACAGAAAAAAAGTATAAATTCACCTGCAGACATTTGTGTACTTGATTTTCTAGACTCCCCATTCAGATATTAATTTCACCTCCATGTAGTTCACACTTCCAGGATTGCCAGACTTTTCTTGAATGAGGATGGGTTTTACAATAGCATCTAGACCAGCTACTTTAAATACTTTTATTATTATTATTATTATTATTATGATTATTATTATGATTATTATTATGATTATTATTATTATTATTATTATTATTATTATTGTTGTTTTAAATATTATTAATAAATAGTACTATTTGTTACTATTTATTCAATATATTATTTATTAATATTGTCATTACTATATATCATTGCTATATTATTATTATTATTATTATTATTATTATTATTATTATTATTATTATTATTATTATTATTATTATTATATTATTATTAATATTAATATTATTATTATTATTATATATCACAATTTTTCCAGTCCGTTTCATGCACCCTGACCTGCATCCAGCTGCAATTTCTACCACTGCTGTAATATAAATTGCAACTGAGCCTACCATTTCCACATAAGGTGAAATATTTGTATTTTAGATGCAATATAAGTAAATTAGGATTGTAATTTTGTTGTGTTCTCTGAGATGTGTTTATTGAATGTATCATGTTCTGACAAAACAACAAGAAAAATTCCTAATATATGTAGATGACTTTGATTCTGATTAAATACAAGTTTTTGGCTTTAAGCAAAAAAAAAAAAAAAAATATATATATATATATATATATATATATATATATATATATATATATATATATATATATATATATATATATATATATATATCAGAGGATAGAAAATGAAGATTAAAGAAGGAAATGAAGGTGTTTTTTCTCTTTGCTGTCAGATGTTATAGGAAATAAGATAACATAAAAGTAATAGATAAGTTAAATATATATATATATATATATATATATATATATATATATATATATATATATATATATATATAATATAAATCTAATAATTTATAATATTATGGTAATATATGAATGAGAAGGTTTAACGATATGGCTTCCTTCATTCTTATTTGACAGCTTATAAAATAGTACTTGATCCTGCACATCCTATTATTCTGCATTTTATATATATATTTTTTTTATAACCGAAGGAAGTAAGAATTTTTACTGTATAAATATATATGAATACCAGTGGCAGGCCACTATAATAAGAGTTATGTAGCTTTGACTCTAAATTAGTTATTTTGTTTTTGCAGTTTGTTGTGCCACATAATAGCCATTATATATATCTGAAAAAAGTGTAACATTTTGGCCCAGTTCCCATCATTTTGTTTCTTTTTTCCCCATCCTTTCTGCTTTTCGTGCACAGCTTAACGATGAATGCAACATGTTTAAAAAGCAGAAGGATAAATTAAATTTTGGAAGTCTCTTTCTGCCTCTGTCTTTATTTCTTTCTCATTCTAGATCACAAATCTCCAGTCTGACAAACTTGCAACTTGGTCTATCACATACTTTCAATCTCTCTCTCTCTCTCTCTCTCTCAGATACACTCTCGCACTCTCACTCTCTAAGCCCATACAGCCTGGAGCTTAACTAATTAAATTCTTTTAAGTGAGCTGGATGGCCATGTTGGCCTGAGTCTACAGCAGGAAAAGGTCACTGCTAGCTGAAACCCACTCCCATTGACAGACACACTTACTCCACCTGAACGTGTTTCTCTTACTTGAAGTTTAGTAGATTGTTAATTATCAGATTACGAGTTGGTTTTTGAAAGGGCACTGAGATGCCCCGAGTTTAATGGATACAAAACAAGGAGGGGAAGTGAAGAGGTTTCCAGAGCGTGCATCAGACTTTGTGATTGAACCCTTAGGAAATTGAGATGATGTGACTGAATTGACTCTAGTGACTCCAGTGAATTTCTAGGCAAACATATTTAGAAATTTAATAAGGATGATCTTGGACTCCATTAGTTATTAGTTATATATAGAAATTTAAATAGCCATCCTTTTGTGTGAATGGAAATGTCTCAGTTTCATCATGTAAGTTATTTTAAACACCCCCCCTCTATTTGATAACCTGCCAAATCCCACCCACTGACCAGTTCTCTCCGGGTACCAACCAGGGAGAATGAAGGCTAATACGTGTAACCTCGCAGCCAACCACATCTTTTCGAACTACTGCTTATACTGTTGCTATCTAACCTCTTACACATACATGAACTCACAGATGCGAATGATTGCATAGTGTGATTGATAGGGAAGAGACTTTGCCATCGCTCCAACTCAGAGAAAATGAACATAGATGGTAGTGGCATTGTTGGGATTTTAACTTGCAATCTCCTTACAATAATTTATATGATATGTTTGAAATACTGAATTAAAGTTGAATTAGTCAAGTTTCGTGGTTACATAGGTGTGGAATACAATTAATATTTTCTTATTACCAATTTTATACTGCATATAATTAATTTTATAATCCTGGTCTCTATGTAAGTCAAAGAAGCGGCTCTGAATTGTGGTCTAAGGGTGAACAGCAACTTGACATGAGTAAAAACAAGTTCATTATTATTAAGTTCATTATTCAAGTCTTATGCAGGACTGCATAAGATGGGAAGAAGTAAAAACCAGTGCTCATTGCTGACCAGATTACATCATGTTTTCCTTTCCAAACAGAGTAAAATGAGGCTGGAGTAAAGGGGTGTTTAGGAGTGTCTATAAAAAGATTAACAGAAGGCCAACATTTAAAAACAGATAAGCAGTCCAAACTGGAGCATTTTCCAAACTAGTTTTCTCAGCCACACGATACTTTTGGTGACACCATAACTTAAACTATTATTATTATTATTATTATTATTATTATTATTATTATTATTATTATTATTATTATTATTATTATTATTATATTATTATCCTACAAATTTTCCAGTTTATTAGTATTTAAAATAAATAATGTTTAAAGAAAATTAATGCTGCAACTTTAATAATTTCCAACTCCAGTTCCTTTCCATTTTTTCATCTTTCCAGTTATCCCTGTAGATTCAGGTGTGCTGTGTACACAAGCAATCACGTAAGCACTGACATTTGTAGCACGCTCTCCTGTGAATCTGGGTTTATTGATTCAGCAAGCAATGGTGTGCTGTTCCTGCAGCACCAGCAACGATCAGGAAACAGGCAAGAAACGATCAGGAAATGATCAAGGACTAAATATGATTCTCAACCGAACTCTGTCCGTCATTAATGACACTGGCCTTTCCCAGCATTTAGATTTGCCCATAAGCTTCTGAATCTTCTAGTATGGCACTTTCCCTCAAATATTTGTGTTTTAGAAAGTTTTAGAGCAACACTGCAAACCTTTACAACTTATCATAAAGGTGTAGTCTATAGGGACAATGCAATGTTTGCAATGTAAAAGAAACATTGGTGAGCCCTGAAATAAACATCTAATAGGAGTCTAATATACAGCATTTCTAGTATAGTCCTAGTCGTAATATTACAGTAATAATAGCAAATTTGTTTTCATTTGACAATAGTACTTCCACTCTAGTTATTTAGGTTATAAAATAGCACTTGATCCAGCGCATGCTATTATTTTGCATTTTATGGTTATAATTTTTTTATATATATATAATGACCTGACACATGTAGTAAAATTAAATGCAATTTAATTTGCTGCTTTAATATAAAATAATGACAATGTTTTGGTTAATTCCATGCCTGTGGTTTGAAGGATCAGCTTAGCATTATAGCACTGAGCACTGTACTCTTACAGCTCACTTTAAATTAATTCATACATTTTTCCATAAAAAATTCAGTCCTTGAGGTAAGTAATGTAAATATTTTTCCCCATGTGAATATCCAGTGAGGAAGATGCATACATGCTCATCTCTGAATTTCTTCACCCCCATTTTAGTCCGATCTATTTACCCACCTTTTCTGCATCATGCTCCTTTTTTTTTTTTTTACACTTTGCTTATTCCATAATAATTGGACTGCCATCAATTGACCCTTTGCTGGGGGTCACTGATGTTCCTGTGGAGAAAACAACCTAGATAAATAAGTGTAAAAAGTGGATCTGATGCCCTTCAGATGGCCTGTGCTTAATTTGTCTTGTTAAAGTACTATAAACTCATACTCCTTGGCTGGCAAAGAGTCAAGAGCATAGCTGGGAGCCTATGCGACTAGATTCAGCAGGGCGAGAGAGTCATCAGGCTATGTCTTGGGCTTGAGGGAGAAAAAATTGGTCAGACAAGGGCGTTCTGAGCCTTCAGTCACATTACACTGTGTGCTTTGCTTCTTGAGTCATTCTTTTTAGTTCGCACATACACTTAAGACACTCTGCTGTTCGTGAGTATAGCTGTGAGCAGAACTTTGAGAAAGAGAGAGAGTGAGCAAGCACAAGGAGTGAGTTGGACGTTATATTCCGCTTTTTCTTCTCTATCTTGGCAGGGATAGCTGAATGCCTAGACAACCCAAAAGTGTGGCTAAAGAGAGAGAGGGGCCAATTACTGCCATCCCATCACTTAGTACATATGTGTCTTACTAACAGAGAGAGAGAGAGAGAGAGAGAAGAGAGAGAGAAAGAGAGAGAGAGAGAGAGAGGCCAATTACTTCCTTCCCATCACTTAGTGCAGATATGTCTTACTAAGTGGAGAGAGAGTGATCGTAGAATCTGTTCTGTGACACAGACACTGGGCAATAGAGAGAAGACTCCTAAGGAGTGAGCAGAAAGTGACTAAAATGTAGAAGGGGTGTGTGAATGGTCTGCTTTATTACAGCAGGAGATTGAAAGAAGGGCAAGAGAATGTCAGGAGAGGCAGAGTGTAAAGGGTTTCTCACACAGCAGATGACAAAGGAAAGGTCAGAATACATACAGAATACACATTCTCAGCTCAGCTTTTCATACACCAGTGTGTGCTAATCTTAATCCCAACAAAGCTGAGCACAGCTGGTGCTTGTCCTACACAGACTGCTCTGTTATTTTAAACTTGTATGTCCTATATATCCAACAAATATATATATATATATATATATATATTATTATTATTATATATATATATTATAATTATTATTATTATTATTATTATTATTATTATTATTATTATTATTATTAACAATGACAATATATATACAAATTCATGTGAAAAAGCAAAAAGTATACCCCATGGAAATTGTTGCCTTTTTTTTTTTTTAATTTTTTTTTTTACATATTTGGACAAGGAAACATTTGATTCTCTCTGTAACAGTGCCTATTAATAAAATTGCTATATGTGAACAATCATTTATTCAACAGAACTATCAATAGATGTAATATTCTTCTGTTGAAAACGTATATACACCCTTGGCTTTAGAAGCTAGTACTGCCCCCTTTAGCAGAAATAACTTCATGAAGGCATTTTGCATAATTGTCCACCAGTATCTGAGATAGGCTTGCTGGAATTCTTGACCACTCTTTCATGCAATATTCTTTCAGTTGCAAGATGTTTGGGGATTTTCTTGCATGTACTGCCCATTTCAAATCCCCCAACAACATTTCAATGAGATTCAAATCTGGGCTTTGACTAGACCATTCCATACCCATTCCTTGGTGAATTTGCTAGTGTGCTTAGGAACATTATCCTGGTGAAAGGTCCACTTTCAGTTCAACATCAACTTTTGGAGAGATGGCCTCACTCTGAATTCAGAGTTGAATTGCTTTGCTGAGAAATGAATGCAAGCTGTCTAGTCCCTGACACAGCGAAGCAACCCTAAACCATAACATTTCCACCACCATGTTTCACAGTTGGTATGAGGTGCATTTCCTGAAAGGCTGTCTTTGGTCTGCACCACACATGTCTGCTGTTACTGTGGTCAAACAACTCTATCTTTGATTTGTCTGTTCAGAGCACAATATTCCAAAATGCCTGCTATTTGCATATTTGCTCATTAGCAAATTATAGTCTTGCAAAGGCTTTGTCCTTCCATGCAGATCAAATTTGTGCAATCTCTTTCTGATTTTTTGGGTGAAATTTTGGGTCTTATGCAGACTTTTTTTCAGAAGGCCGTACAGAACTCTTTAGATCTTGGCATTACAACACACACTTTAATAACAAACGGAAAACCAGACAGTAGATATGAGGGGAGTATAAATAATAAAGGATTTGAAGGTGTGATAAATGTGATCTGTTTTTTTATTTCAATTTGAAAATTACTACAAAATGTCAATTTCGTGTGTCATTTGATAGTGTATTAATTTTAGTAATAGGCGCTGTTTCAAAGAGGATCAAACATTTGCTTGTCCAGATATTTTTGAAAGAACATATAAATAGTTTTATACATATCCTACAAGCTATAAATAACAGAGCAGTTTTTTTAACCCGAAATCAATTTAATTCATGATCTGTTTTTACCTTATTCATGTTATTTCAGCAAACTATAAACATATCGTCAAGCCTGCACCTGATTCACATGTTACCACACATTATTTACTAGTTACCACACATTATTTATAGCTTTGATAGGTATGAATGTAAACAGAAATAAGCACACTCACATGCTTAGTAAGCTACATCCTTTATGGTGATTTAGTAATGCTCTACTGTGCATTTTACACTCATTTTCTGCATGTCAACTTGGATGCACTAGCTAGTGATCTGGAAATGTAGGCCAGTGTTAAAATGATTTATATTGTTGCAAGCTCCAAATCTGTGCGTTGACCTGGAAAAAAAGAACTGTGTGTCATATATATTGTTTTTTTTTCTTCAAATATCTCAACCACAAATAAAGTTCTAGCATGTTAAAGTCTATATACACTCAAAAGGGAAATTGGGGAAATTACATTAATAGATTTCAATTCCACTGTAAGACACCGACATGTTAATTCCATCAAAAAAGTACCAAAGTTAATTCCCTAGGGCTTTTGGGTCATGCTCAAATCCTTCCCTAGACCTCTTTATCAAGCACTATTTTGTCAGCAGCTTTTGTTTTTAATGATTTTAGTCAACACTGCTAAAAAAAACAACCCCAAAACAATAGAAACCATCATAGATTTTGTAATGGTTTTAATGCTTATAATGGAAATGTATATATATATATATATATATATATATATATATATATATATATATATATATATATATATATATATATATATATATATATATATATATATATATATATATATATTTTTTTTTTAATGGAAACTGTAATGGTCCCTATGGGTCTCTACTGGTAATTTGTTGTTGGTGGCATGTTATGTCTAGTGAATACCGTTAAGAAGTAATAATAGGAATGGTTTTAATTATTAGCTAATGGTTTGTAATTGTATTTTTTAGTTGAAACCATTACAAAGTTCTGTGATGTTTTCTATAGATTTTTTATACAGTATAAGTAAAAGTACACACCCTCTCATGCTTTATTATACAGTACATCATGAACTATTAAAGACTATAAGAGTCCTTAATGATGCTGATATCATCTCTATATTATCCCAGTTGGACTTATTATTAACCTGATTTCATATTATCCTGAGCTAACAGGCTATAAAAAACGCAAATGCCTCATTTACCTGTAGGTACATACAGTATGTAACCTCTACTGCTTATGTAAAAATGGCATTAGTGACACATTCTTAAGTTTGTGATGGGAAATGAGAGTTCACTTTGAGAATCATCCACATCAGTCTCTCTAGTCTTTTTCCCTGCACTCACCCCAACATCGCCTCATGTCGCTAAAATGTTTACTGCCAATTGTAATGGTGTCACTGGTAGGGATATCCAAATAAACTAGCTACAAAACCCTTAAAATCAGGAGCTAGTATTTGTGATTATTCAGCCATACTAAGGATACAAGGATTTTGGGATGACCTAAAAAATATTCTGGTGCTTCCTGATACTGTATCTTATTGTGATTATGGTCGTTATAGTTCTGACTATGACATGGTCATAGTTTTACTGTTGATTATATTTCCTTCAGTCTGCGTATGCTCAGTATTATTTAAATTGCCTTTACTAGACGAATGCCAAAGTGAACATAATAGGAGAAAATCTATGTCTGGGATAACGTAAACACGTAAACAACTAATTTTTGGTTTCAGGTAGAACTTTAAAATGCCAAGGTCTTGTGATGAAAAGAGAAAATGTTTGTTCCAAGAAAAATTTAGGAACTATAAGAAAACATTTTGCTTTCAATAATTGGTCCAAACTCACTAAAAGCTTGCTCTGAAAGACAGCTCATAAGATGTTATAATTATACACTAACAGCTAACGACTTTAGCCTTGCTTTTTGCAACTGAGGAACTTCATACTTTTATTTATTTGTGACAGCAAGACATGATGTACCAGACCAAATTGAAAGCAGGGTATGAAAAACAAAACCAACAAAAACATGGTACAGATTTGGGGAGGTATTCCCACATAATCATCCCTCTCTCACTTCCTCATTATTATTATTATTATTATTATTATTATTATTATTATTATTATTATTATTATTATTATTATTATTATTATTATTATTATTATTATTATTATTATTTATTAATAATTCTCATGTTACTGATTAGCTTTCCTCTAACATGTTCCTGCAGTAATAAAAAGTTAATTGGAAGGCTTGTTAAGTTTTGAGAGGTGACATTGCTAAGTGTGTGTATTTTAATTTAAACACCCAGGTTGGACTTTATCTGTCTTGACTGGTTTAGAAGTGTGTGTGCGTGGGTGTGCACTCTACTGCAGGGTTTGGTTTGATTGTGCCCTCTCTTTCCTGCATATTTGTGTGTGTGTGTGTGTGTGTGTGTGTGTGTTCCTCTTTAGGACAGCAGGTTTGAAATCCCTCTGCTGTCAGTATTAATTAGGCAGAGTTGCCCTTGACCACCAGCACAGTGAGACACCGAATGTATCGCCCACTCTCTCGCAGAGATAGAGCAAGACACAGCAAGGAAAGGGGATAATTATAGGAAAGTTCATTGTGACTGCCTTTGGGAGCCAGATTTGTTTCTTCTTTTTTTATTATTATAGATGATAAACTTGTTGTCACATATTTCTCTCGGTGGCTTTCCATAGGGCCTTTTTTCACTGTACAAATTAACCTTCTGGGTTGAGTTGACAAACATTTATATACATTTAACTTCTACTGGCTTTCAGCAAACAGTGTATGTCCAAAAGTATGTGAACAGCTGACCATCATTCCCATAGGTTCTTGTTAAAAATCCCATTCCAATGTTGGTCTTTCCACTAGATTTTGGAGCGTGACTGTGGGGATTTGCCCATTCAGCCACAATGTTGGGTGAGAAGGCCTGGCACACAAGTTGGGATTCCAGTTTATCCCAAAGTTGTTCAGTGGGGTTGAGGTCAGGGATCTGTGAAGGTCACTTGAGTTCTAGCACTTATCAAACTTTGTGTAGCTCGAGTTGTGCACAAGGGCATTGTCATGCTGGAGCAAGTTTGGACCTCTTAGTTCCAGTGAAGGGAAATTATAAAACTACAGCATACAAAGACATTCTATACAATTGTGTATATACAGCCAGGAGTGAACAGTCAACCAATAGACACTATTGACCAATTCAACCTGCTCCTGAACTTATTAGTCAACAATTAATCCTTTTAAACCACTGACCAGGATAAACCAGTTACTGATGATGAATGACTGAAAGGAGTAAATGTTGCTGAATCCCGCTTGACACCAGTCTTGATGCACACCTCGACATTAAGGACTTAATCCATTGTTGACTTTAATAATAGTGACATTGCATGCTGCACAGTTGCTTTTTCTTTTGTCACTGTGACCAGTGGTGGAAAATTAGCTAACTAGAACCCCAAGCTTGTGTTAGGGCCAGTTATTGTTTTAAATATACAGTTGAGCCTCATTAGTTGCAATGTTGGTCATGGGCTCCTTTATTTGTTCCACTGCCAATGATGAAGTCACTCTGTATCTTCCTCCTCCATTTTCAGCTTCTTATGCAAAATCAAATCTCACACAATGAAGGACAATTTGATTGCACCTACATTTAACTGAAATACAATTACAGTCCTAATCTTTTGAGAAATTAATAGCCCACTGCTGTGAACGAGAAATCAGGTTTTTAACACTGTGATGCAGTTGTGTCCCAGCCAGGGTGTATTCCCACTACATGCACAGTGTACCTGGGATAGGCTCTGGATCCTTTGCCACCCCAACCAGGATAAAGTAGCTACTGAAGATGAGGAAATTAATGAAAGGATTTTTATTTACTTATGTATTTTTAAAGCGATGCTTTCCATGTGTAGCTAACCATAATGGGAATGACACAGATGTGTTTTAAAAACAAACGTTGGCCTGAGGCCAGTTTTGCACAAATGACTCATTTTATATAATAAAGAATTTCTCATGGAAACGTATATTGTCAGAAACCAGTCTCCCTTTTGCTTACACACATTACCCAGTGAATATTTGATCTTTAAACACGTGGAGTTGAATAAGTGACCCGAGAAATGAAGTGTGCAATAGATTGGTAAAAAGTGAGGTGGACAGATGGCCCGACAAGAAAGCAGACTGCTCAGTCTAATTAACATTCTGAGTGTCAACTTTCCCGTTTTTGCTGATTAGCTCTTGAACATATCACCTGGAGAGAAAATTAAATATTGATCTATTTTTCTCTGCACCCCCCGTCTCTCTCTCTCTCCCTCTCCCACTCGATCTCACTCTCATTCCTCACCTTGCCTCCTCTCTGACGGAATTTCAATTTTCACTCATCAGACTTGAGCTGGATCAGCCGAAGGGCAGAAAAGCACAGGTGACACAACCTTAACAAGCTCCTGCTTCAGTTTTAAATACAGAATGCAGATTGGTTGATTTTTCCATGTGGCGATCATGACTACCGCTGTGAGATCAAACAAAAGGCTAGACTCCGGTCAGGAGTTTTCATCGCAATGAACTGAAAGAATGAACTGAAATTGAATAGAGACTGTTAGCTTACCTTAATCTAGTAGTCATTTTCAAATTTAGGGTAGAATTGAACAACCTCATGCTGGGAAAGCATTTAAAACCTACATGATATCTTCAAAAAATTTTAACTAAAAAATTTAAAAAATAAAGAAAAGGTTATAATTCGGAGTTCCAGTTGAGCATGTGAGGGAGAAGGCACGCGTGAAGGGAGCTCCCGAGTATTTTCTCTTTTAATTCTGCTTTTCAGGCAACCTGAACCTTTTCTGTCTTTTTAGGGGCATTTAGTGCATTGTGTTAAAGTATTTGGTTTACATTTATAACCAGAGGGGAGTTATGGCGTCTGAGAGACAACGCAAACTTAAATCTACACTGAGCACCAAGCTACCTTTGGACTTAGAAAATCTCTGCGCAACTTTAATCACGGAGCTGACTTCTACCAGCGCAGCGCAGGTGACAGCAGCTATTAACTCAGCTCTGGCCCCAGTTATTGCATCGTTTGAAAGTTTTAAATCGGGTATTGAGTCACAAGGATGGCGTATTGTTGAGCTTGAGCAACAACTGAATGGTTACAGTGACCGAATTGTAACGCTGGAAGAGACTGTACTACAGCTAGCTTCAACTAACAAACACCTCACCGATAAAGTGGAGGACCTGGAGTCCCGTTCACGGCGCTACAATCTCTGGGTCATCGGTATTCCGGAGCGAGAAGAAGGGAGCGATCCGGTCACGTTTATGTCTAAGTTTTTCCAGGATGTCCTCGAATCAGATATCTTTCCGACCGCTCCATTGCTGGATAGAGCCCATCGTATGGGTCCCATGCCCTCGGAGGAGCACCGGGAGAAACAGAGGTCCAGAGTTATGATTGTGAGGTTCCACTATCTTCATGACAGAGAAAAAGTGATTCGACGCGGGAATTGGGACCAACTTTTCCATCAGGGCAGCAAGGTTTTCCTCTTTCCTGACTTCAGCTCCAGCGTCGCTAAAAGGAGGGCGGCCTTCTCTGCGGTGAGAAACAGCCTGCGTGAGAGAAATGTGCGGTCTTCTGTCAGATACCCTGCTCGCCTTCGGGTGGACCTCGGTGATGAGACGCTGCAATTTGACTGTCCCCAAAAAGCACAACGATGGTTTAATGAACGATATCTTCCATCTTAATCTGTTTACATGACTGTTAACCGATTTATTAATACCTGTCATGTGACTGTAGGAGTGTGCGCGTGTGGAACTATATCAGTTTCCGTGTAAATCTGTCGGTTGCCTGTGATATGCGATGATTGTGGCACCCTTTATGCTCGGGAGTGTTTTCACACAGTAAGAATACAGTACGGGTTACAAGTTCCGGATGTTCCAGTGTATCTGGGCTCTGCCTCCATTGTTTGGTAATGGAGAGAAATTAACTGATCAGAGTAGGGTGGGGGAGGGAGGGGTGGTTTGCTGTGTGTGTGGGGGTGGGTGGGGGAGGGGGGTTGTGTTGTATGTATGTATGTGTTGTATCTATTTTTCTCTTTTTCCCTATTCATATCAACCTCTCTGTATTAATCTAAATTAATGGAAAATACCCGAAACTCGTTCAGATTCCTAAGTTGGAATGTGAAGGGTCTGAACGGTCCCGTTAAGAGGTCCAAGATTTTGACACATTTAAAACTACAAAAACCTGATATTGCCTTTCTTCAGGAAACCCATCTTCGTCTCAGGGATCAACGCAGACTCCAAGCTCGCTGGACATCGCATATGTTCCACTCCAATTTTGATTCTTGGTCCAGGGGAGTTTCTATCCTGATCAGTAAGGCTGTGCCCTTTTCGTTTGATAACGTCCTTTCTGATGTAAATGGTAGATATGTGATTGTGGAAGGGAAAATTTTGCAGACGCCAGTAGTTTTGGTGAATGTATATGCCCCAAACTTTGATATTGCTACTTTTGCTCAGAATTTGTTGTCAAAACTTCCTGCTTTGAACACACATCTCTTGATATTTGGGGGAGATTTGAACTGTGTTATTGACCCAGCCTTGGACAAATCTAGCGCTGTTGCAAAGGCTCCCTCTGCGATGGCTAAGGTATTCTCTGAGTTTATGGTTCAGAATGGTTACATTGATCCGTAGAGGTATTTAAAACCTACAGTGAGGAAATATTCATTCTTTTCCCATGTACATAAATCTTTTTCTCGCATTGATTACTTTTTTATCAATGATTCTCTAATTTCTCAGGTTGTAAACTCTGAATATCTACCAATGGTTATTTCAGACCACGCTCCTCTAAGTCTTGACATTCTTATACCTTCACATCGAGCCTTTCGCCCACCATGGAGGCTTAATTCTTTACTTTTATCCGATTCAGCGTTCTGAAAGTATATCTCTACTTCGATAGATGATTTCCTTCTTACTAATCAAACTGACTCAATCTCTTACTCTTTACTTTGGGAAACTCTAAAGGCCTTCTTAAGGGGACAGATAATCTCTTATTCTGCTTATGCTAATAAGCAATGCAATAATAAGAAAAAAGAGTTATCTGATAATATTCAGGCCATTGACGACCAATATGCTCTCAACCCGACCCCTGAGCTGCATAAACAAAGACTTAATTTGCAGGCGGAATTTGAGTTATTATCGACAGGTGAGGCGGAGAGGCTGTTGTTACATACATGTGGCAATTATTACGAATATGGCGATAAGGTCGGTCGGTTGTTGGCTCACCAACTGCGTAGCCGAGCTGCATCACGTTCTATTTCTCAGATTATGCAGTCCAGTGGTGTATTAATCTCGGATCCTGCAGAAATTAATTTGACTTTTAAACGTTTTTACTCCTCCTTATACACAGCTGGGCCTCCTGACAATTCAGGTAACATGGACCATTTTTTTTTAAATATTGATTTTCCCAGGGTTGACCCTCTACTGGCATCTGAACTTGACAGTCCCATCACCTTAGATGAGATCGTTCGCTCAATCAATTCATTACAATCCAGGAAATCACCTGGCCCGGATGGATTTCCTTCAGAATTTTACAGTGCCTTGCAAAAGTATTCGGCCCCCTTGAACTTTTCAACCTTTTGCCACATTTCAGGCTTCAAACATAAAGATATAAAATTTTTATTTTTTTGTGAAGAATCACCAACAAGTGGGGCACAATTGTGAAGTGGAACGAAATCTATTGGATTTTTGAAACTTTTTTAAATAATAAAAAAATGAAAAGTGGGGCGTGCAAAATTATTCGGTACCCCTTGCGTTAATACTTTGTAGAGCCACCTTTTGCTGCGATTACAGCTGCAAGTCGCTTGGGGTATGTCTCTATCAGTTTTGCACATCGAGAGACTGAAATTCTTGCCCATTCTTCCTTGCAAAACAGCTCGAGCTCAGTAAGGTTGGATGGAGAGCGTTTGTGAACAGCAGTTTTCAGCTCTTTCCACAGATTCTCGATTGGATTCAGGTCTGGACTTTGCCTTGGCCATTCTAACACCTGGATACGTTTATTTGTGAACCATTCCTTTGTAGATTTTGCTGTATGTTTGGGATCATTGTCTTGTTGGAAGATAAATCTCCGTCCCAGTTTCAGGTCTTTTGCAGACTCCAAAAGGTTTTCATCCAGAATGGTCCTGTATTTGGCTGCATCCATCTTCCCCTCAATTTTAACCATCTTCCCTGTCCCTGCTGAAGAAAAGCAGACCCAAACCATGATGCTGCCACCACCATGTTTGACAGTGGGGATGGTGTGTTGAGGGTGATGAGCTGTGTTGCTTTTACGCCAAACATATCGTTTTGCATTGTGGGCAAAAAGTTCGATTTTGGTTTCATCTGACCAGAGCACCTTCTTCCACATGTTTGTGGCAAACTTTAGACGAGACTTTTTATGGATATCTTTGAGAAATGGCTTTCTTCTTGCCACTCTTCCATAAAGGCCAGATTTGTGCAGTGTACGACTGATTGTTGTCCTATGGACAGACTCTCCCACCTCAGCTGTAGTTCTCTGTAGTTCATCCAGAGTGATCATGGGCCTCTTGGCTGCATCTCTGATCAGTCTTCTCCTTGTCTGAGCTGAAAGTTTAGAGGGACGGCCAGGTCTTGGTAGATTTGCAGTGGTCTGATACTCCTTCCATTTCAAAATGATCGCTTGCACAGTGCTCCTTGGGATGTTTAAAGCTTGGGAAATCTTTTTGTATCCAAATCCGGCTTTAAATTTCTCCACAACAGTATTACGGTATTTCGGTATACAGTATTTCGCTGAACTTCTGGAGTGAGTTTGCTGCAATGAAAGTAAAGGGGCCGAATAATTTTGCACGCACCACTTTTCAGTTTTTTATTTGCTAAAAAAGTTTAAAATATCCAATAGATTTCGTTCCACTTCACAATTGTGTCCCACAAAAAAATACAATTTTATATCTTTATGTTTGAAGCCTTAAATGTGGCAAAAGGTTGAAAAGTTCAAGGGGGCCGAATACTTTCGCAAGGCACTGTATAAGAAATTCCATGTTGTGTTGGGCCCATTACTCCTGGCTGTATTCAAGGAGTCTTTAGAACTAGGGACGTTGCCACAAACACTAAGACAAGCAACTATTACTCTACTCAAAGATGGGAAGGACCCAACATTGTGTAATTCGTACAGACCTATTAGTCTCCTCAATGTTGACGTCAAGATTTTAGCCAAACTTTTAGCCTGTCTGGAGGGGATTGTTCCTGGCATTATTTCAGAGGAGCAAACCAGATTTGTAAAAGGACAGCATTCCTTTTCTAACATTCGTACTCTATTTAATATTTTGTATTCAAAGCAGAACAGCGACTCCTCTGAAGTGGTCATCTCTTTGGACGCAGAAAAGGCGTTTGATAGGATCAAATGGGAGTACCTTTTCATAGTGCTAAGGAGGTTCGGCTTCGGGGAGGGATTGATATCATGGATCCGTTTGTTATATGTGGAACCGCAAGCTTCCATATGTACCAACGATGCTAAATCTGATTATTTTACTTTGTCACGGGGTACACGCCAGGGATGTCCTCTGTCTCCGTTACTTTTTGCCATAGCGATTGAGCCTCTCTCGATGATGCTTAGAACTCTCCCTGTATTTCAGGGTGTGGTTCGCAATGGAATTGAACATAAACTAGCACTGTATGCTGACGACTTACTACTTTATGTTACAGATCCAATTGCGTCTATTACGGAAATAATATGCATATTACGTGACTTTGGGAAATTCTCAGGGGTATAAACTAAACTTACCAAAGAGTGAATGTTTACCTATAAACCAATCTGGCCCAAAGATAAAACAGACTGATATACTCTTTCGTTTGGAACATTCAAAATTCAAATATCTCGGAGTTAATGTCACCTGTTCCCATTCTGAATTAATGGCGGCGAATTTTACACCCTTAATCTCATATATGAAGTCAGCCTTTCAAAGATGGGCAGCTCTGCCATGATCCCCTCTTGGCAGAAAAAACACAGTAAAAATGAATATTCTCCCAAAATTCCTCTACCTCTTTCAGTCCATACCTTTGTTTTTACCAAAGTCTTTCTTTAAGAATATAGACAAATTAATCTCGTCTTTCATATGGGCAGGAAAAACTCCCAGGGTTTCAAAATTTTCACTTCAGCGAAGTCGACTGAGTGGTGGCCTCGCATTGCCCAATTTCATGTATTATTATTGGGCAGCTAATATTCAGAAACTGGTGCTGTGGGTGCAGGCCCCCTCTCTTCCATGGTGCCACTTAGAAGCACAGTCTTGCATTTCAACCTCCCTCCCTGCTCTTGTGTTCTCCTCCCTTCCCATAGCCCTTTCACAATATACAGATAATCCAGTAGTTTGTACCTCTCTAAAGATTTTCTATCAGTTTCGTCGTCATTTTAAATCTCTCTCGGCCTCCACCATGGCACCTATATGTAATAGCCATCTCTTTCCCCCCTCCTTTATGGATTCCACATTCTCTCTTTGGGAAAAGAAGGGTCTTTAATGCCTTGAGGATCTTTTCATTAATAACGTGTTTGCAAACTTTTCTGAATTATCCTCGTCATTCAGCCTGCCTCCGTCTCACCTTTTCCGTTTCTTTCAAATTAGGCACTGTGTCTCCTCCCTATTCACTGGTTTTCCCTCCTTACCTACAAAGTCTGCATGGGAAGAGGTGTTCAAGCTGAATCCTCATAAAAGGGGCATTATCTCACAAATATATGCGACAATCTGGTCTCAGGATGATTCTTACATTATCAAAACTGTAAGTGCTTGGGAAGAGGAATTGGGCCTGGAGCTTGAGGATGATTACTGGGGCAGAGCGTTAGATAATATACGGACCACCACGTCCTGTGCTAGACTTAGTTTTATACAGTTTAAAGTGGTCCATAGAGCCCACCTCTCTAGAAGTAGATTGTCTAAAATATATCCCAATGTCCCTGACATGTGTGAGAAATGCAAACTTTCACCCTGTAACCTGAGTCATATGTTTGCACTCTGTCCCAAACTACAGACCTTTAGGAACTCTTTTTTCGGGACTATGTCCGACATTCTTAAAATCAAATTGGATCTTTGTCCTTTATCGCTATCTTTGGTGTTTCTTCTCAGTTTCAGCCTCTGAACCATAAACAAGCTAGTGTTGTGGCCTTTGCATCGTTGCTTGCACGGCGTAGAATATTGTTGTCTTGGACCTCTCCGCAACCCCCCTCTATATCAGTTTGGCTTAGAGATTTAATGTTCTTTTTGAAGCTGGAAAAATCAAGTACAACATCAGAGGTCGGGGTGACTCAATTTCGGGAATATGGCCGCAATTTATTACTTATTTCAATGATTTACGCACCCTGGAGGTAGATTGAGGAGAGGTAGACAGTGAACACTAACCGTCTTACCCTCTTTCTGTTATTTAATTATTATTATTATTTTTTTGTATTATTATTATAATTAAAAAAATATATATATTTTAATTATTATTTTATTTTATTTTATTTTATTTTACTTTATTTTATTTATTTGTTTATTTATTTATTTTCTCCCTCCCCCCTCTCTTTTGGTTTTGGCTGTAGTTGTTTTGTGGGGGTTGTTGGGTGGGGTGTTGTGTTGTAATGTTAAAAACGCAAATTTCCAATAAAAATTCTATGAGAAAAAAAAAAAGAAAAGGTTATAATTCACAGTTGTCTTACAGTAAATGTGGTGTAAATCATTTGGCTTTTTACTCACAATCTGACTGTTAAACCTCTAAAATAACACTTGTACTTATTACATTTGCACAGAGTCACTGGTGCAGTTCCTAATCAGTAAGGCACTTATTTAGCTTTAATATGTTCCAGTCTCTTCTCTTCTTGTTATTTTTCACCTGAGTGTATCACTAATTCACCCTGATGAGAAAATAAAAATAATAAAACATATAGGGGGTTGTTGTAATCACAGTGACAAGTCGATCTCTTTCTACTGCCATCTTTCCTTCTGTTGCTTGGGATGATAGTGGAGGGTATGATTTCTGTGTGGGAGTTTAAATTAACATGATATCTTTATGGGTGAGTGACTCTTTCAGCATTGGAAGGTTATGACTACCTCATTTGAGGCAGGTTTATCGGAGAAGTCTACAGAAAACGTGCGTTTGTTTACAAGTGAATAGTGACCAAAAGTTTCAAACACTGTACTAAATGAATGAAAAGGGAATCTCAAACGTGACCAAAATATAAAATGATTCCAACACTGACCTGCTGATCAAGAGAGGAGTAAATTTCTGTCATTAATGAAGGATTCACTGATTCAAACACCGAATGAGAGAAGAGGAAATCTCTGTCATCCCCAAAAGATTTAGGGATTTATACACTGAAGGAGTGGAGCGAATATCAGTCATGACCAAAAGGTTCACTGATACAAACAATAACTTGCTAAAGAGAGAGTAACAAATCTATCATCATTGAAAGATTAATTAATTCCAACACTGGTCCACTGAACAATAGAGGAGTGAAAGTCAGTCATGACCAAAAAGATAACAAACAGTGATACAAACAGTGATGTGCTGAATGAGACTCTGCCATAACTAAAAATCACAGTGATACAAACACTTACCATCTGAAAAGGAGAGGATAGAATCTTCATCATGACCAAAAGATTCACTCATTCAAAAACACTAACCTGCTGAACAAGAGAGGATGGACTGAAAGATTCATGACTGAAAGATTCAGTGATTCAAACATTGACTTGCTGGATGAAAGCAGAGCAAATCTCTGTCTTTGCCAAAAGGTTTCCTGATTCAAACACAGGCCCACTGAATGAGATGAGTGAATCTATGTCATCACCAAAAGGTTCAAATGTTTACCTGAGAGGATGGAATCTGTGTCGTGACTGAAAGATTCTCTGATTCATTCACTGACTCTCTGAATAAGAGTGGAGCAAATCATTACTGAAAGTTTCACTGACTCAGTCACAGGCCTTCTGAACGTGAGAGGTGATAATCTGCATCTCTGTCACATTCTCCAAAGAGTCAAATACTGACTGAAAGGCTCACTGAGTCAACACTTACTTGCTGACCAAGAGAGGACAGGATCTCGGTCATAACCAAAAGAATCACTGATTTGTATGCTGACCCACTGAATAAAAGAGGAGCAAATCATTACTGTACAGTCATTACTGTAATGGTTCACGGACTCAAGCTGCAGAGATTAATTTTTGCATACACACAATTTAAAATATGATGCAATACAAGGAACGCTACATGAAGATAAATAGAAGTCACATATATATATATTATATATATATATATATATATATATATATATATACAGGTTATAATCTTCAAAATTATGAATACTTGAAATATATCAGTCTATGTGTAATGAATGTATACATTACACTAGTTTCACTTTTTGAATGGAACTGAAATAAATAAACTTTTTGATGATATTCAATTATATTCTTCATATTTTTAATTGTGTGTATGCCAATATATATATATAGGGCGCATGGTGGCTTAGTGGTTAGCACTTTCGCCTCACAGGTCCAGGGTTCGATTCCCGCTGGGGCCATGTGTGTGCGGAGTTTGCATATTCTCCCCGTCCCGTGCTGCGGGGGTTTCCTCCCCCTGTCCAAAGACATGCATGGTATTTTGATTGGCGTGTATGTGATTGTGCCCTGCGATGGACTGGCACTCTGTCCAGGGGGTACCTTGTGCCCGATGAGTCCTGGGATAGGTTCCCCGTGACCCTGAAAAGGAGTAAGCGGTAGAAGATGGATATATATATATATATATATGGTTTACAATGGTTTTCACTTTTCAGCAGCAACTGAATGTGTACATATTCATCCATTTAATTCATTCAACTTAGTGAACCGAATCATTTCTAATGCATAGTATATTGACCACAACAACAGCATTGGTAATGCTTTCATGTCTTTGTGGCTGCATAAGGAAAGGTCTTAAGCAGTTCGTACAGGATTTTATGGAGTTTTTTGTGATTGTTGCTGGTAAAAATGCTTGATTTAACAAATATTTGACATGCAACTTGTGGAGTTCCCTTTCAAAAGGAATTTCGACGTTGCGTTTAGTATAACACTATGGGAGTGCCTCTCGCGCGTGACCAGTATCTCGCGTGTGACCTCCGGTATGGCACCTGTGAACCGCGCCATCAGCCTCTATTATCTTCAGTGAAAGACTGCATATCAGTTGTTTGTGTAAAGAAACAAAAAGACACTTAATTTCCTCACTATATTTTTTCAAAATCTCAAAACATTTCTATCCATTAAAAAAAAAAACGAATGAGCGAGACAGATAATAATCCATGATGTTGGATTATTCGGCCATTGTGGGGGATGAACAGCATGGATAATTAGCAATGCTGAAGGTGGAGGAGGCGCTTGCGAGCTACTTTTATCCATCCACGGCAGGTAATTCGGGGGCCCGGCTTTGCCATCCAATTCACCGTGGCAGGCAACCGTGGCATTGGTGGGCAAGGCCTATGCGGTAGTAGTCTTGCTTGTGGGTCACTGCAGACAATGACAGTGTTGCAGGCCTACCAAGCAGACCTGCTGAGTGAGCTCGACATACGGCGGCATTCAGCCAGTTCCTTCCCTGTTGTCTTGAGTTCAGTTGGCCATCCACGAGTGGCCAGCACTAGTGCGAGTGAGACACAGAAGGTGAGTATGGCAGCCCACCAATCCCTACAGACAGCCATTGGGCGGACACAGTCGCTGCCTGCTACTAGGCCTGATCTGAGAATGGTCATAAAGGCTAAGCAAGCAAAGAAGAGCAGTCCTGAGGGGCTGAGGAGTGACGTATCAGGGGACATGAGCCTGTTAGGGCAGTTAGGCCCAATGCTACTGTAGGGCCTCCCCTAGCGAAGGCGGTCCCAAGTTTTCAGTATTCTCTGGTCAGCTAGCTGGCACAAGGCAACGAAAATCTGATGCTTTACCTCAAATAGAATGTTGAATAGTTAATGTCACTAAAAGACCATCTGGCAGCGTGGAAACTACTGCCAAATGAGTCTCCATGGGTTTTGTCTACCGTAGAAAGGGGTTACTGGGTCCAGTTAATAGCTCGACTGCCCCGGTTCAGAGGTGTGCTCACCACAGTAGTCAGCACAGACCAGAGCCCGACGTTAGTGCAAGAAGTAAGATCCCTCTTGGACAGATGGGCCATAGAACATGTACCCCGTTCACTTAGGGAATGAGGTTTTTACAGCCGTTATTTTCTGGTCCACAAAAAAATAGGAGTACGTGGCCAATCTGAACTGTATTCTTCAGACATACAGATTCAAGATGCTGACACCCAAACTTATCATTGCACAGATTCAGTTTGAGGACTGGTCTGTGACGATAGATCTAAAAGGTACATATTTTCACATAGAAATATTGCTAGCTTTATCCCCTTGCACCTTCACAAAGTGCATGGATGTCACTCAGGCTCCATTGTAACTCCAGGGCATCCGTGTACTAAACTACCTGGATGACTGGTTAATTCTAGCATGATCCAGGGAACTGGCAGTTCAACATCCAGATGTTGTTCTCACCCAAATGAAGAACTTGAGGCTCAGGTTGAACCTCAGAAAAGTATGTTTTCCACAGTGCAGTGGACAACTTTTCTAGGTTTTATAAGTATTCTACTACAATGAGGGCATTTTTATCCCCAACATGCGTAGGGTCAATCCTATTAACACTGAGCAAGATAAAGCTGAATCTTGGGAGACTATTGGCGCTTATGGGCCTATTGCACAGGAGACCGTTCAGTTATGGATGAGAAGTTTGGGGTTTCATCCAAGGACGAAACCTCTGAGAATAATCAGTGTCAGGCGGCGATGCCTACGTGCTCTGAGAATTTGAGTGCCTCCGGTTTCTAGCCTTGGGTCATATTCTACGGGTGTCTCCTTTGCATGGTAATGACAGACATCTCCCTCATGGGCTGGAGCACGGTCTTAGACAGCTGTCCAGCTCATGGTCCCAGCTGCCTTGAAATCATTGACAAGATCCTCCCGTGTAGTCCTGGGCTGATTCCTCACTGTTCTCATGATCATTGCAACTCCACGAGGTGAGATCTTGCATGGAGTCCCAGGCCGAGGAGACTGACAGTTCTTTTGTGTTTTTTCCATTTGCGAATAATCGCACCCACAGTTGTCACCTTCTCACCAAGCTGCTTGGCAATGGTCTTGTAGCCCATTCCAGACTTGTGTAGGTCTACAATCTTGTCCCTGAAATCCTTGGAGAGCTCTTTGGCTTTGGCCATGGTGGAGAGTTTGAAATCTGATTGATTGATTGCTTGTGTGGACAGGTGTTTTTTATCCAGGTAACAAGCAGGTAACAAACACCCTTAACGGGAGTGCTCCTAATCTCAACTAGTTACCTGTATAAAAGACACCTGGGAGCAAGAAATCTTTCTGATTGAGAGGGGGTCAAATACTTATTTCCCTCATTAAAATGCAAATCAATTTATAGCATTTTTGACATGAGTTTTTCTGGATATTCTTGGTTATTCTGTCTCTCACTGTTCAAATAAACCAACCTACCATTACAATTATAAGCTGATCATTTCTTTGTCAGTGGGCAAACGTACAAAATCAGCAGGGGATCAAATACTTTTTCCCTCACTGTAGAAAAATTGCAAGCTCCTCTGAGTATTGTGGAGTTTTTGATTTTGCGTTAATTTCTTTAGTCATAAAATCGCGAAAACCTGGAGGGACTGCTTAAGGCTAAATAACATATAAGACTAAGCATAAAGTTTACAGATTAATATAAAGGTCAGATTCGCCAAAGTGAGTGAATGAATGTATGTTAAAACAGTTTGAATGTGCAATTGCAGCAATATGTATAATAATCATATAGTGATAAAACTCTACACACATTTACAGTTGATTCATTTTGCCATAATGGTTGTGAAGGGCATGTGAAGAACCGGTGTCATGAACAGACGTCACAAAGCCAAAGGAGAGTTAAGGTATGGAACACGTTGAGATATAATTAGGCGTAAAGAGGAAAATGTTGTTAATTTAGTCATGCGCAAGAGTTTCATTTTCCTTTTGCAAACACCCAGTGATTAATAACTTAACTTTCTCTTTTTTATACACACATTTTACTGCCTGAAAATGTAAAAAAACAAACAAACCAAAAAAACAACAACCCAAAAAAACAACAACCCAAAAAAACATGAGCATTTGCCCAAATTTGTAGCCATAAGATCTGACTTCCTTTGAGTGCACTTTCACAAAGCACCATATGGCATTTTGCAAACCGATCTCCTTTTGCCCCCCATCAACCTATTCTCTTCACTCCACTGAGCAATTGCAGGGACAAAATGGCTGACCTTTGAGTTTATAGACGATTATGGCGAGTGGTGAAAAAAAAAATATCATCAGAAGATTCCTCTCACTGACACGGATAAAACCTCTGCCTTCAAGCTCTATGTATGGGAAAGACTTTAAATGTGTGTGTGTGTGTGAACTTTTCATGCTTCATAAAAAATGGTGAGATCTTAAAAAAAAAGTGGTCCTTGATGGACAAATAGACAAAGAAAAACAAAGCAATATCCAATAGATGTGCTTGGCTGGACAAGACACCACTAAGGGCAGTTTATAAAATGCTAGTGTCTCCCTAGGGCCAACATTTTTCCCTATGATCGGTGTCAAATCCATCATCTCCTCTCATATCTTTCATCACTGTGAAATGGCCAAGTCTCAGCTCGACTCTCTGTGTAATAAGGAAAAATGGATACAGCCATGGCTGTGTTTGAGGACACATACAGAAAACTACTCGCAGTCATTACTAGGGAGCAATGAGTTAATGAGCTTGTCCACTCAAACACCACCTGTTTCTTCAAGTAATTAGCCAATCAAGCACCCGTTTAGACCCCGCACAGGCCGGCTCCTAGTCTCTCACACTCTCCAACTTCCAGCACTTTCTTCTACAGCATTTTAATTTCCACTACATAAAAATATTCACTTAACTACTGTAATAACGAATGAGACATCAGTACTTTCTTAATTTAAAAGAATTCTACCAGGATACATATTCTGTGTCAAATATAGCATGAATTATTTTTGCTAATCTGTGAACTGATTGTTTTTAGGCTCTTCTTCTTTCTTCCAGCTAAAGAATATATGCTACATACCACTTGAATTAGCTTAGTTTATCCAGTTATTTCAGTTTAGCATCCAGTCAAGTTAATTATTTTAGAAAAGGCTAGCAAAAATGGTCATTAATAATAAGCTATGAGACTGCAGTGTGTAACTTGAGGATGAGTGCTTGTATAAAATGAGGCATCTCCTTTGCCTTCCTAGAAGGCATGAACTCCATGTAATTTGAAAACAATGCTAATGTCAGGTTAGACTAGCATTGACTGTAGTAGTGAGCATAAATAGCTAATAGGCTAGGCAGCAAGTCAGATTCTAGCTAATAGTATATATTGGTTATTTACAGTGCCTTGCGAAAGTATTCGGCCCCCTTGAACTTTTCAACCTTTTGCCACATTTCAGGCTTCAAACATAAAGACATAAATTTTAAATTTTTTGTGAAGAATCACCAACAAGTGGGACACAATTGTGAAGTGGAACGAAATCTATTGGATTTTTGAAACTTTTTTAACTAATAAAAAAATGAAAAGTGGGGCGTGCAAAATTATTCGGCCCCCTTGCGTTAATACTTTGTAGAGCCACCTTTTGCTGCGATTACAGCTGCAAGTCGCTTGGGGTATGTCTCTATCAGTTTTACACATTGAGAGACTGAAATTCTTGCCCATTCTTCCTCGCAAAACAGCTCGAGCTCAGTGAGGTTGGATGGAGAGCGTTTGTGAACAGCAGTTTTCAGCTCTTTCCACAGATTCTCGATTGGATTCAGGTCTGGACTTTGACTTGGCCATTCTAACATCTGGATACATTTATTTGTGAACCATTCCTTTGTAGATTTTGCTGTATGTTTGGGATCATTGTCTTGTTGGAAGATAAATCTCCGTCCCAGTTTCAGGTCTTTTGCAGACTCCAACATGTTTTCCTCCAGAATGGTCCTGTATTTGGCTGCATCCATCTTCCCCTCAATTTTAACCATCTTCCCTGTCCCTGCTGAAGAAAAGCAGGCCCAAACCATGATGCTGCCACCACCATGTTTGACAGTGGGGATGGTGTGTTGAAGGTGATGAGCTGTGTTGCTTTTACGCAAAACATATCGTTTTGCATTGTGTGCAAAAAGTTCGATTTTGGTTTCATCTGACCAGAGAACCTTCTTCCACCTTCTTCCCAAACGTTGGACGAGACTTTTTATGGATATCTTTTAGAAATGGCTTTCTTCTTGCCACTCTTCCATAAAGGCCAGATTAGTGCAGTGTATGACTGATTGTTGTCCTATGGACAGACTCTCCCACCTCAGCTGTAGTTCTCTGTAGTTCATCCAGAGTGATCATGGGCCTCTTGGCTGCATCTCTGATCAGTCTTCTTCTTGTCTGAGCTGAATGTTTAGAGGGACGGCCAGGTCTTGGTAGATTTGCAGTGGTCTGATACTCCTTCCGTTTCAAAATGAACGCTTGCACAGTGCTCCTTGGGATGTTTAAAGCTTGGGAAATCTTTTTGTATCCAAGTCTGGCTTTAAACTTCTCCACAACAGTATTACGGACCTGCCTGTTGTGTTCCTTGGTCTTCATGATGCTCTCTGCGCTTTCAACAGAACCCTGAGACTATCACAGAGCAGGTGCATTTATACAGAGACTTGATTACACACAGGTGGATTCTATTTATCACCATCAGTCATTTAGGACAACATTGGATCATTCAGAGATCCTCGCTGAACTTCTGGAGTGAGTTTGCACTGAAAGTAAAAGGGCCGAATAATTTTGCATGCACCACTTTTAATTTTTTTATTAGTTAAAAAAGTTTACAAAATCCAATAGATTTCGTTCCACTTCACAATTGTGTCCCACTTGTTGGTGATTCTTCACAAAAAATAAAAAATGTATATCTTTATGTTTGAAGCCTGAAATGTGGCAAAAGGTTGAAAAGTTCAAGGGGGGCGAATACTTTCGCAAGGCACTGTATATGATATTTTACTTCTGTCTAATTACAATCCCAATTCTAAAAAAGTTGGGATGCTGTGTGAAATGTAAATAAAAACAGAATGCAATGATTTACAAATCTCATAAACTCATATGCTATTCAGAATAGAACATAGAAAACATATCAACTGTTTAAACTCAGGAAATGTACCATTCTAAAAAAAAAGGTAATTTTGAATTTGATGGCTGCAAAACGTCTCAAAAAATTGGGACGGGCAACAAAAGTGTTACTAAAAAGAAACAGCTGGAGGAAGATTTTGCAACTAATTAGTTGAGTTGGCAACAGGCCAGTAACATGACTGGGTATAAAAAGAGTATCTTAGAGAGGCAGAGTCTGTCAGAAGTAAAGATGAGATGGAATCTGGATGGAAGCATGTGTTGCTCTAAAATCTGTATATACTTTTCAGTGTTGATGGTGCCTTTCCAGATGTGCAAGCTGCCTAATCCATAGGCATTAATGCACCCCATACCATCAGAGATGCAGGCTTTGAACTGAGCGCTGATGAAAAGCCGGATGGTCCCTCTCCTCTTTAGTTTAGAGGATGCAGCGTCCATGGTTTCCAAAAAGAATTTAAAATATCGATTCAGAATAATTCTCCACTTTGCCTCATTTTAAATGAGCTTTGGTCCAGAGAAGACGGTGGCATTCCTAGATCATGTTCACATATGGCTTCTTTTTGAACCAGCATTTGTAGCTGTCACGGCGAACTGTGTTCACAGACAATGAGTTCTGGAGGTGTTTCGGAGCCCATGCAGTGATTTCCATTACATTACTGTTTTTAATGCAGTGCCGCCCGAGGGCCCGAAGATCACAGGCATGCAATATTGATTTCCCCCCTTGTCCCTTGCGCACAGAGATTTCTCCAGATTCTCGGAATCTTTTGATGATATTATGTACTGTAGATTATGAGAGATTCATAGTCTTCGCAATTTTATGTTGAGGAACATTATTCTGAAATTGTTCCACAAATTGTAGACACAGACTTTCGAAGATTGGTGAACTTCTGCCGATCTTTACTTCTGAAACACTCTGCCTCTCCAAGACGCTCTTTTTATTCCCAATTATGTTACTGACTTGTTGATAACTAACCACCAGCTCTTTCTTTTTAGTAACACTTACTTTTCCAGCCATTTGTTGCCCCCATCCCAACTTTTTAAAAACGTGTTGCGGCCATCACATTCAAAATTATAATTAGCTGTAATTAGCAAACTATGAAGTGTTAGTTGTGAACATGAGAAATAAACTGGTCATGCAGCTGGTTTAAAACAAAAGTTGCTTTTCACACAAAAACATGATGTTAACTGAATTCCATCAGTTAAAAACATCCAGTTTTTTAGTTTTTAATAATTGAGTACAACCCCTGGCAAAAATTATGGAATCAGCACAGGATGTTCACTCAGCTTTTTTACTTCATAGCAAATAAACAAAATTACAGATATGACACAAAACAATATTTGTTTAATAGTGGAACATTCTGGCTTTGTGAAACAGACCTCACACAAGTTAAATGAAATTATTTTAATTAATGGCATGTTTTTTTCCAGATCAAGTAGCGGAAAAAATTATGGAATCACCTTGTAATTTGTGTTTCTAAAACAAATACCAGCACAAGTCTAAAAATGCAAATTAGACTGCAGTTAAATGAGAGTGCTTACTTTTGACTTTTTGAAAGGAAACATGGCCCCAGCAAGAGAGGGATTATAAAACTTCTTCAAGAAGGAAATCTGACACGGATTGTAGCAAAAGATGTTGGTTGTTCACAGTCAGCTGAGTCTAAAATTTGGTGCAAGTATAAACAAAATGGAAAGTTTATAAAAGGAAAATGTACCAAGGAAGATAGCAAAGTCAGGATAGAAAACTCCAAGCAATATGCCTCGAAAATAGAAAATGCACAACAAAACAAATGAAAAACAAATGGGTAGAAACAGGAGCCAATGTTTTTTGACAGAACTGTAAGAAATCTGCTGAATGAAATGGGATTTGCATGTAGAAGAGCCAGATGATAACCAGCACTAACACCTAAAGAGAAGAAAAGCAGCTTACAGTGCACTAAAGAGAAGCAATCATGGAGTGTGGATGATTGGATGAAAGAGATATTCAGTGATGAATCACAAATTTGCATTGGCCAAGGAGATAATGCTGGAACTTTATAAAGATGACTGCTTGAAGAAAACAATGAAATCAAATTTCCCCGCTCATTTACAATATAGAGTTCCCTGTCAGGTAAAGGACTAGGGGAGACCTCTACAGTCAATACACAGGTGTACATTGAAATTTTTTACACTTTTTCATTCCATCGATAGAAAATACGATTGGTGATGATGAAGTCATTTTTTAGGATTATTATGCCACAGAGCAAAGAGTGTTAATGCTTATCTTCAGGAAAGACATATCAACTCAATGACCTGGCCAGAAAACTGTCCGGATCTCTATCAGATTGGAAATTCTTGGTGGAAATAAAAAAAATTGGTCCATTTCAAGGATATATCCTGCAAAGCTGCAATGTTAGCTAGGATTGCATATCAAGTTATTTAATGTTCAAAACGTTTACAAAGTATATAAACTGTTATAAACTATCAACATTTTACAAAAAAAAGTTCAGGTGCAATTAGACTTGGAAAGACCTCTAAATATTTTTGGGTGCATTAATAAGTATTATATCTGCTAGCCAAATATGGTCTACTTTTATAGTCACATAAAGTAATACATATATAACATTATCAGTTTCATGTTTTATATGTAGTGTATCATGTTACTAATGTTAGGTTTAGTAACTGATATTTCCACTTTGATTTAATGTTTGTTCATAAATAAGACCTAAACCATCATGAGATTTTCACACAAGTTCTAAAAGTAAAGAAATAAAACCCAATTAAACAAATAAGACAAAATATTATACTTGGTCATTTATTTATTGAGGAAAATTATCCAATATTATATATGTGTGAGTGGCAAAAGTATGTGAACCTTTGCTTTCAGTATCTGGTGTGACCCCCTTGTGTAGCAGTAACTGCAACTAAATGTTTCTATTAACTATTGATCAGTCCTGCACATCGGCTTGGAGGAATTTTAGCCCGTTCGTCAGTACAGAACATCTACAACTCTGGGATGTTGGTGGGCTTCCTCACACAAACTGCTGAACTGTTGGCTTAAGTTCAAGATTTTTACTTCTTTGGTTGCACAACTTGTGTGCTTAGGGTCATTGTCTTGTTGCATGACAAACTTTCTCTTGAGATTCACTTAATGGAGAGATGTCCTGAAATTTTCCTTTAAAATTCACTGGTATACTTCAGAATTCATTGAGGGCAGTTCCATCAATGATGGCAAGTCATCCTGGCCCGGATGAAGCAGAACAGGCCTAAACCATGATACTACCACCACCATGTTTCACAAAAATGGGATAAAGTTCTTATGCTTTGATACAGTGTTTTCCTATCTCCAAACATAACATTTCTCATTTAAACCAAAACATTATATTTTGGTCTCATCTAACCATAAAACATTTTTTTTCAATAGCCTTCTGGTATGTCCACATGATCTTTAGCAAACTGCAGAGGGGCAGCAATGTTCTTTTTGGAGAGCAGTGGCTTTCTCATTGCAACCCTGCCAAGTACACCATTGTTGTTCAGTGTTCTCCTGATGGTAGACTCATGAACATTAACATATGAGAGAGGCCTTTAGTTGCTTACACGCTACCCTGGGTTTCTTTGTGACCTTGTGGACTATTACACGTCAAGCTCTCTGGGTGATCTTTGTTGGTCGGCCACTACTGGGGAGGGTAACAATGGTCTTGACTTTCCTCCATTTGTACACAATCTGTCTGACTGTGGATTAGTGAAGACCAAACTCTTTAGAGATGGTTTTTGTAACGTTTTCCAGCCTGATGAGCATCAACAACTCTTTTTCGGAGGTCCTCAAAAATCTCCTTTGTTCATGCCATGATACACTTTCCACAAACAAGATCATATTTTGTTAAATCCATGTTCTTTAAATAAAATGGAGTGTTCACTCACACCTGATCCCATTGATTAAAACACTTGACTCTAATTTCACCTTTAAATTAACTGCTATTCCTACAGGTTCGCATACTTTTGCCATTCACAGATATGTAGTAATAGATCTTTTTTTTTTTTTTAAATAAATGACCAAGTATAATATTTTTTGTCCCGTTTGTTTAATAGAGTTCACTTTGTCTATTTTTAGGACTAGTGGGGAAATCTGATGTTTTAGGTCATATGTATGCAGAAATATAGAAAAATCTAAAGGATTCACAAACATTCAAGCACCTTTTTTCTCAACTTTTTTTTTTTTAAATGTGTGTGTATTTGTGTCATAAGTGCATGATCAAAGCACTTCAGAGATATGATTATTTCCAAGCTGAACTAGCACCAACAGCATTTGAAAGGTTATATAATGCTAAATATAAGAGTGTTTAATCTTAGCCACAATAATTTGAGACCGATTACACAACAATCACATTAACTTCTCATATAAATAATCTCATGAGTAATTTCACATGTAAAATGTGGTATTTAGGTGCTCCAAAATGTTATGTTTCACATATATTCACAAGTAGGTCATGTGGTTTTTCTTTTCACATGCAATCACAAGATCAACTTGTGTGTGCAATTTCAGGGCATAACTTTAATTAAATGGACTGTCACATTTTTTAAATTTTATCCTGATAATGTGTAAAAATTTTATGTAAGGCAAATGAGACTGCGACTATGTGACTTTAAAAAAAACAACAACTGTTTTCGCTCTGGTTTCTCAATTCAAAGAAATTTAGTAACGTCTTACTTAAGAGTAGTACTGTAGTACCTTAGTTTTACATTAGTACATTTAGCTATTTAAAAGGTTTAGATTTATTTATACATTTTTTTTACAAGCTTATGAGAGTTATGAGTCATTTATGCCGGATGTATGATATTTTCTGTGACCCTGAATTAGAATGAAAGTAGTTTCGACGATTTACGTGTCACATCATCAATAGTGTTGGCGAAGCTACTTTTACTCATGACTTAAAGTAGTTAAGCTATAGTCAGACTACCCAAAAGAGATTTTGCGTTTCTATTTTCTATCTGTTTGTATCTGTTTACGTAGGTTTGTTGTGAGTTGTCACAAACTGATTATGTATGTATCATGGAGCCCTGGGGTACACCACTTTTAGTAAAGTACATATTAGTAAAGTACAAGAATTTCTAATAGAAATATGCCTTAAATCTGACAGCAGTGGGATGTTGGGGAGGAACAGAACATTTCCTGTCTTGTATATTTGCTTTGTATTCATGCTCGCGATTGTGGCCTGTTGCCATGGTTCCCTCTGCAATTTAATGATCACATGATGTTAGTAGTTGCTGATAATTAACTGACATTGTTGCCTCACTCTCCGACCCAATTCTCTCTCTTGAGCTCATTTTCTCTCATTCAAAATTGCAAAATTGTTCGAATACACAACAATACATCTGCTCTCTGGTGCTGCAGCCTCGTGTGGTTTTAGAGAGATTTGTTCAGAAGAAAATTATGCCATTTCTGTAGTAAGTAATTACTGTATATAAATATATTTTACAAGAGTGAAAAGTAGTTTAATAATATATGTGTTGGAATACTGTGCTTGCTTCTATGAACTCTCTATCTCTCTCTTTGCTTTTTTCCCTTCTCTGTGTGTTTGAACTTCACTGTCTGGTTGTCTCTCTATAGTTACCTAGATCCATCTCTCAGTCATCATTACTTGATCTGACCAACAGAAACACAGCGACCTGGCCAAAGAGGTGGACTTTTGGTCTTAAAAGCAGAACTTTCACATTCAACCTGATTGCTAGCTTGCTTGTTATCTTGTTTCAGCTGGTGTTTGCTATTCACAAGCTGTTTTACTAATGCTTTCTACTATATTTACTACTTCCCTCTGCAGTTTGTGAAACTGTGTAGGTTAGCTCATTGTTGTGACTAGCACCAGCAGTTTGTATGTTGTCATTTGTTAAGCTGGTTGTGTGCTAGCTTCTCTCTTTATGAGATTAGCTCCAGTGGATTGAGAATATGCAAGAATGTGCGTGCACCTACATGTCTTCACATAGGTAACCTAACCTCTAGACATATTAGGTTATCGTGTTTATATTTTAGGATAGTTTAGCCTAGTGTATTTAGGTCATTTTCTTTTGGTATTTTCCTGGATAGCTATGTAAAACAAAGCTAGTGCAGTCTTGGTTTGTTATAATCTTTTGTTTTGTATCTTCCATGTTCTTTACTTTACAGTAGGTGAGACTAGCTTCCTGAAAATCTCCTGTTGTCCAAGTATTTGTTGCCGGTGAATGAAAATCTTGTTGTTCATTTAATTGAAATAAAATCTTTAGCCAAACTCAAGTCCATCTCGCACCCACCAGCATCACCACTACCATCTATCCAATCAACAATCTTAAACTGTAATCGCTCTTGCTCCAACCCTAGACCTTAAACTCCAGTGGGAATGTAACACACAGCTTAAAGCAATTTTCAATTTCTGATATACAGACTGTCCTGTACAAATATTACTACACTAGCCAATTCTCGTGTTTTTTTAAATTTCCTTCTACTTCCTAATGTCTGCTTTAGAATATAGTACACCATGTTCTTAAAAAAACAAAATCTAAGTGGGCCTGGATGTGCTGTTATTATTCAGCAGAGAGATGGATGGTATTTTGTTGAAAATGATGGCCATGGTAAGTTCTTTGAGAACAAAAAGAGGAAACTGCAACTGCAGTTTTTTGGAATAATAAAAAAAAAAAAAATATATATATATATATATATATATATATATATATATATATATGCAGGTCCACGCAGAGGTCAGCATTATATAGGCAAAGGACTTAGCCAACAATAAATCCATGGAAAGACTTCGCAAGCTGTAAAAATTGCTATGACACAACAAAGTATAAATCAGATTTCTATACATCGAAGTAATATCAAGCTCCTGAAATGCTTGTTAAATGTACAATGTAATCTTCAAATTGTGAATTAATTTCATAGTTTGTGTTGTCATTTGTATGTTGGGATAAATTTAGTCTGTTGTAGGCCAGCATCTCAATATATACTGTTATGTTTTAAGTCTACACAGTTTACATTTGTAAATCTATGTAAATGGATGCATTTTGAGACATATATATTCTTATCTAAATACTTAGGAATATATACATATTTTCTATTGCTCTTTTTGCAGTTTTACTCTGCTTTCATAAAATAGACCAGAAGTCAGCTCTGTCTTGGGTACTTTTTGCACACATATTGAGGGCAGAAGACAAACTAAATAAGAAGTAAACAGAGAACAGGAGCTTGTAACATGGCAAAAAAAAGGGGGCTTGTTCTACAAAACCAAACCAATCAGACTTAACTGATCTCATTATTTTGGTTATAAATGTTCTCTGTCAACTCAGGCTTTGATCCTTAAGCTATGATTAATCCATAAGCTCATGCATATAAAAGTGTGACATCATGACCGAACAACCAATATCGTTCAACCTGGTAAAAAGAAGGTGTGCATACTTCAGGTTGAAGAGCAAGAAATTATTACGTGGAAATATGAGGAATTTAAACTACTACACTCACTAACCATAAAAAGCAACACCGTTTCGGCTGGAAAAACTTGCTGGCGGAACATTGCTGATTGTGTAAATGCCTAAGTTTACTTTTATAGGCTCACAATGAGAATAAACAGATTGAAAACTTAGAACCTAAACAAATTTCATGTAATTTCATTGAGTCTAAATGTAAAATTTTTCTCATTTGTAAGTGGCTTTGGATAAAAGCGTCTGCTAAGTGAATAAATGTAATGAAATGTAATGTAAAATGTGTTAATTAAGTATTTTAAAAAATACATATAAATATGAGATCACATATTAGGAAAGAAATAATGCCACCCCATGCAAATATGTACCGCTCGTAAAGAACTGCAAAGCAATACATACAGTTTGCGGTTCGAGTGTTGCTTCCACGTGTCAGATTTTTAACGTGCGGCTCAAGAAGTTGACAAAGATATAAGATTCAATCTGTGGAAAATCAATGTCTTTCAAACAACTAAGTATCAGGGAAAGCCAAGGGATTTTGTCCATCCCTAAAAACTCTTACTCTGCCTAGTGCTCTTCTTACAATTTGCACCGAGATGTTCACAGGATTATGAAGAAATTATGAAGCCATTGCAACAACCGCGAAGTTGAATTAGTTGCATAACTTGTATGCCACTTTGCTTCACAGCTGATTGGTCCGAGTTGGCTTTGAGTTATCTTACCCAGATCATAGCCTGCCAAAGAGCAGGTTAGCCATGGAGTGTAAGTTACTACTAATATGAAGTAACTTAGAGTAAAAGCCAAAGCCATCAGAGTAAAAGCCAAGCCACTTTCATGGGACCTAAAACCCTAAAACCCAGGGTTGGCACAAACTAACCTGAAACTTACCTGGCTAGCAATCTAAATTGGCTTCATTGTACAAGCTCCAGGTGAACACAATAGGGTAACAAACAACAAGAGAGGAGTGGAAGACAGGACCAAAACAGAAACAGAGACACATGGCAATGTAAACATGACATATGATGAGAGGATTCTTTTTATTGCTTGAAGTTCATTAATATGGGTTTTTGATTACGAATAATAATTATAAAATTTACTTTTGATTAGATTTGTTAAGAAATTGTATGATTTCATGATGGTACATATTTTCACTCTACTTACTTCTGTCTAATGAAAATTGAGCCATTCGGGAGTTTTTATGTGATAGGAAGCCCTGGTATATTCTAGCATGATGTTTTACAGGCTTGACGCTATGAAGAGAGCCAGTCTAGCAAACCATGCAGGCAAAGTACCAGCTGCTACTCGTTTTACATTTACATTTTTTGACTTTCACATTTGAGTGTCACACCAGCCAACAGTGAAAAAAAGATTGGAAGTTCACCGCTGGGAATGTGGATGACATTTGAAATGTCAAACAATCCATAATTCCATGAAAAAAAGAGTATCCTCTCCAATTTGCTCACAAACAAAAGAAATGCTGGGGGTTATTTATGGGAAGATCTACCTCAGGAGTGATCAGGAGTAGGGAATACACACACACACACACACACACACACACACACACACACACACACACAAAGCTGAGTAAGAATAGTGTAGAAGAAATCATACAGAACATGACCTTTTATTACAGCAGCCGATTAGCCCTCATGTCAGTTCCATCAATTCTATCTTCCTGCATCTTTCTTTCTTTATTTCTTTCTTTCTACTAACAATAAGTACCAAATAGTACCATTATAGTTACATATACATCCTAGTTTTTATTGAACTTTGACAATGGGAATGACACATACTTTTGACAATGGCAAATAGATACAAGAAAATCAAATATCTTAACCCAGTTGAAAAAAAACCCCAAAGTTAATAATAAATGAGGATAAAACTCAAAATTTACGTCAAGCCCCGTATATATTAATGTAGTGTTCAGCCATTGTCTTGTTGTAACATATACTTTCCAATCGCATCTCCATAAAACCTAATTTTGCAGATTTCGTGCAAGCCGCACCTCCTTTATTTCTGAAATATCACCATGCACCTCTCTCTAAAATTGCTGTATCTTTGAATAAGTCCAGAGAACATGGATTAAAGTACACTCTGCCTGATAGGGAGTAACAGCAGTGTACTTAAGTAATTATTTTTTATGTAATAAAAGTTAATTAAAGTACACAAAATTTCTAGAAAAACAGGTTACTTTAGAAACCTTTAAATATAAAAATAGATATCTAAATCCTTCTCCCAGGCTTTTTTTTTAAAGGCAATAAAAAAAAAGTTCATTCAGAATAAATCAGTTTAGTTGGGTCAACATTATTTAGTTGATTTAGGTCAAATTAATTTACTCTAGTATACTTAAATAAATGTATTACATTTGTCAAACTAAATGTTCTTATGTTAGTCCAGCTAATGTTGGTCCAAGCAGTTTCATTCATCATTATACACAATGTATATATTGAACAAATATGAAAGGACTGTTGTCAGTACTGACATCAGTATAGATCACTGAGTGCCCACAGCCTAAGCACAACTCTTCAACACAATGGTAATCAAAAACCTTACAGAAACTCCTTCAAATGTCCATCACTGAAGTGAAGATTATACACTAACATGTATTTCCCTTTATTAAAAACACATAAAATAACACTTAATCCCTAAATTTACTCTCCCAATGCAGTCCCTTACAAAGCATGCTGGGATTCATGTAGTTTTAACACAAATGAATTAGTAAAATAAAGTAAAGTAAAGTAAAGTAAAATAAAGTAAAGTAAAGTAAAGTAAATATATTGGATTGAGCACATTGAAATTAAGTTGTGGGAAAATCTTTAAGAAAAAACATGCTACTTTAGCTCATTCTAATTAATTAACCTGAACAAGTTTTTGAGCGTACTGAATGACATCACAACCAGTAAAGAATTAATAATTACAAGATCACCTCAAAGAGAATTACAAGAACATCTGCAAAGCTGCTCAAAAGAAATTAGCATGTCTAAGCTTTTGTTTTGAAAATTAATGAAAAGCTGAAATTGTACAGGGGGAAGAAAACTCTAAAGTTTCAAAAGTTCAGATTAATTATTTGAGTTGTCCAGTGTTTAAATCACCTGTTAGACGCCACCTCCACAAACAGCAGTTGGAAAGAGTAACACACACAATTTTTTTATATATATATTTTTGAGAACAACAACAAAATGCACCATACAATTGAAATGCAGTTCACAGTGCTAAGTGCCACCTATCCACTGTAAAATATGCATATATGGGAGATTATTAAATCTTGTGGGCCATTTTGCAGTTCCATGACATATTGGGAAGCATGGCATTCTGAATACTTGACATTCAAATCAACACAGATATGTGTCACTAAATCAATATTGAGGAAAAGCCATCTTAGTCTCTGAATTCAAAACCTGTTAAAAACCACTGGTCTGAATTGAACTCTCCTTCTACAAATGTTTCACAAAACCTTCAAATCAGGCTTTTAGCCAAGCTACCACTCTTGAGTCTGTGCCCAAGATCATTAACCCTCAATTATAGTGTATGCAGCTTCGGATAAAAGCATCAGCCAAATAAATAAATGTTATTAGGCACTCACCAAATATTAACTATGGGGTGCCGATAATGTTAAAAACAAACAACAACAAAAAACGTTGTTTAAAACTACAGAAAATCCCCATGTTTTAAATCTAAATTGGCTTTCCTTATATATTTGGAAGGGTGCCAATACATTTGAAACTTCAAGAGTGATTTATTTGATCTGTGTGGTTTTTTATTTTATTTTATTTCTTTGTTTGTGAAAGGAAAAAAGGGAGGTTTGATATGTGTGGGGAAACAGCACGAGGAAGGATATTAGCTCGGTTAGATGAGCTTGGTGGTGGGTTGATGTTGATCTGAGATTTTAAGGTGGAGGAGATTGGGAGGGCTGGGTGTAAATAGAACAGTAGTGTGTGTGCATGTGTGTGTGTGTGTGTGTGTGTGTGTGTGTTACTCTTTCTGAAGGAGTCGTGGTGTGAAGTTGTTGAAAGAGTAGATAGGAGTGTGTGTGTGTGTGTGTGTGTTTGTGTGCATGTGGGTGTGTGGGTGTAAAATGGTAAGGGGAAGAGGCAGATTTGCTGGGTAATTGAGTGTTTAATCCCATCAAAGTCAGAGCTGTGCCGGCCGCCTTTCTGCCTAATCTGAGAGTAATTACATATCCCCCCGACTCCGCCTAATATACACACTCTCACACACTCCATTTGGAGATGCCTTCACACAGCTTTTTGCACAAACACTTAAATGTACAGTATAGTGGCTTGCATGCCGTAAGTATTCACCCCCCCTTGAAATGATCCACATTGTATAGTGTTACAACCTGGGACTAAAATGAGATTATAGGTCATGAGTGCACACAAAATATATGAAGTTTATATGAGGCGAAAACAAAAAAATCTCGATCAGGAATATTTTGAGTTATTTACAAATAAAAACAAACACATTGTTTAGTTTACTATACTTAAATTTAGTTATTTTAATTTTTAACAAGTAAATTAATTTCAAGGTCTTAAAACAGAATCTAGTGCTGCAAATGCAGAAGTGCTATAATATTTACATTTATGTATTTTTCCTGCAGTTTCATAGACTGACCAATACTGCCATACTGTGTTGAAATTCAAGTAATAATATAAAAGAATATAGAAGAAAAACGAATATTGCATAACCACAACCCTGCCTAGGAGATACCTAGAAGATATTCTGAGACTGCCATCCCTACAGTGAAGCATGGTAGTGGAAGCACCACGTTGAGAGTTATTCTTGGCCATAAAACATCCAAAAGTCCATTTTAGGTCCATATTTTGTAGAAAACTTCAAGTGGGTTGGATACTTGTTTGAATAGGTGCACTGTATGCAGCTTCAAATGCCAGCACACACTTATCCTGGGGCATCACAGCCCAGCATTGTCTATATTGTTGTGAGAAAGTTTCAGGAATGATCTCACACTGCTTTCTTTGGTCTTGTCAGTTCTTTTGCTGTGAGCATTAAAATATTCATACCTGCTACAGAGCACCAGGTCATTGTGCCATAGAGTAAAGACTACACACACACACACACACACACACACACACAAACACACATACACAAGAGCGCCACACTTATCTTCATTTATGAAGCACTTCTGTACACTGAAGCCCACCTACACACAGTTGAGCGAGCTGCATCGAACTAGCTTGGCACACCAACCTTTAGACTGAGGAGTAGAAATGAGGAGAACAGTCTGTGACTTGTATAACTGAGGGCCTCTTGATGATGGTGTTAAATCACTGCAGTAGGCTCGGTCTTCTGTAAATCAGCGCTCTAGTGAGGGCATTTTTAAGAAAAGAGAAGACACTAAAAGCCGAGTGCTATGAAAGTAAATAGTATGGTAATGGTCATAGCTTTATTTCCGTATGCCTCCATGAGTCAAGCAGAATAAAAGCCAAAGATAATAAAGAGAAAATGAGCGTATATATGTGAATGTGTATGTGTATGTGTATGTGTATGTGTATGTGTATGTGTATGTGTATGTGTATGTGTATGTGTGTGTGTGTGTGTGCGAGAGAGAGTTTATGTTGGTGTGCTTGTTATTGTGCACTTAAACCAGTTTGTTTGTGAGGATGTAACTGTCTTTGTGGCTTCTGTCACGCCGTTGACGAGACCTTGGACTTCTCGCTATGACAGCATTGTCGCCTTCAGCTGGCTCACGTACTGGTCTTGTCACTTCAATCTAAAACCTGAGACAGGGTGGAGGGCAGCAGAGCTCTGAAAGAAAAGGTCACGTCTGAAAAAGAGAGATTTTATGAGGGCATAGAAGGTCTTTATGTGGACTTTCGACCAGAGGGTCACTACATGTCAAATCACCTGAGGGAGGCAGTTTCAGTGCTGGGTGGGCGACATCATGATAATATTCAGGAAATAACTGCATTGTACTTCTGTAATAATAGCAGATGTTGTAAAAATGACATTAAATGTAACTATAAATGGTTTAAAAAAGTATGTTGTCATTAATTAATAAATTACAAATTGTAATTTTTGACAAATTACTGTAGCATAAGAGAAATAAAACACTTCTCGATATACTGTTAATGGAAATTAATGCTCCGGTGGTAGCATTAAGTCGGTTTTGGGTCAGGTCGTATCTCACCACTCCATCGTTAATTATTTTCCAACAACTCTGTCATGTTTTGTTTCTCAGATGTTCTGTTTCTTGGTATATAATTGAAATAGAAATCCAGGTAAACAAATGATTAAGAAAATGATATAATTTAAAGGTTTTGAATTTAGTTGTTTACTCATTGTTCATTGTATAACTTTTATTTACTATTGACCATGCTTCTGCTTGTTTTTCATTTTGAGGCCACGGTCATATTTCATACCTTTATATTTTTATTAAGCGAGACATCTGGGATCTGTACTTCTAAAACACACAGAAAATTCACCCAAATGTTGAATCAATTAAATCATAAGCTTACACTCGTGTTTCTCATTAAAAATTGTGCAAGGCGTACGTCTTAAAATAGCGACGAGGAGTTTTTAATCTGAGTATCTGTGACCCTGTTAGCGGCCCATGGACCGTCAGAGCGGAGCTGGAGCCATCACTGTGACACTGACATTTTCACACAGCACTGCTTTACGAGACTGACAGACCAGAGCTATGCTATGACGGATTACAGTCAGCTTTCTCTCTCTCTCTCTCTCTCTTTACTGTGTGTGTGTGTGTTCAGCCCATCATAGAGAAGCCTGGAATATTGTAATGCTACAGCCCTGACAAGGAAGGCCCTGCAGGGACTGAGAAGAAAACATAAAAGAAAATGGAGGGAAAATACAGGAAATGGTGGCTGATCACATGTATGTATGGTAGATGTTGCTGTGGCTAAATTCTGCAAAACAGACAAAATAATATACACTGACACATCCACTTTAAGTAAACACAAAATATGTTTTAGCAAAATGATGTGGAAATGTTTTTACTTAGTCTATAATTTTATATTGTTTTGGTTTATTTGCCTACAATGATTATGTTTAAAGTTGGGTAAAAGTGTCCTATCTCTGTGTGATTTGCTCACGATTTGTTCAAAGTTATGGATAGTTTCATGCCATAGTGAAACTAACATAAACTTAATCAATTCAGTTTGTAATCAACTTGTACCAGCTGGGAAAATGTCTGTGATGCGACTGCACTGTCACATCATCATCAAAACGGAGCAGAGCACTCTGCACAGTGGATAAAGATTTTTAAATGTTTAAATGATCTAATAAAAATAAATTAATAACAAGAAATTTAGCCATCAGAACAGAAGTCACTGAATGATTCAGCGATGCTAGTGTGAACAGAGTGATGTTGAGGATTGTCTTGAGTAACTTTTGGCTCAGTTCAGGAAAGTATATAGTTTTCAAAACTACAGTATATATCCATCCATCCATCTTCTATACCACTTATCCTCTTCAGGGTGGGCATGGGGTACAAGGGTGCCAATCCATCGCAGGGCACAATCACATACACATTCACATACCCATTCATACACTACAGACACTTTGGACACGCCAATCAGCCTACCATGCATGTCTTTGGACTGGTGGAGTACCCGTAGGAAACCCCCACAGCACAGGGAGAACATGCACACTCCGCACACACAGGGAATCAAACGGGCAGGAATCGAACCCCCGACCCTGGAGGTGTGAGGCGAACGTGCTAACCTCTAAACCACCATGTGGCCCTACAGTATATATAGTAAAAAAAAAAAACATCACAATGTGACCATTTGAAGACATTTCGCAGGTCACCACATATGCCTTTTTTCTGTCCTGTCTTTTTGTGAATGCATGAAATCACACACTGTACACATGTACTATTCAGTACACTATGAAAACTCTGTCATATACCTGTCAATCAAATTCACTTGTATATGCAGTTACCTTGGATAAGTGTTTAAGTTACTGCTTCACTTTTGGAGTTTTTTTTTTTTTTTTTTTTTTTACAGCTACTGGCTTCACAGTTTAATGTAAGTAGTACTCATAGTATGACAGTTTGATCACATCCTATGTTAAATAAAATTGAAAAAGAAACAAAAAGTGAATTCTGAAGAATTTAAATATAGGCAGCAGTAGGGTGAAGCTGGAGATGAATGAGATAATAGAAAAGGGGCTGGTAAGGAAATGACTGTTTACTGATGTAAGGAGATTAAAAAAAAACAACCAAAATGTTTGAGATGGAGTCTCTAGTGTCAGACAGTTGTAATAGTTAGAACATTGGTTCCTTCCTTGGTAACATATAAAGAAGTGTTTGTTTGTTTTTTTGGTAGTTTTACATTTACATTTGTGCATTTGACAGATGCCTTTGTCCAGAGAGATTAACATAAGGGCCTTGAAGTTTCTATCAATATATCCTGATACTGGTTCACTATGTCACGGACTAAGAATACCATCAATCTAAAAACTCTTTTAGGGCGGTTATATAGGAACAAAATCACACAGACAACAATGAATATATTTTTTTTTTATTAAAGTGCTAATTTAAATATTTCAGGAAGAAGTAGGTCTTTAGATGTTGTTTGAATACCATCAGTGACTCAGCTGTTCGGACATCTGTGGGAAGTTTATTGCACCTCCTAGGTGCCAGAACAGAGAAGAGTCTTGAAGCATGGCTTCCTTGTACCCTGAGTGATGTTGGGACCAGTCAAGCAGTGCTAGAGGATCGGAGGGAGCGTGGTGCAGAGTGGAGTGTTTTGAGTTAAGTGTGTGCTGGTCCATTTTTGGCTTTCTAGGCAAGCATCATTGATTTAAATCTGATGCGGGCAGCTGCAGGAAGCCAGTGGAGGGAGCGTAGCAATGGGGTGGTGTGGAAGCATCAAGACACATGAGAGAACCAATGTCTCTCAAGAGACATCAAGAGGAAAAAAGTGAAGCTGATGAGTCAATGAACTGTTATTGAGTAAGTAATAACAGGAACTAGGAACTTTAACCAGTCAACCCATCTTAACCATTGATACATCAATTCATATCATAGTGTACCACAATTACATATGCAGCTTAAGGATTTTTAAATGCAGTGGGATGCTGCAGACTGGAAACTTTAACAAAGCTGCAGAAAATATCAAGGCCAGAAAAACATATGGCACAGACAGTGGTTCTCTCATTTCTCAGTGAAGCCAACTTTAATTGAGATACTGGGATGCATGTAGCCTCGTGCTGGCATACCAGCCTCTAGAAATAATTTTTTCGTCGCCATCTGTATGAGAAAATGATACTTGGCATACAAAATTCATCAAGTATGTTCAGTTTTTGTGGACAGATTTCACTGTTTACTATGCAGTCAGTGGAATACAATGCTTTCACTACTACATTCCTTCAAGCACAGTAAAAAAAAAAAGGAAAGAGAACATTTTGATTGATTCTTGCTATGCCCAGTGCATAACTTATAATACTATGTGGACTGGAAAGTGGTGATTCGATTATCAGGTCAATTGTAAATCCATTAAAGCGGAAAGATCTGCACTGCCCCTTGTCTGAACAAAGGTTGGCCCATTGGTTGGTGGATTCCATCACCTCATTATTTACAAATAGACTGGACCCTTGCTGTGACATGCCTCAAGCATCTCCTTCTCCAGCTCAAAGGTAGTATTTGGAGGTCTGCCACTCCAGGAGTTCTGCTCTGCAGCTACCTTAGTGACACCATGTAGGTTCTCTAGATTCTACAAACTTAATGTCACCCTTCCCAGTGGCATGAGTGTGGAAGTCAAATTCAGACACCCTTCCAGTTAGTCTTAGGGTGAGTTAACACCTTGTGACACGTTGGGATCCATTATCTAGATGATAAAATAACTCTGTTAAAACAACCCTGGTGGCTAGGAAGTGTGGAATAGATTGCTAGATACCTATGTACTACTGTGTTTCTTTGAACACCTGATAACATCCATGGTTCCCTCTTACTCAAAACTAAAACCGAACTTGGTGAAAAGTTCACATTGATGAATTTTACACTGATGAGAAGTCTTGACATGTGTGCATACTCACACAAGAAGGTATCACGATGTTAAAACACCACCCCTGGTGGTTCTTAAAACAGGTTACATATGTAACCTAATGTTCTATGAACACCGGATAACCTCAATGGTTCCATGTCACTCTGAACCAGCACTGACCTGCTGGGGAACTTGGTGAGAAGTTTCCAGAGACAGAGAACCATTGATTTTGGGGATTTTGTTTGCAAAATATTATGTCACACAGTTACCATGTGTGTCACACCTACCTTGTGGGAAGGTTGTGCACACGAAGGTGATAAAACGCTGCCCCTGGTGTTTATCGGGTCTTAATCAGACCATCGTTACATATATAACGAGTGTTAATCATCCCACCCCAAAGTTGATTGAGTATAGCCTGAAGTGTTTTATTTTAGGAACAATTCACCTCCAAGAGAGCAGAGGACCTCCTCCCCTAGCAAACATTCTTATGATGCGAAATCTTGCCAATATTTCATTTTCAAGTTCTGAGGTTGTTTTTTTGTTTGTTTGTTTGTTTTTTACTGTGATTGACATTTTGTGCTGATATGTTTGCTTTTGGATTTTCTGTGTTTTATCTTTATTGCCTGTGATATTGGATACTGTTCTGGATTTTCTAATAAACCTTACTCACATAGATTTTCAAACATTTGCTGGGTCCTGTCCAGTACATTCCTCTTTATTCAACAGCAATTTGCCAAAGATTGCAAATTTAAAAAAGAGAAATGTGATGTCATACCGTACTTTTTATCCAGAAATCAACGCCTTCTGACCAGTCAGATTTGTGAATTCAACAGCACTGTGATATACATGTTTTTATCTTTCAAGAGATTGTATCTATAGTAGTGGAGTGCCCAATGCAAAGCACAGCTGGACACCACTTACTATATGCATTAGACTACGCACATATTCCAAGCATGGTCGATAATAATAACACTATGGTTCAAGCTTGCTAATGGTAGCTATTTGTAGTAATGTTGAGAGAGAAAGAGAGAAAATGTCAGAAAATTCATTCGCTAATGGTATGCTTACTAGCTTGTACCAATCATTTTTAGCCCAGCTAAGTGTTTGAGTGTGTGTGAAACCCATATGGCATTTATATGTCCTAATGGTACAAATGTTGGTAAATCAAATCAGGTCTAGCAAGTCTTGCAAATGACTCATGATCAGCACATCTGATGTGTCGTCTCTGACACTTCAGGGAGAAGTGTGATACAAAAGTGAGAAAATCTAAACGTGAATCAAAAGTGTTTGACAAGTGGAACCTTTAGTCTCTGTATGAAAACTATCCATACATGTAACACACGTCACAAGACAGAAGTAATCAAAATGGTGGGTGAGCGGAAACCTTTGGAAAAGTAATATATTTTTATAGAAACACAATCCAACACAAAGTCATTAAGAGAAAATCAGAAAGAGTGTTTTTCTGGTGATACAAAAATGTGAACCCGCTACATAATAATAACAATCTGAACTAATTCAAGTGTGCAGAAGATTATATACTTGAAATTATATAGGATCGACTCAAAGTGTAGAGTATATAGTCTGATGAGTGAATGAAACTATTTAAACAATATTGCATGTATCTAAACCAGAAGTGAAGTTTAAGTATTATAAAGGCATGACAAAAAAAAAACATTTAAAGAGAAAAAAATGCATTTCATTCTGATTCCACTGCAGAACATGAGCATCATATAAATATATGAACAACAAAAAAAAGAAATGTCATTTTGTGAAATCCAAATATAATTCAAATCCAAATTACGGATCTTCATTGGAAATGATTTAAACCAGGTTTTTCATGATGTTTAATGAAGCATAAACAATTCTTGCACATGCACCTGTGAAACAGTCCTTAAGACACGAACAGTTTACAGGAGGGAGGCAATTAAGGTCACAGTTTCAATAACACTAAAGAGACCTGCTCACCTGCGTGAACATGCCATGGACCTGCTGCAGGGAGGCATGAGGACTGCAGATGTGGCCAGAGCAATAAACTGCAATGTCTGTAATGTAAGATGCCTAAGACAGTGCTACAGGGAGACAGGAAGGACAGCTGATCGTCTCCGCAGTGGAAAATGACATGTAACCGTGTGTCTCCCCCAGACGTGATTGAGAACTTTTAAATGCCTTGGTGGAAGAGTGGAGTAACATCTCACAGCAAGAACTGACCAATCTGGTGCAGTCCATGAGGATGGCATCTTTTTAGTCAATACTTTATGCTACCTCTCTTTGTCAAGATAAGAGCTCTGAGTTTTCTCCTTTAATGTCTGATGAGGTTGGAGAATACTTGGGATACAAGGGATTTTGAGGTCCATGCTGGTGGACTCTATTCTTCAGTTCACCCCACAGGTTTTCTATGGGTTTGAGGTCAGGGGACTGGGATGGCCATGTCAGAACTTTGATTTTGTTGTCAGTAAACCATTTTTGTGTTGATTTTGATGTATGTTTTGTATAATTGTCTTGCTGGAAGATCCAACCACTGTCCATTTTAAGCTTTCTGGTAGAGGCAGTCAGGTTTTTATTTCAGTTAACATTTGTTGATATTTGATGGGCTCCATGATGTCAGGTATCCTAATAAAATGCCCAGGTCCTCTGGCAGAAAAACAGCCCCAAAACAGTAAAGAGCCAACACCATATTTAAACATGAGCATGAGATACTTTTCCATATGTCTACCTCTCGGTGTGCGCCAAAACCACTTCTGGTGTTTATTGCCAAAAAACTCTATTTTGGTTTCATCTGACCAGTTGAAGTTTCAGTAGTGTGATGAAAAAGAGAGAGTTGAAATAGGAACATCAGTTATGAACTCTAATTATGAATATACTGTGTGCATTTGTGCTGTTTACTTTCACTCATGGCTTCTCTGCCTGTTATAACATCAGCAGGTCCATTTGATCTCCTTCATGCTCTCTCCCCCTCTCTCTCTCTCTCTCTCTTGCTCTCTTTCTCTCTCTCTCTCACTCCTAAGTGGCTGCTTCAATTGCCTTCCTCGGGCACAGATCAACACAATCCCTGACAGCGGCCATTTTGTTTCAGCAGCTGCATCGATGCCCGCCTGTTCCAACTTAGTCTGTGGTGAAACTCGGAGCGGTGCGTGTGAGAGATCTAGAGAGTACTACTACACTGTGACTGTTCATTAAAGCCTCGCTCCCAGGCAACCCTGTCGCCTGGCAACCCGTAGCCGCTAAGCGAACACATCATCCAGAATTGGGAGAGAGATAGAGAATGAGACGTTTATTCATTCCAGGGAGGTTCGTTCTCTTCCTGCTATGTTCCCTTCTCATCCATGTTCACCTCTTCGTAATGAATGCTCAAAGCTTACTGCATAGAAAACAAGCTTATAATTTGTGCTAGAGGTTCTGGTATATTCTTGGCTTAGAAAGCATTATTTATTTTATTCAATGTTGTACAGCTAAAATGCTATAAATTGTAGGTGGCTTCTTAGTGCTGAAGAATAACGTGGAAGCCATGTTCTTTGAGTTGAGTGGTGGAATGGGAAAGTGTGTGCCTCACATGTATGTCTGCATTTCAGCACTGCAATAAAACCTCAGCCGCAATTACCCAGTGATGGCTGGTAACAGCATAGCAATCAGCAAACCATTAACTCGCCATGCAGAGACTTGATGGGCACCCCTCTCTCTTCTAATGCTTGTTTATCCCGTATCTCACTCCCTCTCTCCACATCCTCCATCTTCATGCTCACCATAATCTTCTCTGATTCCTGTTCATTCTTCATGTTTTTTTATTCATCTGTCTGTCTCACTAGAGGTCCCCCCTTAAAAAAAACAAAAACGTGAGTGACACATTTTGATCAAAGCCACTCAGATCTGCCTGTGTAATTACCTATCTGTCTGGTTCTCCTTTCTTGTTTCCGAGCCTGCCCTTCACATTTTGACATCTTCTGTAGGTAATGTGATATGACTTTAAAAGAAAAAAGTAAATCTAAAGGAAGGTTTAGATCCAAACAGATCCAGGTTGGGAAACGCAAGCTAGCGTTAAAATCATGGGACAATTGACACACCATTTGATCTGGTTGAGGGTTAATGCAATTGTTTTGAGTGCCAATGAACCATATCTGTTCATTTAAGTTAATCAATGTGCCCAGATGTAATGTACTAGATATGTTGTGTACTTTGCAACCTTCTTGAAACTGAACACATACTACTGAAATGTTCAACATAATGCAGGATGCAGCATAGATAAAACCCATCTGAAAAAGTTAGCTAGCTAACTAATGTAATAGCATAATTAATCAACCTAGCATAAAGAAATATTTACATTTACTCTGGACAATTTTCTCTGCATAGCTCTGGTTATCATAACTGCGTTTTTTTTTTCTTTCTTCCTTCCACAGATCTTGTAAGTGGTATGTGCTTTACTTCTTTCTGAAGGTTGAAACTGAGGTGCTGCATCATTAAACACAGCATTAAAATGAAATGTATACAGAACTGTGCAAAAGTGTTAGGCACCCTATTTATTATTATTTTTTTTTTAGTACAAACTTTGTTATAGATTTGTATTTTATGACTCCTACATTATCGAGTCAGTACAAAAACATTTTATATTTCCAAACATTAGTTTTCCAGCACAAAATTAAATGTTACAGGAAAATGTTTGTATGTCGGCAAAGGCGGCAGTATATTACGCAAGAGACAAAAAATATAATGAAAGCTGCTGGATTTTGCTGCAAAAATAAGAAGCAAGTGAGACAGTCAAAATCTACAGAACCGTGTCTGGTTCTGTAAGATGCTCAGTAAAACTTACAGCTCAATTCCTTATAAAATATAATTACCTGAAATACAAAATTATTTAAAGGCTTGGCCTTGAAAAGGATTTGATGGCTTTCAGTCCCAATCTTGACTCAGTCTTGTTTTTTTATTTGTCCTTAATCTAGATCTAGCCTCATCCTACTTACTGTAAGACTTGGTCTTGACTTTATTTCAACTAGTTCTGGTCTTGGACTTCTCTTGGATTAACATATGTGGTCTTGACTACAGCCCTGCTGATTCCTGCATGATCTCCTCTGCATGTCTGCACATGCTTTATACAGGTTCTCTTTGGTTTATTATTAAGAAAATCCATGATAGGTCAATGGCAAACTGGTAAATCAATCGGTCAAAGGTTTGGGGTCATCCAGAAAATGTATACATTTTCCATGAAAACTCATACTTTTATTAATCAAGTGAGCTGTAAAATGTGTGTGTTACCCAGATGAGGATGGGTTTCCCTTCTGAGTCGGGTTCCTCTCAAGGTTTCTTCCTCAAAAAACATCTTAGGGAGTTTTTCCTTGCCACCGTCGCCACTCAGTGGCTTGCTCAGTTGGGATAAATTCCATTTGTTTTCTACCTGTTTGTCTCTGTTTATCTGTTCCTGTCTGTCTCTCTTTAGATGTTTCTGACTGTTCATACCTGTTTTTTATTTCTGTAAAGCTGCTTTGAGACAATGACTATTGTAAAAAGCGCTATACAAATAAAATTGAATTGAATTGAAAAAATTAAAATGAACAGATAATGTAGTCAAGACATTGATAAGGTTAGAAATAATATATATTTTTTCAGTTCAGATTTTGTTTTCATCAAAGAATTCTCCATTTTGCAGCAGTTACAGCCTTGCTTACCTTTGGCATTTGAGCAATCAATTTGTTGAGGCAATCTGAGGAAATTTCACCCCAAGCTTCTTGAAGCACATCCCACAATTTGGATTGGTTTGATGAGCACATTTTACTAACCATATAGTCCAGCTGCTTCCACAACAGCTCAATAGGGTTGAGATCTGGTGGTCAGTCCATTACAGATAGAACACCAGCTGACTGCTTCTTCTCTAAATAGTTCTTGCATAGTTTAAAGCTGTGGTTTGGATCATTGTCCTGTTGTAGCCACCCTGATAGCCATCCTTGTTCAAGATCCCTTATATCATGTATAAATCTTCCACTTTAGTACTACAAAAGAAACCCTAGACAATCATATTTCCTCCAGCAGTCTCACAAATGTTCTTTTTTGTGTCTAAACACCTCAAACTTTTATTCATCCATCCATTATACCCCCCACCACCCCTTTGCAACTCTGCCTAGATGGACAACATCCTCTTGACTGTTGGCTTTGAGACCAGTGTTGAGACCTGCAGGTACAATTCAATGAAGCTGCCAGTTGAGGATCTATGAGATGTCTGTATTGTACTTGTCCCCTTGCTCAGTTGTGCTCCAGATCCTCCTACGTCTCTTTCTATCCTGGTTAGAGCCAGGTTGTGCTTTCTTTGAAGAGAGTAATACACACAGTTGTATGAAATCTTCAGTTTCTTGGCAATTTGTCACATTTTCTAGATCACAATTTGTCACTTTCCTAGAACAAGAATAGACTAGTCAGTTTCAGAAGATTCAGATGGCTTTTTTAAGCCATTTTGAGTCTATAATCAAATCTACAAATGCTGATGCTCCAGATACTCAACTAGCCTAAAGTAGGTCACTTTTATTGCTCATTTAATCAGCACAATGGTTTTCAGCTGTGCTAACATAATTGCTAAAGGTTTTTCTAATGATCAATTAGCCTTTTAACATGAAAAACCTGGATTAGTTACCACAATGTGCTTTTGGAACACTGGAGTGATTTTTACTGAAAATAACCCTCTTTACGCGTATGTAAATATGCTTTTCTTTCAAAACCAAGGGAATTTAAAAGTGACCCCAATCTTTTGACAGGTAGTGTAGATTTAATTAGAATACATTTGTTATTAAAACCCTTTAACTTTAACCCTGAGTAGACATTAATTTAATCATAATACATATTATGGTCACTGAAGGCCACCCTTTAGCTCCACCCTTTACAGAGGGTGTGGAAACATGGGTGCTAAATTTGGTTTATGTACCCTTCCCATTGACACAAATGGTGCTGTGAAATCAAATCACCTGCGGTCTATGTCTTGACCAAACCACTGATTCCCAGTTTTTATGTAGATCAAATGTTTCATCTGTTTTCTTTCTAGAAACAGAGAACTGGGGGCCTAAATGCAAACATTGAGGTCTTGTCTTCATTCTCATTTGATCTTCTCTGTTTTTGAGATGACGCAGAAAACCTCAGGCATAAATAGAGAAAGGACCAATAGAAAAACATGTTTTCTCCTATTATTGTCACATACTTGAGCGCATATTAGATGAGTAATGCAGGCCAAATTTAAACTATAGCAATGCAGCACACCGAGAGACCTGGATGAGTCAGTGACTCCAGTTACATCAAAGTAGAAGAGAATGATTTAGATTATTTGTTTGTGTGATAGATGATTTAAAGCATCAAAAGAGGTATAGTACAAAAAACATCACGTGTTTTCATTTCACTGACCCTTTAATCCAAAGCGTTAGGATAAAATTGAGCAGTTGATGATTATCAGCCTTGCTGAACGACTTTCAGTGTCAGCTTGACAGCTTGACATGTGAACCTTCTGATCAGTAGGTCAAAGTCTTAACCGCAGAGACAAAGAAGAGATATCTAGCAAAGACAACACTACCGGATGGACCCAGGGAGTGGCAACGGGATTGTCTAGGGAGGGTTGAGCAGCTAGACTCCACAATGATACACCTTTCCAGTATCTTTTACATATTAAATGAAAAGAAAACAGAGGTATTGACAAATACAGACAAAAAAACCCCAAAAAACTGAAGATGTATTACTGTTGTCCAGGGAATCAGAAAATACATGTTATTCAGCACTGAGTACAGGCATTCCAAGAAAAGTATTTTGTGAGATACAACTGAGGATAAACACTTAGCCATTCTTTATACATAGCTTCTGAAATTGAGTTCATGTTCAAAACAGCTGACTCAAGCTTCAGACCACTTTCTCAATTTACCCGCAAAATCTCACAGGGCATCCCAAATACGATTCATTGATTCATCTTCAGTAACTGCTTTATATAGGTTGGGGTCATGATGGATCCACAGTTTATCCCAAGAACACTAGATGCAAGGCAGCAAACTCACAATTAAATCTAGGGAACTGCTGATTTTCTGGTATTTTCATGCACAACAGACTTTAGAGTTTACACAAAATGATGTGGAAAACTAACAACCAACAAAAACAAACAAACACACAAACATCCAATGAGGAGCAGTTCTGTTGATGGAAATGCCTTGCTGATGAGAGATGTCAGTTAAGAATAGCCAGACTGTTTCAAGCTGACAGGAAGTAAATCAAATAACAACTCTTTACAACCGTGTTGAGCGGAAAAGCATCTCAGGACATAAAACGCATCCCTTGAGGTGGATGAGCTACAACAACAAAAAACACATCAGGTTCCACTCCTGTGACATTTTTCGAAACTCTACATGATTTTAGCCATTACTGTCATGCCATATGATTGGCTGATTAGATAATTACATGAATATGCAGGTGTTCAGGTGACCCTTGTGCACTTGTGTTCTGGTTTCCTGTATGTCATGATTCCAGAGTCATTCCACAATTCCATAATTTATTAAGCACATAAGGAGTGCTTTCTAAATGATACTCTCAACTCAATAAAAAACATTCTGTACATGCTAAAGAGACTCATAATAGAAGGAGCTACTGTCATGGTGCCTGTCCTTCCCTGGGAAAAAAGAAGAGAACTTGGATGGAAAGCTTACGTGATATGAACTGCACTGACAGACACCATAACTGTGAGTAGGCTAGCTCTTTTTGCTTTTCTAATAATTATTTCACTCACCTAATTTTGAATCATGTGACGGATAATCTGATTTTGTTCTGGCAAGATTAGTGCATTTGTAACAATTGTCAGAGTAAGAATCAACCATTTAACTAGTAGCTACTCTACGCTAATATAAATAAAACTTTTAGCGGTTACATGCTCATTATAAATGATCTAATTTCTCTTTCGTCTTGTGTGTAATATGTTTTGTAACATCTCTGTGCTGTATACAGAAAGATTTGACATGGTAAAATACTATATGCTGTCAAAATTAGTAGTAAGCTAGTAGGCTAGGTCATAAAAAATATGCTAACTTTGCTTGCAATGTAGATTAGGCAGTAGATTAATTTTGTGCATTTCTGTAAATAAGCAGTGACAAATGTATGTGGGCTACAAACAACTGGCATTTTATTAAGCTTTTATTAGTTGCCTCAGTGAGATTTGTCATGTTTAATAATGGCAGCTGAGGAGGCACCAGTGGGCCAAATTTAATGAAACTGAAAGAGGTATATATATATATATATATATATATATATATATATATATATATATATATATATATATATATATATATATATATATATATATATGCTGCTTCTGGGGGTGATTTTTAATCAAAACAGAGACAGTTTCAGAGAATGTCATAAGGTACAACTAGCCAAATATTTGTTAATAGTGGGTTTAACAATGAATGTATGTAGGTAGCATAATGTGTAACTTTACCATGTAGTTTGTGGCCAGCTTGTTGGATGCACAATTTCCTGTTGAAAAACAAACAAACAATATTTGTTATGGTTCTATTGGTGGCATGTTTATATCTACTGGAAACCATTACAAACCATTAAATCCTAATTGAAAATGGACCAAACCACACTACATTTGTTAAAGGTTTTAATCGTATTTGTAGTGGAAACCATTAGAATTTCTGTAATGGTTCCTGTAGTTTTGTTTTTCAGCATGATTTTAGGAAAAGCTCTGTATTTAAACTGTATAGATCTTACTTAATCAATACCACAATATTTACCAGTGTTCAAGCTACACATTTATGCCATATTCATTATTTCTCTCTTGTAACTTTATGCTACTCAGTATCCTTTACTCTCCGCAATGTCTATTTTTCTCTGTTCCTGTTTTGCCATTACTTTTTTCTCTTTCTCTCTTGAGTGGCTTTAATAGTCCATGAAAATGTGATATTATATATTGCAAACAATGTCCTTATTGTCCTCCAAATATGGCGGATGTTGGTGGATTTAAAAAGAAAAAAGATCAATGTCTGTTTGTATAGTTTCATAGTTATTGACTTGTGGGGAATTTGTATACACAACGTAGGCTAATTGTGTAGTCAAGTCATGTGACCCAGGCCGTGATGCTGCCTGGAACAGACCTTACAGTTGTTAAAATGGACCCGTGGGTAGGTTCATCTATGATGCTCCATGTTCCAGAAATGGGAGTCCTAGTAATACAATGGATTCAGGCAACAGAATTACCTAGATAACCAAGTCAAGGGTCAAACCTACAGTTTGAAAGTTGAATTTAGCATGACCTAGTTCCCCATTTAAACTCTGCTTCTACTTTCCTCTATCACCCTCCACTCTTTTTTCCCACCCTCACTTTTTTCCTCTTGTAGCCCTAATCCTTTCCTTTGCTATCTCTGATCCTGTTTTATTCCTCTCACACTTGAGTGCAAATTGTTCTCTCTTGGATTCAGTTTGTAAATGGATTACTCACTCTTTTAACACACTCTCACTTGCTGTAATTGTTAGTGTATTAGCAGTTAAGCTAGTTATCCACTAGAGGTCCGTATTAACAGAAGGCTGACAGGGACGGCGGGATCGGTTGGCCTAGTGTGGCATATTGTGCAGAATCGTGAAAGTGAGACAACAAGGTTAGACAGTTCTAATGTAGATGTCTATATCAAGGAGAGCAATTTGCCATTAAAACTTGTGAAGGCTTAGCTCTGCGAATACCTGGGGAGACTCTTACATTTGCTGTAGTGCATCTGCACCTCTAATTGGGCCAAGTGTGGAGGTTGTGTTTTTTCGAAAGCTTGACAGTGAGATTCAATTATTTGCAAGAGGCAAGCGGTACATGCTGATTTTAGTATAGAATGCTTTAAAAACTGTTCGAATATGTAGTTTTCCATCAGGTAAGCTATATGAGAGTAAACCTGAAGCTTAAGCACCAGATATGTGAAACGAGACTTCTGTGTCACATTTTGTGATGCTTATTTGGTTGCCCGGGTTTTCAGAACAGCTTTATAGCTCACATTCAGAATAAAAATGAGGAATATTTTCTTGATGTGATCAGGTTACCTGCTGTGATTGACACAAAAAGCAGAGCAATATTGATACAATACAGTAGCCATGTTTAACACAATAGCCCTGTTTGGCTTGGATTAGTTTTAAATGTGGAGTTGAGTTGATGTAATTATTACTGGAGTGTCTCTGGGATTTTAGTTCAGTCCAAATCTGTCAGGTCAATAATCGTGCATACATGTATGAAATGATTGACGATTATAATATATATAAAGTGCCGTCCACTGTTATTGGCAGCCTTGGTAAATATGAGTAAAGGAGGCAGTGAAATTATTGAAAAATAAATAAATAAATAAATCACAAACATGGTAAGTCAAGCTTAGTATGAATTTATTGAATTCAGCCAGTAGGCATGTTTGTGTATGTGGTTAACAATTAAAAGATTAGTATCTAGTGAGGTTTTTTTTCTTCACTTTAGGCTTTAAGCTATTTTTATTCATCAGTGGTTCAGTCAAATAATGACCCATCACAGGCTGAAATCCCAAACTGCATACACGGCATACTGCTGCCATTTCAGAATGTATCTCTTTTCTCAAATGCTGTTCGATCCAGGCATTTTTGCCAGCTGACAGTAATTACCATGTCAGAATGAGAGTGAGAGAGAGAGAGAGGGGGGTATGTGGCAGAATAACCTCACTGAAGGACAGCTGGAATACAGTGACAGGCCCATTAGTGACGTGCTAACACCAATACCACATTATCAGCATGGTAAGATGCATATTCTTTGTGCTTAGATAATCATTGGCATTACTAAAATAGGTGTATCAAGCGAGCAGGGCATCTTCGAACCTAGACCTCCTGACCACTATGCTTCCTTTTTATGCACATGTATGTGTCTCACACAAGCACCTGCTGCAATGTGAGACCTTGTCTAGCAGGGAGGAAAGACTGAGTTTGTATGGGTGTGATTGGCAGGCCCTGACATGGTGAAATGAGTTCTGGGGTTTGGAGATTTCTCGATCTGTCTCTCGCTCATCAGTCTGTATCACCTGATTTCCAGGTCTCAGCATGCATGAAGGGTGCATGCCTGCTGTCCAAGCGCATACACTGTGTAACCTGGCATGGTAGGGTGGCTGTCATGGCCTGCCTCTCTCCACAGAAAAGTTCTATCACCCACTGACCCATCAAACTATACAGTAAACGAAACATATCAGCCCTGAAGCAGTTCAGATGTAACTACCTGAGGAGAATACTGAACTAAACCTGAGATGAGTTTATGTTCAGCCAACTCCAGAAGTAAGAGAATTCTATAGAATATGCTAATTATTATTTTTTTGCATAATTTATAAAACACAAGGATTTAAATCTTTCGTTCAAACAACACAAGAAGCTACTGATCTTTCTTCTAAAACAATTGTGGGAAAAATAATCATTCTTTTTTTTTTTCTATCAAAACTTGCGTAGCAAAATTATTGACAACCCTCAAGAAGATAAAAATTTAAAGTAAAACAAATTTGCAATTTGATATAATACCAATGAAACCCACTTTAGTTCCAGGTTGTAAGATAACAAAATTCAAAAGGGTGAATACTTATACAAAGCACTATTAAAAATAGTCTTTCAATGTTACATTAACCCCCAACATTGTCAGACGAGGGTTTACCAATTTTTTGGGAGTGCCAATAGATATGTGTGTATTCTTTAGAAATGTTTAATATATATTATTAAAACACTTTCAAGCACAACCCAAGGTTTAAGCTCAAAATATCCCTAAATGCATGTGTTATTCTTTTTATGTTTTACACATGAAGGATGCCAGTAATTGTGGAGTAGAATATAATTTATTCCCTATGCATTTTCAAGTAAACTATTTGATGTTCTTCAAGCTGAATCTCTGTGAAGTACAAACCCAAGATGTCCTTGTTGTTTTCAGTGGAAGATGGCTCCATGCTATGCTAGCACAGAGGTGCTAATGCAGTAATAACCTTCCAGGTTGATTTTTCCTGACTGTGCAGGAAGAGACAAAGTGTTCACTCGACTCTTCCTTCTCTTTGCCTTTCTCTGCCAATTAGGTTTACTCGAGGAACAGGAGAGGTAGGGTGCAATTCTCAGAAACACACACCGCTTCTGCTGCTCTCTGCATGCTGTGATATGTCAATATGATTAAATCATGATGTGGGCCCCAGGAGACTGGCAGTGATGCTACAACCCCCAAACCTACAGACCCCCTGCAGAGATCAAGCCTCACAGGGTCAAAAATACCCAGAGGCAACATTCTCGTTCTCTCTCTTCTCTTGAAACAAGACAACATGTAACTACAGCAGTTGAATTCCATCATTGCCTTTTCCGATTATTATTATTATTATTATTATTATTATTATTATCGAACATTGTAATTGCATTGTAATTTTGCCACACTATGCTAATATCACACCCCAGTCCACCTCCAGTCCAGGAGCCAACGCGAATCCACAGTCCAGTCTGGACACTGTCTTTCCGATTAAACTCTCCTGTTACATCAGTTCATTCACCACCTGTCTTTGAGTGTTTCTCTGTTAGTCATTCCTGGGTGTTGACTTTTCAGTTATGCCCTTCATTTTGATTTTGATTGCTCTGTTTGACATTCGACCTCTGCCTGTTTTTCACCACAGGTATGTTTTGATTTGCTAACAAATGGCTTGCGCTTGCATCCATCTGCCTCTGCCTAGTCACGTCAATATTTCAACATGTAACATTTTTAACATGCGCTATTTCTAAACCTAGTCAAACAAGCTTAGTAGTTTTTAGGACATTCTTTGTTATACTAGAAATTGCAAGACTATAACTTTTTTTTTTCTAGTATTTAAAAAAAAGTAGTCATCTAGTCATCTTTTTGATAGTTTAAGTAAAACCTTATTCAGAACATCATTATGTTTATTAGCAGAGTTAAGTGCTGTTAAGCAACAGCAAAGAATTAACAGCCATATATAGAAATGAAATGTATCGTTTTACACTATTTAAGGACATATGAATTCTTAAAACATACTCTACACTCTGGATGACTTGTTTATCCTTTCTGCTGCAATAGTCGATTCTGAAACTGAGAACGCACAGCATGGAAGCTCATGTCCATCAACAGAGCCCTGCTTAGACATAGCTCAATGAGCAGCTTTCCTTGGATGACGGATGCCATGTTTATGTTTATACATTGGCACACAAAGTGCTGCAGGAATTATTTCCCCTTTAGTGCTAAATATGCAGAATGTAGCAGCGGCTGTTTAAAGCATAATGTTGTACAGTAATAGGCAATGAGAATTGTTTTAAGTCATTGAAGCATAGGGGTAAGAAAAAAGAAAATGACAAATGACTCGGTTGAAATAGGAAATGTTGTGTTTTTTGTTTTTTTCCATTTCTGTGGTGAGCATCCAAGACAGGAAAATATATTTTCTTCCATTTCATTTCCAGACTTTCACATGTTGTGAGAAACCTTTTAAATTATACATTATTTCAACAATATTTGTTAGGCCTTGCTAGTTCTCCCTGGGTTTCCTCACACCTCCCAGAAACATGCCAGTGGGTGGCTTGACTACTCTAATTGACTGTGTGAATGTGTGTGTGTGTGTGTGTGTGTGTGTGTGTGTGCATGGTGCCAGCATGGTGCAAGCAACTGCTTTATCCTGGTTATGCCTGACCAGGATAAAGCAGTTCCTGAAGATGAATGAATGAATTACTTTTTTTGTTGAGCCTTTATTTGAAGACTACCTGCATAAGCACTGCATACATCTTTCATGAAACAGTGAATTGCATTTGCAAGTTTCATCAGACTTCAGGTCTTCTTGCTCTAGGTTCTGACATCTCTTTTTTTTCCATCCCAAACCTCACAGAAAATAAAACATCAGAAAGAGAGAAAGTCAATCTCCAGCCAGCTCTTGAGTCCAGAGAGAGTTGTGAGCTCGCCCTGACTACAATCACAGCTTTCATGTGCCCACATGTCCTTACCTATCCCTATCCTCGGGAAGAGATCTGCTGTCTCTTGCATACTATCTCTGAGAGTGCACTGAGACAGGCATTCTTTAGTTAAACAGAGGCCTCTCATGTTGCTGTTGAATTAGAAACAACAAGCTTACATTTGATATTTGGAATGGCTCTTTTCGTCTCAAGCGCAGAAATGTCACTTGCAGAATTTGCTGATTGTCTCCGAGCTCTCAGAAGTCAACTGTTCTCACACACCACAGTTTGTCTTCATGCTCCACAATGCCTTTGTTTGCATGTAATTCACATGCAATTTTCATTTTTAATGCTCAATGATACTGCTCTGATGTCAGATTTTTTTTTTTACCTGCATAAAAGAGTTTTTTTTTTACTTAACATATCAGGGCCACATAATGATGATGATGATATGCTTTTGGAAGTGTTCGCCTATGTCACCTGTCACATGTTTTTTATTTATTTATTATTATTATTATTATTATTATTATTATTAGTAGTAGTAGTAGTAGTAGTAGTAGTAGTAGTAGTAGTAGTAGTAGTAGTAGTAGTAGTAGTAGTAGTAGTAGTAGTAGTAGTAGTAGTAGTAGTAGTAGTAGTAGTAGTAGTAGTAGTAGTAGTAGTAGTAGTAGTAGTAGTAGTAGTAGTAGTAGTAGTAGGGGCACATGGTGGCTTAGTGGTGAGCACGTTCGCCTCACACCTCCAGGGTCCGGGGTTCAATTCTCGCCAGGGGCCCTGTGTGTGCAGAGTTTGCATGTTCTCCCCTGCTGCGGGCGTTTCCTCCGGGTACTCCGGTCCAAAGACATGCAAGGTAGGCTGATTGGTGTGTCTAAAGTGTCCGTAGTGTATGAATGGGTGTGTGATTGTGCCCTGCGATGGACTGGCACCCTGTCCAGGGTGTACCCCACCTTGTGCCCGATGCTTCCTGGTATTGGCTGTAGGTTCCCCCACGACCCTGAAAAGCTGTAAGCGGTTGAAGATGGATGGATGGATTATTATTATTATTATTATTATTATTATTATTATTATTATTATCTGCTTCTGACTTACAGAAGTTCCTAATTCAGCTACTAATTCAGTTGCCATAGTGTTCTAATGTAAGGTGGCTTTATATCAAACAAAACTGACAAGAGCAGTCTTTATGCCAGTCAGCTAATGCCTATGGAAATAATTCTGTATAAAGATTATGAGGTTTATGAAGTTGTGTCAGTTACCCCTACTTTTAGTATTGTTATTCATTGCAATCATTATTATGACTCATTGTCACTCATTAGTTTTGTTTTTCATTATTCACTGCAACATAACCACAACCAATGTTATGTGCTTATTGCCTAATAAACACTTCTGCTTCTTTTTTTCTTTCTTTTTTTTCTTCTTTGCTTTCTTTCTTTCTAAGCTATAGGAGCACGACATCAATAGACAACAAACCGGGAACCATTAATATTTAAACAGTTGTTATAATTGGTTCTTCATTTCTAAGTGGTTTAACACATTAATTCATAGTGATTCATATTGTCTTTGGCCTTGGTGTTGCAGTAGCCGCTAAGGTATAAGCCCATCTGAACAATGATGTTTACTTCAACAGTTTAGTAGAATGGTACCTACATAAGATGTTCATTATACCGTACATGCATAAACATTGCTTAATCTGTCAATAATAACATATTTATTGCCAATCCTTTCTTTGAATGCTAACTAGATTGGAACTTCATAGTGCATTCATACAGTAAGCATTTCTAAATCGTTTTGGTATTTGAAGTCTACTTACATTATGCCTTCATACTCTATTCATAACCATTGCTTTTAAATGGTCAATAATTTAAACATTTTGGTAAGTCCTTATTGGAATGTGACCTACACTGAACCCACATGACAAATTCATAAGCTCTGCTTTTTAAATGGACAAATATTTCAACATTTTTTTTGGTAACCCTGTATTTGAAGGCTGCCTTCATTGAACCTGTGCAATGTATTCATATACATTGCTTATGAAGTGCAATTGTGAAATTGTAATTGCTCTCAATTACTTTTTGGTAGCCCTTTATTTGAAGGCTATCTCAGATGGACATTCATAATGTATTCACAAGCATTGCTTTTTAAAGTGTCAGTTATTTCAACATGTATGCTAACCGTTTATTTGACATTAGACATTAGACGTACATTAGACCCTCAAAATACATTCATAGGCTTTTCCCCCCTTAATGGTCAATAATTTAAACATTTTTGGTAACTCTTTATTTGAATGTAACCTACATTGAACCTTCACAATAAATTCAGAAGCTCTGCTTTTTAAGTTGTCAACTAATGTATGTCACCCTATTTTTGGTAACCTTTTATTTGAAGGCTAACTATAGTGGACCTTCATAATGCGTTCATAAGCATTGCTTTCTAAATTGTCAATTATTTCGACACTTTTGTCAACCCTTTATTTGAAGGTTACATACAATGGACCTACAAAACACATTCATAAGCATTGCTTTTAAAATGTTTACTTACTTCGACATTTTCGCCACCCTTCAACTGAAGGCCGCCTACATTTGATAACTTCATAACACATTCATAAGCATTTCAGTTGTCAGTTATTTCATTATGACATATTCTTGTAGCCCTTTATTTGAAAGCTGCCTGGACCTGTGTAATGCATTCATAAGCTTTGCTTTTTAAATTGTCAATTATTTCAAAATTTTTTGCTAACTCTTTATTTGAATCAGGCAAACATAATGCATTCATAAGCACTGCTTTTTAAATGATTCATTATTTCTATGTTTGTGGTACCCTTTAATTGAAGGCCAAGTATATTTGACCTTCATAATACATTCATAAGCAGTTCAATTATGAACATATTTTTGGTAGCCCTTTATTTGGACCTTCATAACACATCCATAAGCATTTCTAAAATCCTTCACAAAGCAATGGTGGTGGATTTATGAAAGGTTTATGTCAGGTCATGACATTGGACATGGCTTTTATATTTTACGACTTGTTACAATCATCTGTGTTAAATTGGCATTTAACAGAGGAAATGCTGACTTTACCCAAGGAACCATTTGAAATGGTTAATGGAGACAAATTTAATGTCCGTGTCCTGAATAACAAGTGTCTGGAACTCAGACAGGGTCAGAGTGCATCTCTCAATCCTCAACAGCATGTCCATCATGTAAGTAGTGTCTGATGTTCATGTCATCTTGTGATATCAGACCTATGCGTCTTAAGAATCCAGAGCGGTGTTCTTGAGAGATTTATAATTGGCAGGTATATAGCAGTTGCCATGGTAATTTTTGCTCTTGATCCTCTAAATGAGCGGCTTCGAGGTCAAAGCAATAAGTGCAGTTCAGTCTCATATAACAAAAGCCTGGCTAGTAGATCAGATTCTAATTATCCCTGATCACAGTCACACTGTTATTACTGCAATAGAGCCATTGAACTGAATGTGCATTACAGTGGCTGTCGTTTTCAGAGCTAAATGAATGTGTCTGTGCAAGCTTCTCATGTTCAACCTTTTCGTAATTCAATGACATCTTTGAAAGGATTTGATCTACTAGCCTGCTGCTAATGCATCGGCATCAATAGTGAAACCAGGGTATACCAAAAGCCCTTACTAACATGTTTCATAAGATACTAAAATAGTCTACGATTAATTACTTCAGATGGATACTTGAAGAGATGCCCTTTTTTTTCTTCTCTCTACTCAGTATTCAAATGCCCAGTTTATGCGGAATGCATAAACGCTAAAATATTACCAACATAAAATCTTTTTATTGCACCATTTAGGGTGTTTGGTTGTGGTGGGGGTGTATTAAAGATGAATTTAGTAAACCAAATGATACAGTAGGCTTTTAGGTTAGGTCGAGCATATAATTTATTACATATCACTTGCAATAAAAAGAGGTCAAAAAGTGACAAAAGTCATTTCAGAGTTGCGTTTTATTTAGCATGGTGAAACAGTGTTAGCTAATTTAGCATAATTTACTCACATCTTTGATTGAAATATTTGTGAATTTCAAAAATAATGTTTAGACACAAGTTCAAAATGACTTCATCTTATAGCCATCAATTTAGCAGTGTTGTGGAGAAGATACAGTAAATACAGTGGTTATTAAAAGTCTATACATCCCTGTTAAAGCTGTAAGTTTTTATGATGTAACAGATTAAATCAAGATTAATCATGTCAGATCCTTTTCCACTTGTAATGTTATATAACATCCATCCATCCATCCATCCATCCATCTTCTACCGCTTACTCCTGTCTCAGGGTCACGGGGAACCTGGAGCTATCCCAGGAGTATCGGGCACAAGGCGGGGTACACCCTGGAATGGGTGCCAGTCCATCGCAGTGCACAATCACACACACACTCACACACCCATTCATACACTACGGACACTTTAGACACGCCAATAAGCCTTCCACACATGTCTTTGGACTATGGGAGGAAACCGGAGTACCCGGAGGAAACCCCCACAGCACAGAGAGAACTGTTATATAACAACCAACAAAAATTTGTGGTTAAACTAAGTGGAAAAACTAATTAGTAATGTCTGAAAAAGAAAAAATACAATAACCTGGTTGCATTAGTATGCACAGTCATTAACTGGCACTTAAGCTTTTGGGGTAAAAGTCTACCAATGTAGCACATCGTGATTTGGCAATTGTATTCCACTTTACCTTGCAAAAATGCCACAGATCTTTCAAATTGCAAGGGGATCTCCCATGCACAGCTGTCTTCAAGTAATTTTTTTTGATAGGATTTAGATCTGGGCTCTCACTGGGCCATTCAAAAACACTGATCTTCTTCTTCTGAAGCCATTCCTTTGCCGACTTGGATTTGTGCTCTGGGTTGGTATTGTGCTGAAAGCTGAAATATTTCTTCATCTTCAGTTCTCTAACAAAGGCCTGCAGTTTATGTTCCAAAACAGTTTGATATTTGGAGCTATTCATGATTCCTTCTATCTTGACCAGAGGCCCAGCTGAAAAGAAGCAGGGCCGTAGCATGATGCCGTCACCACCACCATGTTTCACTCGACTCAAACGTTTATTGAAACTGATTATCTTTATTTAGCGTTTATCAGAATTACTTAATTCGCTACAGGTGTAAGATCATTACTTTTGAACATGAGTTCGAGTGTGATTTGAATTCTGAGCACAGTTACTAATTTAAAACAAAATAGAAAAGCGCTCTCTTTTAAGGCATATCTTGTACAAAGTGTGTAAATTTAGCGTAAATGTAGTTAATTCGTATTTTCGTAACATATTTAGTTACTTTATCAAAATGGGTAGTTTGGTATTTGCTTAGCTACATGACACCTACACTTATAAAACAAACTTTTAAAATAACTAAATAAGAATAAACAGTATTATTAATTTACATAGAGCCTTAGCCTTTCTCCTCATTTTTTCAGGCTTAAAGGATGTACCATTAATCAGAAACTATTTAAGTTAGCTAATGTTAATGTTAAAACTGCAACAGTAGTCAAAAGGATAATCTAAATTAATAAAATTGTTAATTTAAATATTCTGTGTTGTGCAAACCAGGAGCTTGGTTCACTAGAAAGTTAGCTTACACATGCTAACTATTATATTGCCTAAACAAAAGTTATATTAGATTAGTAAACTAGATATGTGCTAGCCAACTAGAAAGACGGCTAGCATAAACTATATGGTGATATCATATTATAAACACTGTGACTGGCTAATTAAACTTAACTTGTCACTCGGCAAAATCAGGAAATCCTTTCAGTGTCTGTTGTGGAGGCCATCTCCTTCTCTCCTGTCTCTTTGTGGATTGACACACACCAGGCTTTTGTACTTCCCCTCTAAATGGCACCATTAGCGTCTGATTCGAGCTGAGACATTCTCTCAGTCTGTCCGCAAAGAGACATTTGATTTCCAGCGCATAAATCCTCTAGCTATCGATTTCTGCTTTTCATTAGGTGAGAGACGACACTGGGACAGGAGCAGATTGCTCACGAGCCAGACATCTTCATCAAACAGGAATTGAAGCAGGGATAAAGGGATTCAGCTTTATGGGCTAAAATACTAGTGCTGTTACAGCACAAAGGCTTTTGGTTAACAATAAGCAGTTACACAGAGAATGCAAAGGATGTGCTTTTAAAATTATTGTATCTTAATACAGAAAACTCTCTTAAAAAGTAGCCAATCGAATATTATAGCATGTGGTGAGCTAGATTGCTAGTTCAGTCCATTGATACACACAAAAGGAATTGAATGATAAATGACCATATAGCATATTGTGTGTTTTTTTTTTTTGGCAAAAATGTGAGCAAATTGTTGGCCAACATTTTCGGATATGATAAATCTACATATATACTCTAATACTCTGGTGAAAATAAAAGTACAGCTTCACTCAGGTTAACGTCGAAAAGTACAAACTTGTATACCTGAATCGTGAAAGTAAAAGTAGATTAAAATCTGAAAAAGAGAAAAGATGTCTGTCTCACACACTAGTTTTAGTTAATCAAGGTAAATTGGTGTCTCTTTCAACAAGAAATGTGAAAAAACTACTAACAGCTTTATTCCAAATCTCTCAAATGTTAGCTAATTATACAAACAATCTGAATGCTACTAATAGCTAGCTGTCACAATACAAAGGACACGTAGCCAAAGATAGTGTTTATGTACCCATTACGGTTATGGGTATTACGTTTCACTCATGAAAATTTGTTTGATTTGTTGGAAATTTATATCCTTGAAGCTGACTGATGCTAATATGTCAATTTGTAACCTTAAAAGTATCCGATTATTGCGAAAAGTAGCTCTGAAAGACGTTTCTACATTACGCAATATGTATTATGATATACACCGATCAGCCATAATATTAAAACTATGCACAGGTGAAATGTATAACACTGATAATCTTGCTACATTGGCACCTGTCAATGGGTGGGATATATTAGGTAGCAAGTGAGCAGTGAGTTCTCTACGTTGATGTGTTGGAGGCAGGAAAACAGGGCAAGCGTAAGGACCTGAGTGACTTTGACAAAGGCCAAATTGTGATGACTGGGTCAGAGAATCTCCAAAACGGCAGGTCTTGTTCTGCTGGAAACCTTCGGTCCTGGCATTCATGTGGATGTCACTTTGACACGTACCAACTACTTACACATTGTTACAGACTGAATACACCCCTTCATGGCAACGATATTCCCTGATGACAGTGGCTTCTTTCAGCAGAATAATGCGCCCTACTACACTGCAAAAATTGTTCAGGAACGGTTTGAGGAACATGACAAAGAGTTCAAGGTGTTGACTCAGCCTCCAAATTCCCCAGATCTCAATCTGATCGAACATCTGTAGGATGTACTGGACAAACAAGTCTGATCCATGAAGGCCCCACCGCACAATTTATAGTACTCAAAGGACGTGCTATTAAAGTCTTGGTGTGAGATACCACAGCACACCTTCAGAGGTCTTGAGGAATCCATGCCTCGATGGTTCAGAGCTTTTTTGCAGGCACAGTATTAGGCAGGAGGTATTAATGTTCTTTAATGTGTATATACTGTACGTTTACTAACAAAAGGCCAACAAAATAATAGTGTTGCATTTAAAAAAATAGTTTGATGCTAAAAATGAAGGAAATGTTTTTTTTTATGTATATTTACATTAAAAAAGTTATTACAAATCAAATATTTTACACTGAAAAGGAGAACTTTTATTACACAATGTATAATAAAACACGATTTATTTTTTTAGAAGCTTTTGTTATATATAATTTTAAAGATTAATTACAAAACAACAAAGGAACAAAGAAACAAACAAATAAATAAAAGATATCCATGATGTCCAAGAAAAGCATACTGCAACATAATTGTTCACGATGTCAATATTATATCATCATATCTTTCAACCCTAGTAGGAAGTGGACTATTTAAAATGTATTTTAAAATGCTACAGATAAAAGTCAAGTAACTCAGTACAGTACATATACTTAAAAATCAGATTTACTGTAAGTATAGTAACAACGTAGTTGTTTTTCCCCTCACCTCTGGTATGTTTTTGGACCGCTTTTGTTTTTCTGTTTTTTGCGCAAGCGTTTTAATTAAATGTCACTCTACAGTTGTGCATGGAACTGTGGTGTTCTAGTTTTGTGTGTGTGTGTGTGTGTGTGTGTGTATGTGTTCAACTGACAAGGGAAGGCTGATTGTGCACACAGTCCTACAGCCACTTTTCTTGATTATGACTCTGTGGGAGAGAGAGAGAGAGAGAGTGAGTGTGTGTGTGTGTGTGTGTGTGTGTGTGTGTGTGTGTGTGTGTGTGTGTGTGTGTGTGTGTGTGTGTGTGTGTATTGATATACGTATTCATGTTATCACTTTTTATGATGTTGTGTTATGTAAATAATACGTCTGTAATCAGTGACACTGTGTGAGCCCATGCTTCATTACAAACTGTGGATTAGCGCACGTGTGTGTTTGTGTGTGTGTGTGTGTGTGTGTGTGTGTGTGTGTGTGTGTGTGTGTGTGTGTGTGTGTGTGTGTGTTTGTGTGGTCACTATACCTTGTGATGGTTGGCCGTGATGGCATGTTTTCCCATAAATAAGCTATTTACCATGCTGCCGAAAAAAAAAAAAAAAAAAAAAAAAAAAAAAAAAAAAAAAAAAAAAAAAAAAAAAAAAAAAAAAAAAAAAAAAAAAACACACACACCCCCCCCACACACACACACTACTAACACCCCCCTCTTATTATAGTATGACATTGTTGCTTACCCAGCCACAGAGTGTTGCCTTCCTCCTTCATGGACATGACTATCAGTTCACACCTATAACACATTTTAGTTTGTGTCTGTGTCTGTGTGTGTGTGTGGGTGTGTGGGGGTGTGGGTTTCTGAGGGAGAATACATTATATTTTGACCTAAGGCTTAGTCACAGTGCCATATAACACACTTTTTTTGGCACATAGGATTGTAAGTCATCCAAGAATTAAATTTCTGCTTCCACTGGCAGTGTGACCAAGTTAGTATGCTGTGTCTGCTGCTTTAATTCACTGTGCCAATGGCAAAGTACATTGATTTATATATATATAGTGTTCAGCTATATATAATAAAGCTAGTAAAACTAAATGAAGAGATAAACTAGACAAAGATGAGAGAGTTGTCTTTTAATGTTTTTTTTTTTTTAAGGGGAGGGGATATGATGGATAGTTTATTTCTTGTACTAAAGTGTTATATCCATTTGCCAAAGTCATAAACAAGATGAGGGCAGAGTAAAGAGCCAAATAGAAGGATGAGGTGAGAAGAAGACGTTTAAGGATTCAAATTTTTTTTTTTTACAATCACTGCTCACCTTCTGTACAAGCTGTTAATCGTCAAAATGTCCTCATGAACAACTAAAAACAAGACGTTCAGTACAAAATTTAAACTTGGATGCTGCTCAAATTTCCTTGTTTACCCATCCATCCATCCATCCATTTTCTGTACCACTTATCCTACACAGGGTTGCGGGGAACCTGGAGCCTATCCCAGGGATCTCGGGTGCACCCTAGATGGGCTGCCAACCCATTACAGGGCACAATCGTACACACACTCACACACCCATTCACACACAACGGACATTTTAGAAATTCCAGTCAGCCTACAACGCATGTCTTTGGACTGATGGAGGAACCCGGTGTACCTGGAGGAAACCCCAGGGGAGAACATGCAAACTCTGTGCACCCAGGGTGGCGGTAAGAACCAAACCACCAGTCCTGGAGGTTTTCCAAAGGCTGGCTGTTCCATTGGTGGACCCAGAATGAATACGCTACTAACGATGCTATGAATAATGACGCTATATAACATTTCGTGCTTTGTGACTCCTTTGTAAATCCTTAAAACCTCCATATGTAGTTATTTCTGATATCACCAAGCAGCAAAGCAGACTCTAATGAAGGGACACAAAGGGGGCATAAAGGGGTTTTTTCTTGCTGAAACGGCTGCAGTTATAATTCCCACAAACTCATCAAGAGCTCCTCAAGGACACTTTTTTGAAGCCCTCATGATCACATGCGCATTTTATGAGAGGCCTTTTCAGACTTTAACCAGTTTCACTGAAGCATAATTGGTGTGTTACAAGCTCTTCAGTGTTTAATCAAAGTGTTCTTTAGTTTGCCACGTGTGTGACCAATTCATCAGTGTATGTGGACAAAACTCAGATAGAAATGAGATGGCATTTAATTAAGGCAGGCCCTCTGAAATTAACCTTTACATGTGTGGTTTCATATTAAAAAGAAATGTGCCCTTACATCATGACAGGAAACTCATATCCTGTCATATCCAGGGTGCTTCGTTCACTTTCATGTCATGCATATTATATGTTAAAGATCATTTGCGGGGTTTGAATCAAAATATGCTATGACCAATATTACGGCAAGCTTTTGATGATGCTATAGACTTAGCAATAATATCATGCTCAAAATACAGCGCTTTAGCAGAAATTATGTATGAGACGTCTCATCAGGTGAGTTAGTTTCTCAAGTGTTAAGACAGTTACAGTTGAGGTCAGAACTGTTTTTATGTTTAGTGATAGTTCATGAGTCCCTTGTTTGTCCTGAGCTGTTAAACTTCCCACTGTTCTTCAGAAATATCCTCCAGGTCCTGCACAGTCTTTACTTTTCCAGCATCTTCTGCATATTTGACCACTTTCCAAAAGTGACTATATGATGTTTAGATCCATTTTTTCACACTGCGGACAACTGAGGGACTCGTACACGACTATTACAGAAGGTGCAAATATTCACTGATGCACAAGGAGACAACACGATACATTAAGAGCCAGGGAGGTGTAAACTTTTGAACATGATCGGCGTAAATTGTTTTTTAAACCTGAAGGCAATAATTCCTTCATTCATGGGTTAAAATTGTAGTTGTCGATGTAGTAAAAGAGGAAGAAAACACTTGGGAGAGCTATTATAGGAAAACAATCTTCAGGGTGGTCTTTCGTTATTGTTGTAGGAAATAATATTAAAATACAATAATATTATGTTTCTAGCTGAACATGATTATGTGAACAAGTTCAGGAAACTGTTTACATTTTACCAAACGTTATGGCGGAATTACACAGTTGATTTCTAGCTGTCTGTTCCCTTCCACCACTCCATTTAACTCCAAAATGTAATATGTGCATGTACCCATTGTCGTTTGACTGTCAGGTGATATTTCTTAATAAAGCTAAATGGCGGTCATGAGAGAAGGAAGGTGGGAGCGAACCCATGGCTGCCTGATTAGATTATACAATAATCCCATTAGGGCAGAGCTCCAGTCAACACTTCCGCCTTCAGGCCCTATAAACAAATCACAGATAGCTTTGTTTTTAGATAAAAACGCCCCTTACACACCTACCTCACTTCTGAGGCCTCAGAATATGGAAGATATGTAAATATTGAGGCAGTGGATTCTCCGGTTGTGTGTCTTGTTGCGTATATGAAGTCAATGTGTCTCGTATATCGGATTTTAAACAGGATTTAAACCAGAAAATCTTCACTTTACCGTTTACATGGTGGGGAGTGAATTGTCTGGTTGAAAAGAAGAATCCTATAAGGCCATCAGCCTGTTCATTTCTAGCCAGATGAGATGACGTGATCTAGGCTACAGGCTGGTCCATTTGGTGAAGAGGATGAGGAAATCAGAGTAGAAGCAATAACAGTGGCTTTGTGGTTGCCATTATGACTGCAAAGTAACTGAAAACTATTACTTCTCATTTTTATTTCGTTTTTTTAGTTGAGTTACATACATGTAGTGAGGATTTAGTAGTGCTATTCAGAAGTTATGCGAGAGTTACACACATGGGGTGTTCGCCTATAACTTACTTGATTTAACCACAATATGTCTCGTTGAAATTTATGATTTGGGCTGTAAATAAATGCTATATATATATATATATATATATATATATATATATATATATATATATATATATATATATATATATATATATATATATATATATATATATATATATAAATAAATATATAGGGAATGCTATTTTTAGTATCATCCCTTTAAAGAAATATCATCTCAATATAAGACACTGCTTATTTCTAGGACTGATTCTTTTTTTCTGTTAAAATTAAGGAACAGCATTTAAAGTAAGCATAGCAGATGAGTGCTCAGTAACTAAACAAAAAAACAACAAGCAAAAAAAAAAACAACCTTAAGTCAGCAACTCTGAACACATCCCCTAGTCAGTGTCAGATAGGATCTTTGTATTTATGTAAGTATTGTTATTTTAAACTGGATTGTAGAAGGAAGATTTTTATAAAAGCACAGTGAAGCATGTCGGTTTCAGTCTGGAGTCTAAAAAGGAAAGATAACTTCCACTATCTCCTTCCCTTACAACCCTTACATTTCTCAATTCCTTTCCCTTTTTATTATTCCACAGTCATGCTATCCACTTCAGGCATTTCATTTTTCATGCCTCTGAAGAGGAGGAATATTTCATCGGTGAAGAATCGACTTCACTCTTTCGTCTCGATGATGATGATGATGATGATGATGATGGAGATATGGCATTTTCTATTATTAAAAGACATTCTTCCCCCGACAGGAAGTTGGGAACTTTAGGCACATTTTAACCAGAGGAACCAGAGCCTGGAGTTCTAGAGTGTCTTTGTTCCACTGAGAGTACTTGTCTATAGAGGAATTATCTTTTATAACACAACCTCAATGTTTGAATAAGCCTCTATAGATTATATAGATTTATGTCAGTTTTCACTAAGGTCATATGAGCATCATTTTTAACCCTTTACTGCATGATGTTGCCATATGGCAATCAGTTCATTTCTGACAGGCAAAAATATAATACTATTATTTTCCCATGTAACTGGCAAAAGGGGGCTTTAACTTTGACATAATAAAATGTCACAACTGCAATCACAGAAAATTCAAAGGTTGATTAATTGTTCTATATTTAGGCAAAACTGCTTAAAGGGAAAAACATTAAACATTATCTGAGATAAGTTAACATTTATTTATTGACATTTTAACAAGTTCATTTATTTTGAGTATTTTGTTAAATGGTGAAATGTCATTGTTGCCATATGGCAACAACATGTGATAATGGAACTGTGGTATGTGCATTCATGAACTGAAAAAGGCCTAAGTGGCAAAAAAAAGACACCAGGCTTCTCTAATAGTAAATTAGACTTTTTTTCACATTCAAAGTAAGAACAAAATGTAATTTCTGCCATTTTGCAATTGCACATGATTTTTTTTTTAAATTATGTTTTAGGAGAAAGAATTAAAGAGATACTTCTCCCAAAACATGTTTGGATCAATTTATTTTGTGTATTTTGAGTGAGTTAATCCATCAAAATACTTTTTTACAACTGTAATTCCTTTCTAGAATATATAACTTTTACATGTTATAATTTATAATTTTAAATTTATTTGGAAAATGCAGTAATTGAAATTTGTAATATTCTATGGTGCATGTTATTTTTTACTACATGACACAACATTTTACCAAATACACCCCCTATTAAAAAAAAAATAAAATAAAAAATATATATATATATATATATATATATATATATATATATATATATATATATATATATATATATATATATATATATATATATAAACATAGATATATATATATATATATTTATATATATATATATTTATATATATATATATATATATATATATATATATATATATATATATATATATATATATATATATATATATATATATATACAGTGGTGTGAAAAAGTGTTTGCCCCCTTCCTCATTTCCTGTTCCTTTGCATGTTTGTCACACTTAAGTGTTTCGGAACATCAAACCAATTTAAACAATAGTCAAGGACAACACAAGTAAACACAAAATGCAATTTGTAAATGAAGGTGTTTATTATTAAAGGTGAAAAAAATCCAAACCATCATGGCCCTGTGTGAAAAAGTGATTGCCCCCTAAACCTAATAACTGGTTGGGCCACCCTTAGCAGCAACAACTGCAACCAAGCGTTTGTGATAACATGCAATGAGGCTTTTACAGCGTCCTGGAGGAATTTTGGCCCACTCATCTTTGCAGAATTGTCCTAATTCAGTTACATTAGAGGGTTTTCGAGCATGAACGGCCTTTTTAAGGTCATACCACAACATCTCAATAGGATTCAGGTCAGGACTTTGGCTAGGCCACTCCAAAAGTCTTCATTTTGTTTTTCTTCAGCCATTCGGTGGTGGACTTGCTGGTGTGTTTAGGATCATTGTCCTGCTGCAGAACCCAAGTTCGTTTCAGCTTGAGTACACGAACAGATGGTCGGACATTCTCCTTCAGGATCTCTTGGTAGACAGCAGAATTCATAGTTCCTTTTATCACGGCAAGTCTTCCAGGTCCTGAAGCAGCAAAACAGCCCCAGACCATCACACTACCACCACCAAATTTTACTGTTGGTATAATGTTCTTTTTATGAAATGCAGTGTTCCTTCTACGCCAGATATACTTGGACACACACCTTCCAAAGAGTTCCACTTTTGTCTCATCGGTCCACAGAATGTTGTCCCAAAAGTCTTGGGGATCATCAAGATGTGTTGTGGAGAAATTGAGACGAGCTTTGATGTTCTTTTTGCTCAGCAGTGGTTTTCTCCTTGGAACTCTGCCATGCAGGCCATTTTTGCCCAGTCTTTTCCTGATGGTGGAGGCATGAATGCTGACCTTAACTGAGGCAAGTGAGGCCTGCAGTTCTTTGGACGTTGTTGTGGGGTCTTTTGTGACCTCTTGGATGAGTAGTCACTGGGCTCTTGGGGTAATTTTGGGCGGCCGGCCACTCCTGGGAAGGTTCACCACTGTTCCATGTCTTCGCCATTTGTGGATAATGGCTCTCACTGTGGTTCGCTGGATTCCCAAAGCTTTGGAAATGGCTTTATAACCCTTTCCAGACTGATAGATCTCAATTACTTTCTTTCTCAATTGTTCCTGAATTTCTTTGGGTCTCGGCATGATGTGTAGCTTTTAAGGATCTTCTGGTGGACCTTACTGTGTCAAGCAGCTCCTATTTAAGTGATGCCTTGATTGTGAACAGGTGTGGCAATAATCAGGCCTGGGTGTGGCTAGAGAAATTGAACTCAGGTGTGGACAACCACAATTATAGTATTTTTTAACAAGGGGGGCAATCACTTTTTCACACAGGGCCATGATGGTTTGGATTTTTTTTCACCTTTAATAATAAACACCTTCATTTACAAATTGCATTTTGTGTTTACTTGTGTTGTCCTTGACTATTGTTTAAATTGGTTTGATGTTCCGAAACACTTAAGTGTTACAAACATGCAAAGGAACAGGAAATGAGGAAGGGGGCAAACACTTTTTCACACCACTGTATATATAATTTATTACCTAAACCATTTAAAGTAATGAAAATCCATAAAAACTTATTTTATGTAAATGTAATAATTAATGCTTAAGGGTTAAGTCATTTTAGCAAAATGTTCAAGTTCACAAATTCCCCCTCTCAGCTCATATTGCAGTTCCTAGCAGGAAGTACACTGCTCGCTCTTGTTCTTTATCCTTCGTGTTTTTGTTTTACTATGTGCCCTTGTTTGTTTCTATTCTTATTTCTGCCCCTGTCATGTCGTTGGTTTGTTATCACATTGTGTTCACCTATTTTGTTTTAGCCTCTGATTAATGTCTTTTTATACTCTGATGAGTCTGACGTTTCCTACTCATGACTGTGACCAAGAATATGAGACCAATATGGATTAACATCACTCTGAAGAATCCATTTGCATTTATGTACTCATCTTATCACACCCATTATTATTATTTGAAAATATTCTTTTAAAAAAGTAATGTCACTTTTTTGTTGCAAAAACACACACTGGGCTCTCCACATGGCTCTTCTGTCTGTTGCTATCTGTTTTGGTCACCCCTCCACACACCCTCTTTGGCTGCTGTCGCAGATAATACAGAGGATTAAGTCTCTCCCACACTCTTCTATCTCCTTCTCTCCCTTTTATTCCATCATTTGCATAATCGAACAGTGGAGAGTGTTACCTGTGTCCAGTTAATATTGTATGCCCGTCAGTATGCTCAGTATCTCTCAGTCACACACGAATACCTGCATATGATTTTTAAATAAAATAATACGCTGCCTCTCGGCAGCAGTGCAGACTCTTTTATCTCTGTCTGTAACCTGGAAGAGCCTGTAAAGTGCTGGGTTTGATTGATCAGGGGATGTGAAATGCCCTGCCGAGAGAACGAGAAAGAAAGAGAGAGAGAGAGAGAGAGAGAGAGAGAGAGAGAGAAACTCAGAATCCACTGCTTTTCAACCCCAGGTCACCAACCTCATAGGTTTATGAGGATTAAAATTGTCTCATTAATCAATATTGTGGTTCTGCATACAATCTGGACTAATAACACATTTTCACTTTAGTTTTATGACCTGTGAGTTCCCCCCTTTCTTCCTTTTATCTTCACATTAAAGACTTCACATTAATAGAATCTCACAATCTCAGCCTTTGAAAACATTTGTGCCAGACTTCAGTTAGTTGCAGTTGAACTTTGTATGACCAAAGATCAACTTAAAGTCAAAAGTGAAATACCCCTCACCTTTAAACACTCTGATTTCAGTAGTTTAAACAGTCATTTAATAAGCAGTTACCAATGGGTGCATTTAAGTCTTTCATTATAATTGAATTATAATTAAAAACATTAAGAATCACATTTTCTGTCAGAATTATATGGGTGCATAGGATTACATAATGATTGAGAGTAGTGTCTCTCAAGCAGAGCAAACTCAGCAGTTTCCACAGTGTTTTTGTTTTCCCATGTTGGTTTTTGAACATATTGCTAGTAGCACACTTATAGGGGAACATTGTGTGTGTGTTTTTTCTTTCAACTTACAGCATATTTAAAAAGCTACACTGATCAGCAGAGCTTTACTGTCCTCGCATTTAAATGCTGACTACTGCAGAATGACTGCAGGCTTAATACCCCTTTAGGATAATAACCCTTTAGGTGCGTTGTCCTGCTCAAAGAGGCCACTATCATTAAGCAACAATGTTGCCATGAAGGGGTGTACATGGACTGTAACAATGTTTGGGTAGGTGACATTCTACCTAAAAAAAATATTTTACAAAGTAACATCCACATAAATGCCAAGGTTTCCCAGCGGAAAATTGCCCGTGCATCAAACTGCCTCTACCGGCTTCTTCACATAGTGCATCCTGGTGCTTCCACAGGTAAGCGATGCACATGCACCCAGCCATCCACATGATGTAAAAGAAAAAGTGATTCATCAGACCATTCCTGAACAACTTTTGCAGCGTGACCGGGTGCATTGTCCTTGTAAAGGAGGTCACTGTCATTAGGGAGTACTGTTGCCAAGAAGGGGTGTACATGGTGTACATGGCAACAATGTTTTGCTAAGTGGCACGGGTCTCCCAGCAGAACATTGACCAGAGCATCACACTGCCTCCACAGGCTCGCACATATACCTGGCCATCCACATGATGTAAAAAAAAATGTGATTCATTAGACCACGCCACCTTGCTCAATGTTCCAGTTCTGATGCTCACGTGGCCATTGTACATTGTACGTGTTTTCAGTAGTGGACAGGGCTCAGCAAGGGTACTCTGACCTGTCTGCGGTTACGCAGCTCCAAACACAGCAAGTTGAGATGCAATGTGTGTTCAACAGCCAGCATGAACTTTTTCAGCAATTTGTACAGTAGTTCTTTTGTGGCATTCGACCAGATGAGCTAGCCATCAGTGAGACTTCGGTGCCCATGACCTTGTCGTCCGTTGTCCTTCCGAATATTTTTGGTAGGTACTAACCATTGTATACTGGGAACACTGCACAAGACCTGCTGTTTTGATAATGCTCTGACCCAGTGGTCTAGCCATCACAATTCAGCCCTTGTCAAAGTTACTCACATCCCTACTCTTGCCCATTTTTCCTACTTCTAACACATCAACTTTGAGAACTGACTGTTCATTTGCTGCCTAATATATCTTACTGCTTGACAGGTGCCATTATCATGATAATCAATGTTATTCACTTCACTTGTCAGTGTATAGATAGATAGATAGATAGATAGATAGATAGATAGATAGATAGATAGATAGATAGATAGATAGATAGATAGATAGATAGATAGATAGATAGATAGATAGATACATAGATGGATGGATGGATGGATGGATGGATGTCCTTAGTACCATTTAGGCCTATATGAAATGACAGGTCTAAAAATATTGTATTTTTCTGTCTACTTAAAATAAATAAATAAATAAATTAGACCTTTTACAGCATTATCCTTATAAAAATTAAGAAACTAAGAAAATACTTATTAAAAATAGTAGTCTTGATTGTAATCTGATATTTATTTCTGATTACTCTTTGTTATGTATTCAACCTTGGCATGTTTATAAATGAAGGAGTTATATTTTTTTTAAATGAGATTTATATATAATGTAGTTTTATTCAGATGTAGAGTCCATTATCATGTCCTTGCAGTATCATAAATTAAAGGCAAAACAACAACAACAACAACAACAACAACAACAACATCTAAACCACTTGGAATAGGTTGCAGCAATAATATGTCAAGAATTAAAACTAGAGACATGTTAAGTTTACTATTGTTCTAAAAGCACACACAACACATGACTGATGATTTGTGCTTGATTTGAATGCATGCATAACCTAATCCATCTGCTTACCTCTAATATTGCAAAATCTCATTTGGTTTTTCGTTTGTTTGTTTGGTTGTTAGTTTGTTTTTTTGTTTAGTAAGACATTGATGTCGGATGGGTGGTGGTGGTTGTGGTGGTAGCATCGTTGTTTCATTATGTAGTAGGAAACCTTGCAACCAAATTTTTGAATTAAACATTTCATTGAATATATATATATATATATATATATATATATATATATATATATATATATATATATATATATATATATAATATGATTTTTTTATTACCTGTTGTTTGTGTAAATACAAGATGTGGTTGCAGTTGTTTGAAACTTTCTCCATGTGTAACAAAGTTTCTTATAATTTAAAAGAGGCTTAGAGCAAAGCAAGATTTATGAGTGCCCAGCTGAGAAATGACAATGCTGCAGTGGCATACATCCCTAGGCAGACAATTTCAGGACTTCGGGGATGACAGTTAACCTGTTCTGCTCCTTTACATATCCGAATCCGATGAATGTTTATTCAGTTACATCTGGAAAAACAATGTGATATGATTAAGCTGATTATACGGTGTGGAAGTGTGGAATTTAAGATCCTGCTCTTGTTTGACCTAATGTAATTGCAACTATGAATAATGCATTTCCATTTCCATAGGATGTTATGTGGATCTATAGGTTGTGATGAAAAAATTTACATGATCTGCTATTTTGGGCTGGACTTTGGAGAACAGCTAGGCAGAACAAGATATATTTAAACACAATTTAACAACTTGCTGTTGTTTTTATTAAGTATATAGATATTACAGGGTTTTTTGTTTGTTTGTTTGTTTGTTTGTTTGTTTGCACTGTTAGCAATTGTGAATCAGTATTGTACTTTTCTTATCAGAAAATTGTGTGGAAGTCTGGGAAATCCTGGCAAAATGATGTCTAAAAGGCATAAATGTACAACAAAATCATGTTTTTTTTTGTATCAGTAATATACTTTGATGACATGAGAATTTACATTAGGTTACTTACTAAACTTGTAATCTAATGATGTCTAAAAACTTGCTTGTGGCCGCGTTTGACCAATTTGTTCTTGCAATTTCATAAATCCATCGTCCTTTTAATCCATCGTCCTTTTAAAAGACATCTATAGTTGCTGTTATGGGCAAACAATTTGATTGAGTTTTTTTTGGAGTTCGACTTAGACATTCTCAAAAGCCCTGCATTGTATGGAATCTTTTAAGAGTTGGGCACCTACAATGCATGTTGAGATCCAGGGGGCTTCAACGGTGACAAAATGATGACTCGGGGCTGGGCTCAGACGTCGGCTCTGACAAGCATGGGAGTTTACGAATACATGGTTGCAAACACTTTCTGTACATCCACCAATATCCATAATCTTGGATAATCATCAACAATGAAGTCAATAAGAGCAATAAGAGCAGCCTGGCTCTCAATATGCATAGGAATGACTTGGTAAAATGTGGCCATAATTGACCAAAAACAAGGGAATTAATTAGTAAAATGTGCATCCCACATCAATGGAACAAATTAATTTGTGGCCACGATATATTGTTTCATAACCCACATGCCGTATGGGGATTCATACTTTTCTCATACAGTGAATCTCATGACTCATCACCAACTCTCAAATTGTCTGCAATACTCCTGTGCTATCAGGGGACCTGCTAATGTGTAACAGAGTGTTTGAACAAAATGTTTGAGTGACCTAGTAAAAAGAAAGTTATAACAAGAAATTTAGCCAACGGACCAGAAGTCGCTTCAGGAATCGGAGACTATTTCCCTAATTATTTTAGCATGAACAGAGATCAGTCGAGTTAATAGACAATGAAGAAAGTAAAACTGTCCAAATTTGACCATGTGAAGAGTTAAATGTGAATTAATGTGTTGCTGGAAGAGAGAGGGGGAGAAAATACGTTTGGCTCGCTGCATCTTCTTCATTATTGAGTGTTTGAGGCTGACTCAACCCCTTTTTCGTGATTAGTGTGCTAGTATTATGCTAACAGTGCACACATTAATCAATGAACCAATTTATTCTATAAAATGACAGCTGCTGTAGTGCCAGAAATGGTCCAACAAGGTGTGTTAAATGGATTTGTGTAATCACTGGACACAATGCTGGGAATTTCTCTCAGTTATTTTTAATATGTCTCAGCTATTTTTTTCTATTAATACGCTATATACTGTAGACTATACTCCTCATTCTCAGACAGTACACAGGACTGTTTAATATTAGCACAATCCTCATTACACAGGACTGTTTAATATTAGCACAACACATACAGTGGGGGAAAAAAGTATTTGATCCCCTGCTGATTTTGTACGTTTGCCCACTAACAAAGAAATGATCAGTCTATAATTTTAATGGTAGGTTTATTTGAACAGTGAGAGACAGAATAACAACAAGAAAATCCAGAAAAACGCATGTCAAAAATGTTATGAATTGATTTGCATTGAAATGAGGGAAATACATATTTGACCCCTCTGCAAGACATGACTTAGTACTTGGTAATGACTTAGCAATTACTTTTAATTTTCAATGCCCTGGCTGAGGGAAGGTGGTTCTCACCCAAGATTTCATCGTCCCTTTGATGCGGTGAAGTTGTCCTGTCCCCTTAGCAGAAAAACTCCCCCAAAGGATAATGTTTCCACCTCCATGTTTGAAGGTGGGGATGGTGTTCTTGGGGTCATAGGCAGCATTCCTCGTCCTTCAAACACGGCGAGTTGAGTTGATACCACAAAGCTCCATTTTGGTCTCATCTGACCACAACACTTTCACCCAGTTGTCCTCTGAATCATTCAGATGTTCATTGGCAAACTTCAGATGGGCATGTATATGTGCTTTCTTGAGCAGGGGGACCTTGCGGGTGCTGCAGGATTTCAGTCCTTCACGGCATAGTGTGTTACCAATTGTGTTCTTGGTGACTATGGTCCCAGCTGCCTTGAGATGATTGACAGGATCCTCCTGTGCAGTTCTGGGCTGATTCCTCACTGTTCTCATGATCATTGCAACTCCACAAGGTGAGATCTTGCATGGAGCCCCAGTCCGAGGGAGATTGACAGTTATTTTGTGTTTCTTCCATTTGCGAATAATCGCACCAACTGTTGTCACCTTCTCACCAAGCTGCTTGGCAATGGTCTTGTAGCCCATTCCAGACTTGTGTAGGTCTACAATCTTGTCCCTGAGATCCTTGGAGAGCTCTTTGGTCTTGGCCATGGTAGAGAGTTTGGAATCTGATTGATTGATTGCTTCTGTGGACAGGTGTCTTTTATACAGGTAACAAGCTGAGATTAGGAGCACTCCCTTTAAGAGTGTGCTCCTAATCTCAGCTCATTACCTGTATAAAAGGCACCTGGGAGCCAGAAATCTTTTTGATTGAGAGGGGGTCAAATACTTATTTCCCTCATTAAAATGCAAATCAATTTATAACATTTTTTATATGCGTTTTTCTGGATTTTTTTGTTATTATTCTGTCTCTCACTGTTCAAATAAATCTACCATTAAAATTATAGACTGATAATTTTTTTGTCAGTGGGCAAACATACAAAATTAGCAGGGGATCAAATACTTTTTTCCCCCACTGTATATACTTTGGAATTTTTCTAGATGTCAGAAAGATTGTATGTCCATAGTCCCGTCTCATCAGTTCAGAATAAATTGTTTGAAAAAAAACAAAATGAAATCCTGATAAATAGACATTTCATTCCATGTTTTATTTCCTACAAAATACTGCCCTTGCATTTCGACTTCAATTTTCTTGACCTATAAGAATGATGAGTATTTCATTTTTGAAGGTAGCTTTTAAAAGATAGCCATCTTACCAAATTACCCATAATATATATCTCAGAAAGCTTCTTACATGCTACCGTCTTTATATACTGCCTCTATAATTCCACCAGCTGCCCATAAACTTTATAAACACTCGAAGCTCTCTATAGCTTCTTTATTTTTCCAGATTTTTCACCACCGAACAGTGAGTTTAGCTCAAAACATCAATAACAGGAGTTCATTCCCACATATAGTCATAAACAAAGCAGGTGTCCTTCAATAGTGCCTGTGGGGCAGTACATTAGCATTATTACTAGACTGTTAGACTATGACTGAGTATGTTAATATAATGTGTAAGCCTTCAGTGAACCTGAACCAAACTAATCTTTTAATAAAGTTTAATTAGGCCAGATCCTGCCACAGTGGGGAAGAGAGGGTTTGCTAGTATGACAGTGCTTTAGCGCTTTCTAACCATCCAATCTGAACTTCAGGTCCTGTATAGACATTGTGTTATTACAAAAGTTATACACTAACGTTTATTGTTTTATGCAATGGTTCTTCTGCTCAAGATTTGAAAAGTAGAAGGAAGAACCAAATGGTTCACAACCCACAGGAGTGTTTAACAGAGGTGAAATTTGTGGGTAGCATGAATGATGTTGCAATGCAATTATGTTACAAAATTTATTTTTATAAAAAAAACCAAAAAAAAACATCATTCCGTGCTTGGTGAAATCTTGAGTATAATCTGATTCAGTTTAATTGATTAATCTTTAAGTGCACAATCCATGGGCCGTATTCAAAGTTCAAACGTTCCACAGAGAAATGTGTGTATGTGTAGAATCTGGCTACGCACCTGCTTAAATAGATTTTCCAGGCGTCCTATTCGGATTAGGTAAATGACCTGAATGTAGTTCATGTCTCTGTGGTTGCCAGATTTTTCTTGAGTAGAAGTGTACGAGATGGGATTCTTCAATAACGTGTAGACCACTGTTTTTAAACTCTAAATAGAATGAAACAAAACTGTGGACTGAAGAGGGATCGTTTAAAAATAAAAAAAATAAAAAATGAAAAAGACTAAGGGTGTGTCTCGATCAGCTCCTTAGCTCCCTAGGTCGTGAATCAGTATAATGTCTATATGAGTTTGGGAACTGGTAAGGACCCTGGCCCACTACACTTTGGGACACTGATAATGCGATGTCCAGCTACAAGACTACATAATCACATTGCTATAAAATTTTTAAAAAATATTTACATTTCATATGTCATGAATTTGTTATTTTAATCACACACATTTCTGCCATGGTATGCCAAGCAGGATCGTAGGCTAGCTAGTGAATTGCAAAAAAATAGCATTTAACACTTAAAAGTTGTTAGACTCAAACAAACCGTATATAGAACATCAAATAAAGTTTAACATCGCTAACATAAGTAGTCGTTTAATAGCTACAACGACGATAACAAGCTACTTACATTTGTAGACGGAAGTTGGCTGAGAGTTCCTCCGCCATTTTTTTTTTTCAAGCTGAAAGGCATCAGAAAACATGGTGTCATTTCCAGTAAGAGAACATTGATGCTCCCTGATTTTTGCAGTGTATTGTGGGATTTTTTAGAGAGCATAGGTTTCATTGCACTGGAAGGATTTTGCAATTGATACTGCACATAAAATGGCCGACTCCGTGATAAGTTCCCTGACTACTATCTTCAACCTTATTCAGCTTAGCACTTAATCTAGCCCAACATATTTTTGTTTCTCATGCACTTACAGATACAGTGCTATAAAAAAGTATTTGCCCCAGTATTGATTTCTTCTGTTTTTGTGTATATCTACTAAATTGTTTCAGAAATTAAAACAAAGCACTTCCTGAGTAAACACAAAATACAGTTTATAAATGATAATGTTATTTATTGAAGCAAAAATACTTTATCTAATTCCAACTGGGCCTGTGTGAAAATGTATTTTCCCCCACATAGTTACTGATTACCCAAATCTATGAAACTGCAGTCATAATGGAGTTCAGCTGGACTACACACAACCAGGCCTGATTGAAACCCTGTTCAATCAAATCAACAGTTAAATAGATTTGGTTAGAGGGTCTTACCCAGTAACACACTATGACAAAGTTGAAATAAATTCCAGAAATGGTGAGGAAGAAGGTGATTGAAATGCAATCAGTCTGGAAAGGGTTACAAAGATATTTCAAAGGCTCTGGGACTCCAAAGAACCACAATGCGAGCCATTATCTCCAAATGGAAAAACTCAGCACGGTAGTGAACCTTCCCAGAAATGGCCGTCCTTCCAAAATTTTTCCAAGAGCACAGCAACAACTCATCCAGCAAGTCACAAAGAAACTTCAAAGAAACTACAGGCCTCTCTTGCATCAGTAAAGGTCACTGTTCATGACTCCACTATCAGAAGGACACTGACCAAAAATGGCATCCATGGAAGAGTGGTGAAGTGAAAACCACTGCTAAGTCAGAAGAACAGGCTCGTCTTAATTTTGGCAAAACACACCTCAAATCTTTTAGGAGAATCCTGTTAGATCTGGCATAAACCAAACACAGAATTCCACAAAAATAACATCATAACTCATCATCAGGCATGGTGGTGGAAGTGTGATGGTGTGGGGATGCTTTGCTGCTTCAGGGCCTAGACAACTTGGAATAATTGAGGGAAACATGAATTCTGCTCTCTACTAGAAAATCCTAAAGGAGAATGTCCGGTCGTCAGTCCTGATCTCCAGTTATTGGAAGCATTTGATTGCAGTTATTGCTGCTGAAGTTGGCACAACCAGATTTTAAGTTTAAGGGGGCAATTTGTTTTTCACATCAGTGATAGGTGTTGGATAACCTTTTTTTTTTGCTTCTGTAAAAAAATTAATAAATAAAAAATGTATTATGTGTTTACTCAGGTTGCCTTTGTTAGGTTTTATTCTGTTTGAAGATCTAAAACTATTTACTATGAGAGATACACAAAACCAGAAGAAATTAAATACTTTTTCACAGCATCATATGGCAGCTTGCTTCTAATCTGCTTGACTTTAATATAAAGGTTAAAGGGCAGGATGCTCAGGGTCAGAATTTAAGTCGGCAGCCAAAGCTTGTCTGTTTTGAGATCAGGCAAGGAATCGTCATGGAAACAAAAACACACTCTACACATCAGTGAATATTAGAAATGACATGCGGGCAGGTTGGTAGCCATTACACACACACACACACACACACACACACACACACACATGCAAACACAAATGGCCTAAATACACTTATATGCGTATCTGAACCATCAAAAGTCATTTTCACAGATGTGTGCTGAATGGAATGTGGGAATTGCTTTGTGGAATGTTTGCGGGTGCGAACGTCACTCCTGTGACACAGGACACTTGAAGGACACGTACACACAAGACACACTCCCACCGAAATGATATGCATTAGCAGTGTTGGCTCTGCAGGGAAACAAGAAGGTATCATGTTTTTTTCCAGGGGATTGTGGGAAATCCTTACCAATTTGAGTGAATCCAGTAAGACAGCAAAGGCTAGTCCATGAGGGAGAGGGAGTAAAAAACTTGGCTTATATCTAGTTATTTCTATTACTTTGCTATATACACTGAACCACCATTGAATCATCTGTTCTGAATGGAAATATGCCTCAAGGTCTCGGAGTACATTTGGTATCTGTGTAGGGAGAAAATTTGTCATATAATATAAAAAATTTCAGACTGACAGATGTCGTTAGTTTCTTACCTAATAACTTCTCCCTTTTACTTGGCAACTGTGAATTTTTCAGATCCAGACTCTCCTTTTTTTTAATTCAACAGCAAGGAGAATTTGGTGACAGGTTATTCTGTGAAGAGCCCTGCAGCTTTCAGAGAAATTGCACTCTCTCTCTCTCTCATGTTCTTTTTCTCTTTCTCTCTATGAGATAAGTACAGGTCTATTTTCTGTATGCTGCACATGACAGTCTGTAGTGCCATTCAGAACCAGACAAATATATATTTTTTTACATTTCTGTATATATACTCAAATTATATCTACCTAGATAAAAAGACAGAAGGTTAGAACATCATCAAATCAGGAAGCATATGAAATAATGATGGTGTATTTTAGTCTCTGGTGGTCTCAGGTAATGTGAAAAGGAGAAGTGAACAGAAAAGTAACATTCTCTTCCATAATAATAGCACAATGCACATTGTGGATTGCTGTGTAAGATTTTCTCTCAAAACAATTGTAGTCATATCAGCCTAGACATGTTTACTAATGTTATACTTAAACAATTGGGTTGATAATGTTAAAAGAAGAGAGAAGATTATAGCCTTCAGTTTATCATTGTTTAAATTGGGGAAAAAAGAAAGAAAACAAGATCACTGTTGTGTCAAAAGCCATCTTGCTCAAAGATACCATATCAGAGGAAGTCTTTAGAATAAACAAACAAATATATAAACATTATCATTGTTTTTCTGGTTGTTGTTGTTGTTGCTTACAGTCCCCTTTGATATGAGCAGCAAGGCCAATTCTGTTGTTTTCGCTATACATTGAAGATATTAGCATTTCAGATTTAAAAAAATAAATGCAACAATAGGTCAGAATTTCAGGTTTCGTTTAGTCATATTTACATATAGTGTGAATGTTTTTTGATCACATTTGATCACAAATATCGGAACATGCTGCCCAGGTGTGCCCTGTTAAACTGATTGTTTAAATAATACAAAAATTTGGAATGTCCAAATTTAAAAAACAAAACAAAAAAAAAAAAACACTGGTGTACTAACTACCAGATATGAAAGAGATCAGCCAAAGAAAACAACAGCAGTTGATGACAGAAACATTGTGAGAGTTGTAAAGAAAACCACCCAAAAACAATAGTCAGTGACATCACTAACAACCAACAACACAGGGCATGGGTGAAGGTATCAGAATCCACAAGAAGACTCGAGAGCAGAAATGTAGAGGCCATCCACAAGATGCAAACCACTCATGAGCAGTAAGAATCAGAAAGCCAGATTGGAATTCACAAAGAAAAACAGAGACACAAAAGTTCTGGAACCAAGATTAACCTCTAACAAAGTGATGGAAAGGCCAAAGTGTGGAGAAAGAAAGGATCTGCTCATGAACCAAAACATACAAGCTCATCTGTGAAACATGCGGGAGGTTGTGTCATGGCCTGTGCCTGCATGGCTGCTTCTGGAGTGGGCTCACTAATCTTTATTGTTGATGTAACTCATGATGGTTGGAACAAAACTAATTTAGATTTCTACAGAAACTATTGTCTTCCAATTTTCAGAGAAATGCATCCAATCTAATTGGGAGGAATGTCATCATGCAGCAAGACATTGACCCCCAAATCACTACCAACACAACAAAGAACTTTAGACTGGCCAAGTCAGTCACCAGACGTTAACCAAATTGAGCAGCATTTCACCTCCTGCTGAGGAGACTGATGGAAGAAACCCTTTAAACAAACAACTGAAAGAATCTGTGATTCAAACCTGGAAAAGCAACAAAAGGAAAAAAATGCAACAGTTTGAAGATGTCAGTAAGTCACCACCTTCATGCAATTATTACAAGCAAGGGTTATAAAGTGTTATTTTCTTTAATTCACTTTAAGACTTTTGGTTCCATTACTCCAATTTCTAAGTTGTTTAACACATCTAGATGTAAATATTAGGAAAAGAAAGCTGAAATTCTGATAGTATTCAATTGAGATCAAAAGTTATTCATCTTTGAGTGTGAGTGTGTATGTGATTGTGCCCTGCGATGGACTGGCACCCTGTCCAGGGTGTACCCCACTTTGTGCCCCATGCTTCCTGGTATAGGCTCCAGGTTCCCCGCGACCCTGAAGAAGGAATAAGCGGTAGGAGATGGATGGATGGATGGATGGATGGAAGATATTGAACAACTTACATCAGTTTGAAGTGTGTATGTGACGATTTTGACATGGAGTGAACCATAGTTTTTAGCAAGATGAACCTCGTAACTTGTGTGCACAACTTCAGACTCAAACATGTCTTGGCTGATCGATTACAAATTTTTTCATATTATCTGTTAGATTTTTTTGTTTATGGTCCTTATGGTAGCTAACCTAGCCCTGTGTCTCATAGAAGACGGTTGTAGTTTGTTCCTCCGTTGATGAACAGGAAGATTGTGCTTTCTGTCTTGAAGAAGCTGCCTTTGTCGTTTAGGCTCATCACGTCTCTCTCAGTCATCCGCTTGCACTGCAGAAGACAATGAGATGTCACCTAGCTGCCATGACTGACACCCAGGTCAAAAAAACACACTCCTACACACATACACACACAAGCTGCTTACCTGAGAGGGTCTTCAACTGTCACACAGGCTGTACACAAACTGACAGCATGCTTCACATAAACACCCACACACACATGCACACACACAGAGCAGCTGAACAGGCAGAACAAGCTTCAATTCAATGACACATATCTTCCAGCTTCTCATGTCCAGCTCCACAGTGTTAAATATGACAAGGTGATAACTCTGTTTTATGATGTTTCACGGCCAGTGAGCTTTTAAGTATGTGGTTAGCTACAAACTAGCATCAAAAATCTTTTTTTTTTAACCCACCCCTTTTTTTTGGGCTCTTAAAATGTCCACACTGCAAATCACGATGTACTGTACAGTAAGTGACCAAATCTGTTTTATTTCAGTCATAGCAGTACATACATAGCTCTTACATAGCTTCTGTACATTGGTGGCACACTTAACTAGCATGCTTGTAGGCTTTGAAATGAGAGATGTGCCAGTACAATCTGAATTTAAAATGGACAAATCTGAAATTGTATGCCTTTATTTGAATGGGTAAGAAGCTTGGCAGTCAATTCTGCTTTTTTGGTGATAGGTGTTGGATAACTTATTTTTATTTATTTAATTTTTTTGCTCCAGTAAATACAATAATTAAAACTGTATTGTGTGTTTACTCAGGTTGTGAAAGACTTTTTCACAGCAGTATTTGGCATCCACACCAGATTGTTAGTTTAAATCGGCAGTAAACAGTGTGACAATCAAACTCATAGGTTTAATAAAATAATAGATTTAACCATTTATAATTAGTAATGTTAGTTACATTACCCGTGCAAAATCATGATAGAAACTGTGTTGGAATATGCCTATGTGAGTGCTGTAAACATAGTGGGAGTGATGAGGAGAGTCATAGCCTTTGTGCTTCACTTTATTGTCTTCTCAGCCTTTGCACTGATTTTCCCAATTATGAGCTGCTACGAGCCGAGTGAAGGTGGCAGCAATCATCTCACCCTCAGCTGGAATAAATGAGCTCCTCGCTATACAGGCTCCCCTGCTGGTGTACAGACATCCTTATCACAGTAGCATGATTGCCCAGCACGAGCTGATTGGCCTCGTCGTGAGATGAAAATGATATTTTTATGGACTTTAGGAGTTAAATTGTGTCTTAATGCGTTCACAAGTGAATTGCTGCCATTACTTGTACATCAGAAGAAATGGTATGCATTGGGACACAAATTGGGAAAACTGAATCTGGGAGTGTGTTTTGGTTTGCGATATTATGACACCAGGTTCCTTTGACTATGCTAATTTTCAATCATTATATGATCACAATACAATAATATAGAGTAAATCTTCGCAATACTTTGTTCATGATTTGATTCATTTCGATTCGCAGAAACTTTGAACAAAATTTCCAATGAAATCTATATAATAATCAATGGGCATTTGTGTCTGTACAAAATTAAATAAATGAAACATGGCTATGAACAGTAGTTTAATATGATAAAGATAATATACTACACCAGATTTAAATAAATAACTACACATTTCTAAATCCCCGAACACCCCCCAACACACACACACATTTTGATTGAATAAACATAAATTTCAAGACCTGAGGACACTGTAATTGATCGACCAGAACATATATAGAGATATAGAGATTAAAATAAATGACAATTCTATAACGGTTTTCTTTAGCAATGCTTAAAGTGCAACAGTATTTGTGGAGAGGTGTTGATGATAATATAGGGTATTTATTAATATCTTAGCTCAAATTGTATCAAATTTACATATGTAAATTGTATCTGTGTGTGACGGTCACACGTGCAAACACACAGAGCCTCACAGTGTGCTTGTAAGGTGTTAGTGTGTGAAGCATGTGACTGATGATGGATAGAGGACATTAGATCCAGTGGAGACTGATGCCTCTAACGATTAAAGACCTTGACCACTCAGTTGGGGAAAAAGAGGAGTGGAAAAGCCGGGGAAGTGGAACCTGCAGGCTCCAGGTCATAGAAACATATACACATACACACCATGCTTATTTTCTCTGTTTACTTTGCTCAGTCAGATGTGTGTGTGTGTGTGTGTGTGTGTGTGTGTGTGTGTGTGTGTGTGTGTGTGTGTGTGTGTGTGGGAGACTGATGATTGTGGCAGATTAGATTATAACTCCAAACAAATGTGTGCCCTATTGCAAGAGACATGTGGGTGTTGATTTATATGATGTGGTGATGAATTATATCAGATACATATGTACATGTATATGTATCACTTATATATTTATATACATAGGATATATATATATATATATATATATATATATATATATATATATATATATATATATATATATATATATATATATATATATATATATATATATATATATATATACGAAGGTCAGTGATGAAATCGATCCAAATGTCTTCATATAGAATATGTGGTAACACTTTATTTAAATGGAATCTGCATAAAGCCTGTATAACACATTCATAAGCCATGCATAAATATTTTATAAAGTAATGCTTGAGAATTGACAAAAGGCTTATGTAAAAATGAAAAAAAAAAACTCAAACAACTAATTTAGTTGACATTAGAAGCTTTGTGTGCCTCCAGCATTGCATAATAAAATATTTATGCTTTGCTTATGAATGTCTAACGAAGGCCCAAACAAGGCCCTGTTCAAATAATGTTAACATTAATGTTATCTAATCATTCTGATCTAATGTGTAAAATCATCTAATGTTTCAGCAAATGCAAAATGAAAAAGGAGAATATACTTCACTGACCACGCCATTTATTTTAAATAAATAAATAAATAAAACAAAGCAAACAACAGCACAAAAAACCCACAAAGGGCTTATTTATATGCATTAAAGAAAGCCGAGTCATTATTTTTTAGTGCATCGGGCAATGGAGCATTTGTTACTGCAGAAAAATAAAACAACATTCATTAAACATGAAATTAAAAAAATATAACTGTAACGTCACACACCAACGAGCTCCAGCAAAGAAAACAGGAACGGCTTTAATGTCTTCTTTTTATTTATTTTACAGGTTTCAGATTTCATTAATGAATACATGGATGGATGGATGGATGGATGGATGAAATTCACAATATTACATTAACATTAGATGAAATCTGTCAGAGACGCCAGTACATAACTTTATTTTACTACTAGTCAGAATCTAACTTTAACAAAAATGATAATCATGCATTTCTTTCTTTCTTTCTTTCTTTCTTTCTTTCTTTCTTTCTTTCTTTCTTTCTTTCTTTCTTTCTTTCCTTCTCTTTGTACAGTATTTTTTATCTTTCTATCTTTATTTCTTTTGACATTGTTTATTTATTTATTTTTCCTGTCATTCCACCCCATCTTGCCCATTTCAGTCCACTGCAAAAGTCCAAGTCCTTATATCTTTTCTTTCTTTTCTTTTCATTTATTTTCTGTTCATTTAATTTGAGCATATTTTCAAAATACTCAATCCTTCTTTCTGTTTGTCTTTCTTTCTTTTTCTCCAAAACTTTTGAGAAAGCTGCAGAACATTTTTTTTCTGTTTAAAAAAAATTTAATAAAAAAAATTATATATATATATATATATATATATATATATATATATATATATATATATATATATATATATATATATATATATTTTTTATTTTATTTTCTTTTTCCAAACATATTTCCATGTTTTAATTGTATTGAAATATATTCCCAAAAGACGCTTTCATGTTCTTACTTTCTTTCTTTCGTGTCTGACTTATGGTCTGTAATGTCATTTCGATCACCTCACTCTGTTCTAACAGGCCAGTGTAGTCGGGTGATGAGTGCCAGCCATTCAAATGAACCTGTGCGAGTGCGATGCAAATTCTCCTGGGCTTCATTCTACAAGCCTGCACCTTCATCATTTATCCATGCAGAGAGAGAGAGAGAGAGAGAGAGAGAGAGAGAGAGAAGTGCTCTATTGGACTGACAAAGAGTATCTCTCTCCTTCTGTCTCTCTCTCTCTCTCAGTGTGGGGTGTCTCCTTTTTGACTCCTTGATTGTAGAGATGAATGAAGACTGCATGGACGGCCCATTGAAATGCAGTGGTGTTACTATAATGCTTTCTGTGATTTAGCTCTACAGCAGTCTGGAACAATAGAAGGCGAGTGTATGAGGCAGTCTTGTAAGCAGAATTGCTTTGAATTTTCATAAATGTACTGCAAAATATCCTTTCTTTCTTTCTAACTAGTACTAGCTAGATGTCATAAAGTAGTATATTGTTTTGCCCTATTGAAAAAAGAGTAAAAACATTAAAGTCTCATTATTTTAAAATTGTAAAGCTGTTAGAACTTTCCAATGTACAAACTTGTCATCACGCTATCATGTTATATGATATCATGCATCATATAGTGTATGCTCACACACAGTCCCCTCTTAAACTATTGGAACAGTAAGGCCAATTTATTTGTTTGTGCTATACACCAAAAACATGGATTTGAGATCATAACATGGATATGAGAAGAGAGTTTAAAGTTTGATGTGTTAAACACTTAATACATAACACAAAGAACCTTTTGTATCAGACCACCCAATTTTTAGGTGAGTAAAAGAATAGGAACAGATCATTCTTGAAGTAAATTAATGTAAACAACACTTAATATTTGGTTGTATATTATTTGGTCCCTTACTTGCAATATCTGCATCAAGCCTGTGCCTCACCAACCTCACCATATTGTTGGTTTCTTCTTTTGTGTTGATTTTCCAGGCTTCTACTGAAGCCTCTTTCAGTTGTTGTTTGTTTCGGGGGATTTTTTCATTTAGTCTCCTCTTCAGGAGGTGAAATACATGGGTTATGGGTTAAGGTCTGGTGATTGACTTGGCCAGTCTGAAACCTTCCACTTTTCCTCTCCTGATGAAGTCCTTTGTTGAGTCGGCAGTGTGTTTTTGGATCATTGTCTTGCTGCATGATACAGTTCCTCACGATTAATTTGGATGCATTTCTCTGTAAATTAGCAGACAAAATGTTCCTGTAAACTTCTGAATTCATTCTGCTGCTACAATCATGAGGTACATCATCATTAAAGATTAGTGAGAATGTTCCAGAAGCAGCCCTGCAAGCTTAAGCCTTGACACTACCTCCACCATGTTTCACAGATGAGCTTGTATGTTTTGGATCATGAGCAGATCTTTTCTTTCCATCACTTTGGTCGAGGATAATCTTGATTCTAGAACTTATGTGTCTCATCTCTGTTTTTCTTTGTGAATTTCAATCTGGCTTTCTGATTCTTCCTACTGATGGTGCTTTGTGGTATGGCCTCTACATTTCTGCTCTCAAAGTCTTCTTCGAATGGTAGATTGTGATACCTTCACCTCTGCCCAGTGAAGGTTGTTGTTGATGTCACTGACTGTTGTTTTTAGGTTTATCTTCACAGCTCTCGCAATGTTTCTGTCAGCAGCTGGTGTTTTAGTTGTCCGACCCATTCAGAGTCTGTTGCTCAGAACACCAGTGGTTTCTTTCTTTTTCAGGCTATTCCAAAATGTTGTATTGGCTATGCTCAATATTTGTGCAATAGCTCTGATAGATTTTCTCAGCTACAAAATGGCTTGTTTTTGTTTCGATTTTGTTTGCGAGAGATTGTCATGACCCATAGCTTTTGTTCAAACCTAAAGAAGTTTGCAAGTGTTTAAATGAAACAGAAAAAAATAGAAGCCATAATAAGGACATATCCGAGTAAATAAAAGTAGATACTAGAGATGTTCTCCAATTATGTTTGAAACGTAGCAGTAGACTTTTGCCACTTATGCCTTCTAGTTACTTTAGAAAAGTACTTTTGCACTTTCCAGTCTAGATAGTGTTCAATTTGTGATAAGTCTTCCTTTATCTGCATTCTCACTCTCTTATTCTCTTACCTACACACACTCGCAGCCGAGAAAGCTCTACTCTCCTTATCTCCTGCTGAACCTTAATTAACAGTAAGACCAGGCTATTACAGGCCAATATCCCTTGTCACAGCGACACAAAGCCTGCCCCCTCCAGCTTCTCAAGCCACCACCCTCAAACTCGCACCAGACGGCCACGAAAGAGCAGCCCATCTCTGAGAGACAATGCTCGCTCGGATAACACTATTCTGTTCTGTAATTGCTTTGTGTCTCCTGAGAGGGGACCTGAATCAGACAGGTTTTCTGCATCCGACCTCAGAGGGGACTAGCGACCTCAAAATGTACAGAAGAGTGCTAACCTGACCCTAGCAATCTGTTTAAGAAACTTGATCCATTTAATACAATCTTAACTTTTTTTTCTGAAGTGAACGTGTACTTTTAATAACCGGATGTAGAAGGAATTTATGTCATTATGATTTTCAGTATTAAAAATGACAGAACGCTTAACCGTAACTAACAATTTATTTCTGACAGGCTGAGATCCACTACACAAGTATATTCAAAGCAATTGAATTGTTATCATAATGTAAGTAGTTATGTAGCTACAGAGAAACATTGGTAATCTTGAAACATTATGGCAACAGGATGACAACATAGACTGGTTAGCTGGGACACAGTATGTCATTTACTAAATAATTTGTGGCTTCAACATTGTTCGGTAACACTTGATGTTAGTAATTATAAATCTTTGTCTGGATGGACATCAACGTTTTGATGCTCCAGTTAAATTTCTGGAAATCTGTATTTACAGCTCAAGGACATCAACACTTTAAGTGTATTTCAAATTTGCGTTATTGATATTCTATGATAGGTACACTGTGACTTAGTGGTTAGCACGTTTGCCTCAACCTCCAGGGGTTTTGATTCCCTCTGTTGCTCTGTGTGTGCAGAGTTTGCATGTTCCCCCCGTGCTGTGGGAGTTTCCTCCGGGTACTCCGGTTTCCTCCACCAGTCCAAAGACATGCATTGTAGGCTAATTGGCATGTCCAAAGTGTCCGTAGTGTATAAATGTGTGTGTGACTGTGTTTGTGATTGTGCCCTGTGATGGATTGGCACCCTGTCCAGGGTGTACCCTGCCTTGTGCCCCATGCTCCCTGCAATAGACTCCAGGTTCCCTGCAACCCAGTAGGATAAGTGATATAGAAATGTATGGATGAACGAATATTCTAAGACAATAATAAAAACTATTTTGAACAGTGGTCAAACACAAATACAATGTTCTTATTCTGTAAGATCAAATACTTCTTGTCTTTGAAAGCTTAGGATCCTGTGTTCTCACCGCCAAGCACTGGGTTCGATTCACGGGCAGGGAACCCCAGCCACTCAGGGTTGCACTCAGTGCCAGTCCCAAGTCCAGATAAAATTGGAGTGTTGCATCAGGAAGGACAACAGTATCAAAGCAAATATGTGGACTAAAGATCCGCTGTGGTGACCCCTAATGGGAGCAGCTGAAATAACAACAACAGAAGGTAATAAACTCAGTGGAGAAGACATATTGAGCCTAATAAGACTACATGTTGACTTTGACCGCTGCATATTTGTTAGTGGTGCCAGATGGGCTGGTCTGAGTATTTCAAAACGGCCGCTCTCCAGGGATTTCCATTTCCATGCACAACAAGTCTCTTGTGTTAACACAGAATGGTGCGACACACATAAAACAACCAGAAATGTGCAGAAATGCCTTGTTTATTAGACAGATCAGAGTATAACGGCCAGACTGGTTCAAGTTGACAGGAAGACTATGGTAACTCAAATAACCACTCATTACAAACATGGTGTACAGAAAAGCATCTCAGAATGCATCAAACCTTGAAGCGGATGGGCTACTACAACAGAAGACCACATCAGGTTCCACTCCTGTCAGCTAAGAACAGAAATCTGACGCTTCAATGGCCTCTTAAACTAAATAGTCAAAGATTGGAGAAAAACCAGATGATATTGCGAATTAGAAAATCCACAAACATGTCTGCTATCTGACTTTCACTCCTTGGTTACATGTGAAAGTTCAGTTCATTAAGCACATTACATGTAGCTAGCGAAAATGTCAGTAATATTACATGCTAATTTGATCTGAATTTAGCAACAATATTAACTTTCCACTATGATGAAGACTTTCTAATGTGCCTGAATTTTTTAGACATTTCAAAACTAGTGAGTTCAGTGGATATGTGCTATACTTGTTTTCTATTACTGCCATGTATGTAGAACATCTAGAACTAAATGTTACCTTTCCTCTGGCTTGCTGTTCTGAGGTTTCAAGTCTGCTGTTTTCTGTCAGAGGGTGAATATAAAGTGTTGATTGGCCAAGGCTGCCTGTGTTGCCTTTCTCCGATGTTCATCCTGGATAATGATTAATTAGCAGACAGAACATTCTAAAACCAAGTTTATCTGCCTTGGACATAAAACATTTATTCTTTTCAAACAATACACCAAAAACATTGCAAAATAGTAACAAAACAATGGCAAAGAATAAAGAATCCTCCAGTGACAATGTTTCCTTGGACCTTATGCTATAAAATTAGCATAATCAGGTCAAAATAACTGTATGTCATGGAAGCTGTCCTGTATGTTCTGTCATAATTTGGCAGAAAATACTTTCATATCATCAGAAATTAAAATTCTGTTCTGGCTCATATGTCTCTTTAGATATTTTACTATCTTTGTCGAATCAAGCCGAACTGACAGATATAGTAACTTATCACCAGCATAAATATAAGTCAACATTATGTTGGCAAATTACATATCCGAGGGGCTGAATATACATTGCACTTTTTTGGGCTCTGAAGAATCTAAATTGCTAACAAACTAGTAATAGTCTGTCAAATAAGATCCATACCAGGCAAGAACTCTGTGTAACCTGTGTCGTCTAGCCTGTTCATTAAAATATAATGGTGTCAAATGTACCCAAACAGTTGAGCTGAGGCAAGCAGTAGGTCATTTTAGCGCATTATGATATTTCCGGAAAGCAGAATGTCATACATGTCTGTTATTTCTACTTGATGCTAGGTAAATGGGTATATATCATATTTCTGTATCCAAAGTGATTTTATATACACAAAAATATCACCACTCTATTATACTATCTGTAAATATGTGTCTGTGATTGTATCCTGTTTTTATACTTCTACAATTAACTACACCACTTAATCTTTAAACTATTGCTATTGTGATTGTGAATCATACATATAATTAACTAAAAGATAAAACATATGTTATTGTTCTAAAATTCATGATTACCGCTCAAATTGAAACTTCTCACTACGATACCATTTTGAGGGGCATGGCCAAGTGCAAGGTTCCAGAAAGCTGAGTGGGCGGGGCCCAGAGTTGCACTTACAAATGGTCAAGTCTCCACGGGTCCAGTACAACAAGAGTATAAAATCGGAAACGTGAGTATAAAAACACGAGCGTCAAGCTGAATTTGTATGCAATGACATTTTTTAAAATTTATTATTAAATACAATTTCTGCATTGCTTACAGAGGAAATTATTTCCGCAGATGTGCAACGCCACATTCTGTATGCTGACATCTCCCGTTCTTATCGGGTGCACACGATGAGCTCAGTGAACGATCTTGTTTTATTAAAACCAGACCTTTTAGCTCAGTTACACCTCAGAGGAAGACAAGCCAGCTGAGCCAAAGCGTTGACATTTTCTATCACAATGGATTTTGAGAAACAGTATTGTTACAGTTTTAAACACCAGGCCAGACGCGTACCTGCTGTCTTATACTCACAGTCTTGGTTGTAAATGAGAATGTGTCAGGAATCACAGGTTTATCTGAGTGTGGTGTGTTATAATTGGAAGCCTGCACACTCCTGGGATAAAGAAAGTTGCATTCGGAAAGTTGTTGCTTTCTGTGGTTGCATATTTTGGCCAAATTTTAGAAAAAGGATCATTGCTTCAGTGTAGCTAAAATTATAATTATATTTCATAAAACAGTCTTTGACGAAAGTTCCAGTAACAATGCCAAACCATCGCAACCATAGAAAAATGTTCTATTTATGAATGTAAATGATCTTATAGTTAACAGTCATATTTGTGTCTGCAGTTTTGCACGAGTTGTTCCATTGTTATAATTAACCAACATCACAGCTTATATAGTTCAGTTATACTGACTTACTAGCTGATAATCCGATAACCACCGTGACCTTAGCGAGCTATATCATACATGAAGTGTAGGTGTGTTCATCTCAACATTTAAGGCTGTTGCTTGTTCAAGATTCTCAGGAAAGTGAATTGATTAGCATAGTGAATGAACAAATCCCAGTGACATAGGATGACACTGAAGCTGTCATTGTGTTTCTGGATAGGAACCTACACAGGGACCCACTTCCCATCCTGCCATGAATGAACCAATGCAGAGTGCCCTGACTGCCCAACCCCTTAACCACCTACCAGCACCATCCATCCATTTTCCATACTGTTTATCCTACACAGAGTCATGGGGGAGCCTGGAGCTTATCCCGGGGAACTTGGGGCATAAGGTGGGAGACATCCAGGGCAGGGTGCTAACCTATCACAGGGCACAATTGTACACACATTCACATGCCCATTTGGAAATGCCAAATCAGGCTATAACACATGTCTGTGAACTGGGGAAGGAAACCGGAGTACCTGGGGGGAACCCCTGAGGCACTTGGAGAACATGCAAGTTCCATCCATCCATCCATCTTCTACCGCTTATTCCTTCTTCAGGGTCGCAGGGAACCTGGAGCCTATCCCAGGAAGCATCGGGCAAGGCGGGGTACACCCTGGACAGGGTGCCAGTCCATCGCAGGGCACAATCACATACACACTCACGCACCCATTCATACACTACGGACAATTTAGACACACCAATCAGCCTACCATGCATGTCTTTGGACTGGGGGAGGAAACCGGAGTACCTGGGGGGAACCCCTGAAGCACATGGAGAACATGCAAGCTTGTGGAAGAAAAAAAAAGTGCAAAAGAATTAAATGCGCACGTGTGACCTGTTAGAAAAATCAGGCGTTACTCTGCTGATGGCAAAATTTGCATCATGTGTACTATACGCTGTTCCTAGCGTACGCATAAAAAGTGAAGCATTCTTTCTACTTTATGTGTACACAGGTGGTTGACGCATGCGCATTACGACAATTTGCACTACCCCTCCAGGCCTACAAGAGTCAGTCCAGAGCAGTAAAGCAGGTCTTCTGGTGTGAAGGACGACAACTTAGAAGATTCACAGGAACACAAAGTACAATGGAGGAGAAAGATATGCTGGTTCATTTGTTGTTACTAGAGGAAGAAGAAACAAAAAAAAGAGAAAAAGAAGATGGTCTGTGCAACCACGCAACCAGAAAAGAGCTTGTACTTGTTTCTGTCTCTTCCGTTATTTCTCCGGCTGCCTTGAGAATCAACGGTCCTGGGTCACTGTTGTCACCTTGTGAAACAACTAAATAGTGCTGTAGAATTAAATGATCATTAAATGCGACCTGTGTGTACAGAATGCTTGTACTACGTACTGTATGCTGTTCGTAGCGTACACATGCAAAGCATACTTTTGCATCCTTTTTTTTTCATAACCATGCATACTTTTGTTATTTGTGGTGAAATTGTTGACGTTCTCAGATTTTCTTCGGATTCACACCATTGGATAGTAGGATGAAGGTGTAGACTCGAGTGTATTTTGTTTCGGCCCATGTCTGTCAGTTTACGCCTTCAGCTCAGAATCCAGCCTTCAGAATCCAGAATGCAGCTAATGAAGTGATTTTAAACACAAAGACGCTATAAGACAACTCTGTCCTTGTGGGATTTTGTGGGAAATTTGATTATGTCTTCGCCTCTGAACTTCGAGGTTGCTTATTCTGCTCCGGGTTGACATGATATTTTTGCTTGGTTCAAGTCCCCCCAGAATTACATCAATTACATCAAAATATGGAAACAAGAAGGTAGAAACCTTGACTAAAACAAATGAATTAGCATTAACTACTTACTGGTGTTTTGGATTTATTTCTGCGTTTTCGTGATTTTCGGAAATAAGTTGCATTGCATATATTTACTGTAATTATTGAATGTTGTTCATTGTTGTCAGTGTTCATTATGTATATGTGCGCATGAGACACAGTTGAACATTCTTATGGATTAGTTTAAATATGTACAGTGTGTCGTGGACAGAAGGCTTTATTCCAAAGCTACAGGATTGAGACGAGTGGGTGGCAATGGAACAGTGTGATGGACAGACGGAGAAGGCCTCTGGGTTTTTATAAAACATATCCTCTTTACAGCTACATGAATGGCTTATGTAACACACATACTTTCTCTCTCTCTTTCTCTCTCTCTCTCTCTCTCTCTCTCTCTCTCTCTCTCTCTCGCTCACACACGCAGCACGGTTAAGAAACCCAACTTTTTAAACAATACTACCATCTGAAATACTGGTGAATTTCTTATTATATCATCAATTGTTTCTTCTTCAGCTGTTTTGGTACTTACTATAGTTTTGACACCAGTTTGTCACAACCAAACACTAATTAACAAACACATGATAAACGCTAAGAAAGACATCAGTGAGAAAACACAAGCATGATAGATTGATGTGTATTTACAGTATAACTTGTCTGGCCTTGAAATATTTGCTTCCTCACAGGAAAGATAGCAGTTAGCAATGCCAATAATGTGCTAATGTTAATCATCCTTGGTGCTTTTTTTTTTTCTTCTCATTTGCCAGACTGACAAGCGCATTTACCTATCTATTTTAGATGCCTCTGATATATTTGTTTCTGTTGTATATTCTACTGCACAACAACTATTAATTTTAATGTGTTATGCCACCGACGACAGAGGGCACTGCGGCGTGGCTTCCGAGTGGACATGTGACTTTGTTTTGTTCATTCGCTTCCGGATTAGCATTAGATTTAGCGCTGAGTGGTCACAGGTGTTTGTGTTTTAAATTAATGACACTTTGCATTTAAACGCCTGGGTTACTGAGCACGTCGCTCAGTATTATTCATTGATGTGTTTTTAGCGGTCGTGTCGTTCATGCTAAGAAGGATAGAGTTCTATGCCACGTTTCTTGTTTCCCGGTAAAGACCACGTTTACTTTGAGTTTTGTGTTCAATAAAGACTTTGATCTGCACCTGCATGAGCCTCCAACTACGTTTCATAACAATAAGTAGAACAGTAATTCAAAACAACTTTTATTAAATAGCCATGCATGGGTTACACATTACATTTCCATCTACAATGCTTTTTTTTTTTAGGCTACACCATTGGCAACAAAAATAAATTGTAACAAATGTGCAATATAACAATATCTGTATCATTCTGCACTATTTATGGATATACTAGTTATTAAAATTTGCTTCTAAGGGGAAATATTTAATTCTGGAACTGAGAGAGCGCAGCATGGAAGCTCATATCCATCAACAGAGAACTATCTGTAGCTCAATGAGAGGGGTTCCTTAGATGGAGAATGCAACATTTTGAGTCATGAAGAAATTAGGAGATATTTCTAGGCTGATATTGAACCAGAAGTTGAACCATCATGTTCATGGCCTAAAAAAACAGGTCTAGTTCAGCCTCTGTCAGATCTAAACTACTTAAGTGAGATTGGAGATTGGTATGCACACTGAATGCATGATTTCACACAGTGCTGGACACAGTGGAATTCACAATGCCACAGTGCGAGAAATTGATTTAAATTTTTATATTGATTAAAAGAAAAAGAACACCAATAAAATTTTAAAAAACTGGAGGAGGAATTCTTTCAGGAGCAGGCCTGGCGTGGGATTAATAAGACCTTTTACAGCATAGAATTATGCAATGTGCACATAACAGTAGAATTGGCTTCAAACAGTCTGAAATAGTTTTTTAATTTTTACATCTACATCCCTGCGCTGTAAAACCGGATAGTTCATTTAACTCCAAAAAATTGAGAAAACTAATTACCTCAAAAATTTAAAGTTGATAAATCAATTTCTTTAAGCCAAATACACTTATATATAACAAACATTTAACACAAATTTTGTAATTTGAAATACATTTTTGTTATATTTAAGTGTGTTTGGCTTAAAGAAATTGATTTATCAACGTAAAAATGTTGACCACATGACAAGTCGACAGTTTCTCACATTGGCAACATGTCAATGTTTGGTATTGTACAGGTGCATCTCAAAAAATTAGAATATCATGGAAAACGTAGTTTTGTTTCTGTAATTTAATTCAAAAAGTGGAACTTTCATATATTCTAGATTCATTACACATAAAGTGTAATATTTTCAAGCCTTTTTTGTTTTAATCTTGATTAGTATGGCTTACAGCTCATGGAAATCGAAAATCCAGTATCTCAAAACATTAGAACAAAGAATTTATAATACAGAAATGTCGAATATATGCTACTTTTATATGAGCTTTCATATAAATTACATTTAGCCCTTTTCAGTGTTTCTTCCTTGTGTAGTTTTAGGAAGTTTTTCCTTAAAAGTGTTGCCTTGTGCTTGTTAATAAATAAATAAATAAATAAATAAATAGATAAACAAACAATAGGATATTTAATTTTACCCACCATGACAGATTAAGGCTGCTAATGCTTACTAATTCTCTAGAAAAAAAAATTCCTAAGAACATTTTGAAGATTTCTGCTAATTCAATTTAACATAACGTCCAAATAACAATTCAGTATGACAGAAAATGCCTGATTTCTTCTACTTTTCCCAGAGAGGGCTTTTTTTATATATAAAATATGGCATGATGTCTTTTTTTATTTGATGTTTCCTATTAATCTAGCCTCTGTAAATGACTCTGATCAGCCACATGGTTCTTGAAAAGGAAGGAAGCAAATTCATACAGTGTTATTCATATTCTGAGTCAAAATGATGGGGATAATGATAATGATTATGTTGATTCATTCCTTGCCAGCAATATTGCACTCAATAATAAAATGGCAGAACTTTGAAGATTGTTGTATTTCAGTATCTTTGGGAGAAGTTAGCAGTTGCCTACTGTGCTGATGTCACAGGGTAAATTGATAGCACAGTTATAAATGTGATTAATAAGAGACTTAAAGTAAGTTTCAAACATAAGGAATAAAAGTCAGGTTTGCTGTTGGCAAGGGTTTCTTATACCATTTACCTTTTCTAGCTTGGCTAGTTCTATGAGATGACAAGACAAGATGGCATTGACGGTGGTGTTAGCATGAAAGTTTGAGCATAGTGGACAGATGATGAGGTAAGAGAGAGCTAAAGACATTTTCCCACTTGGCTGGAATGTCAGCACTCATGATTGATTCTAGGCTTGTTTTGAGAAAGGGCTTCTAATTAGAAAGAAGAAGAAGAAGAAGCCTTTAATTGTCACATATACAATTCCAGCCCATGATACAGCACCCCTGGAACAGAGAGGTTTAAAGGCCTTGTTCAAGGGCCCAACAATGGCAGCTTGGTGGTGATGGAGTTTGACCCCCAGACCTTCTGATCAGTAACCCAAAACCTGAACTGTTGAGCCACCAGTGCGCTGTTACAGGTTTGATTTCACATAGGACAATTCCTTCCAAACCATGGATCGACTGAACAATTCTGTGCATTATTTTTTGTTAGCAAGTTTGCAAAATGGTAGATATTAGGTTCATCCGTTTGCTTTAAAAAAAAAAAAAAAAGTTTTCCTTTTCTACAAACAATGAAATGGTAAAGAACAACACTATCTTTCACCACAAAACTTGAAACAGGAAGTAACATGTCATGTTGCACCGATCAGGTTACTCGGCAAGCAGAACGGAAGAGTGAAGAGTGGATAGCATCAAAATCTGATGCAGATGCAGGTGGTTTGGTGCAAGCGAAGAGGACCAAGGATCAGTGCTCTGGTCCACTCCAAGGCTCCATTCAGTCTTCATCGAATGTAGCAAACTGGTAGGGTGTAAATGGCCCTGAGTCCAGAAAAAAAACACAAATGTGAAAACAACCTTAAAAACTAAAGCACTCCTGCGTAGGTCATTTAGGGACTTGGACCACCATCAGCACGTCATCATACAGCATTGTGGGTAAAGACCAAGATGACATTGTAATACCAATAAACTATGGTCACTTTACTGGAAACAGATAATTAAGCAAGTTGCTCAATAAGGATTTTCCCTTCAAGGACATTGTGATGGTGAAATATATAGGTTTTACTAAAAGCCAAGAGTGACTGATACTGTACCCATGATGACAAGCTTTCCATGATAGATCTTCTTTCTGTCCAATCAAAACACTTTGAAGGGTGAGATGGGAAAAAGATCGGTTTCCTTCAGTAGCGCCTGCAGCAAAGAGAAAGAAGGATGACCATGCTGGAGACGGATGAACACCGATTGGCGTTCATTCACTTTAGCTTTTTTTTCCCCTTCCTCAGCCTTCCTGCTCTCTATCTCTCTCATCCTTCTTACATTTTCCCTTTTTTTTGCTCATCTCTCTCTGCCCTCATTGTGAGCTCTCTGAACACACTGAAGATCTGTCTTCTGTCTGACCATCTGCTTGGCTCTGTCTCCAGTGCGCAAAATGGGACGCGTGAATAAACAGGGCGGGGTGGATGTAAAGAAAGAAGGAAGGAAGTTAGGAAGTAGAAAATGAAAGAAAAGGGAACGGAGCGCGTTCTGACGTGACAGAGGGAGGGGAGTAGGGTGTGATTGAAGGCCTGGGGAGAAGGGGACTGCATTAAAAAAGTTTCCCTACTTGTTCAATCCTCAATCCTGTTTAAATATTTAGCATGTAATTAAAAGGTGAAGGAACGAGTGCCTGTGAGGCTGAAGGCTGATTTAGTCCATATTGACTGGAGCCAAACAAAGCAGAGGCGTGTCCCGCTCTGAGGGACTGACATGTCAGCAACAGAAGATCTATATACCTGTTTGCGTCCGTGTTGGGGACCCTTAGGCCTCCCACTGTCACATCCACCTAAGATTGACTGGCCTACTAAAGCAGAGGTGTGTGTGTCTGAGCGTGTACATAAATGTGAATGTATTTGGCTGTGTCTTAATTTGTTTCGAGTGAATTGCCGCACTGTGTGAGGACTTGGGCGACAAGAGATGGATGGGTGTTAATGCACATTTCCTCTGAGCCACTGTGAAGGCTGTGTGACTGAGTGAGTCTCATTAGCTCTTATAATTTCTGCCTCGTGTGCCCTTACAGGAAGTCACGCAATCGTGGTTTTTAGACATTTTACCTGGTTTGTTCCATACATATTGTACATGTAGTGTCATTTTTATTTTTTCACATGTAGGCCATACATGAACACATGATGCGACATGACCATTTTTTTTTTTTTTATGATTCATTTATATCCACATTTATAAATTTTTGCAAATGATTCGTGTCTTTTCGTGTCTTTTCATATTTTATATATATATGAAAAAAAATTTCACACAATTAATTCATTTTCAATGCAACTTTTACACAGGATTAATTGATTCTCCTACTATTTTTCGTTCATAAATTATTTACTTTCACATGAACTTTTGCACATCATTCATTCGATTCTGACACGCTCATTTTACATGATTCATTCATTTTCACATGCGATTTGTTCTCGTGATTCATTTCGTGTTGTTTGATGTTACATATGTATCTGTCTCCAACAGCGAATTGACAAAATGCATGTTTTGGAGTTTCAGCCCATATTCTCCAGGCGATGATTTCCGTTCCTGTAGTAAACACAGCCGTAACGGTAATGTGTTCAACTGTAAATCTCCTATAAAATCAGTGAGCCTTAATCATCTATTTACACGCTCATCTGCACATTTTAGAGGTTAGCGTGACTGACGTATCTGAGTCACAACACACACACTTGAGAATCTGTGTGGGAGCAAAGGAGCTATTGTGTACAGTGAGTCACACACAAACTTCGTGATGAATGAGAACATCATTTTAAAATTTCGTGTTAATGGAGCCACACATCACAGCTAGTAATAGATAGTGATTATTAGAAATGATAGTTTACGAGATTCAATCTATAACACAGCATCAGCTTTTTACTATTGTTGAGCCAGAGCAGAGACTTTTATACACAACTCTAGAATTATTGGCACCTTTAAAGAGAATTAAGAAAAAAAAAAATCATTCAGGAAATGGTTTATCCTGGTGGAACACACCCTGGATGGGATGCCAATCAGTCATCACATGGCATGTGTGAATCACACACACACACACACACACACACACACACACACACACACACACACAGAGAAAGAGAGAGAGAGAGAGAGAGAGAGAGAGAGAGAGAGAGAGAGAGAGAGAGAGAGAATCAGACAGTTTCTAACACAGACAATCCACCTACCAGCATGCTTTTGGGAATTAGGAGATAACCTGCAGGAAACTCGCATGGACATGGGAATAAATATCCACATTTTCTTCCCTCTACATTTCGTTATGTCTTTTGTCCCCCCCACCCCAATTTGTGCTCTAGCTTCTCCCCCACTATAGCACATTTATTTATATATATACATTCCATTGTCCTTTCTCCTCTTGGGGGCCTGCCTCATATATACTACGGTATGTCCATGAAAAATGGTAAAACACAAGGAAGAGGAAAACTGTTTATTTTATTCCATAAACAATAGAGAAGAGAAAAGAAAAATAATAAGGAAGTGGTACGTGAGAACATTAAATAAATCAAAGGCTAAAGTTGGTGAGTTTAACATGCTGGTCGAACCTATACGATGCTTTATATACATGTAAATCAACTCAGTCTTGCCTCAGTTGTAGGTAACATTCAATCACAGATTCATCACTTATCTCAAACATGGAGTTTGCCAAGCTGCCATGTGCATAAAATGTGCACTTATATAGCACTTTTATCCAAAGCACTTTACATTGTCTCATTCACGGTAGCACAGCTGTCATACAAAGTGCTAACTTGCCATCGGGAGCAACTTGGGGTTCAGTGTCTTGCCCAAGGACATTTCAGCATGTGGAGTAACCCGGGCCAGGAATCAAACCACCAACCCTACGATTAGTGGACAACCCACTCTACCAACTGTGCCACAACCGCATAACTCTTCACGCAGTCAGTTTGCTTTGCAATTACTTCGTATTGTTTGTGGAAGTCAGCAAGCATGCTGAGGCCTTTAGTTCTTATGGGGTGCCATAATGGCGAAATATTTAGCAGAAATCAAAGCAAATAAATGGAAAAATAAATAAATAAAATAATAATAATAATAATAATATTAATAATAATAATAATAATAATAATAATAATAATAATAAACGAAGAAGGGTTAGGGTAAGTTACCCAAAGATAGCACTAAATAAATAAATAAATAAATAAATAAATAAATAAATAAATAAATAAATAAATAAATGCTGGGTTTTAAGTTAACCAAGAGGTGATTAGGGTAAAAAGCTGCCACTTGTCTGTATTAGTTAAAAAAATAATAAAAATGTTTTTAAACTCGTTATGGTGTTTAAATATATTTTGATTATTCCTAATTTGACTCTAATAAGTCTTATTTTCTGAATTGGCTGCAGAAGAATTGTATGTATGGGATGTATTGCAACAGCAAAACATGGGCAACAGTCAGCCATTGTATACCTGTACTCTGCAGATTCATTATGAGAGATGTTTATGAGCCTCTGGCTGGTTCGATGTAGCTGATCTTCAAAATAAATCATTTGTATGTCTAAAAAAAAAAGCAGTTACAAATCTCTGCTACAATTTGGTGCATGCAAACACTAACCTCTGCAGCCAATATATTCAGCGTAATAACATTTGCTTTTCCAGTGCTTAGTGAGACTGATTGGGCCATTGAAAATCTTATTAAGATGTTGCCATAGACAAGCCTGGCTTCATCTGCTGCATACTCGGAATAAATCAAAGCTGGCACACTGGGTATTACTTATGTATGGGTGCATATGGCCAGTAGTGAAGGTGGTGATTTGGGCACCTATAGGATACAATATGGTGACATTCCAATTATATAATATATAATATATAGATAGGTACTGTTTATCAATGTAACCTTTTTTTATTTTTATAAAATAGCTATTGGTTAATGTATGTTATCTTGCAATTACACAAAAAAATACTTAAAGTATAATATAAAAAAAAGTATAAAGGTCGATTTAAGATTTCTGTGAGAAAATGTTTATTGAACATTTTCAGAAGGAGCCTCCATGGTCAGCACATTAAAATATCCATCCATCCATCCATCCATCCATCCACCCATATTCCATACTGCTTATCCAGGTTTGCGGGGTAGTCTGGAGCCTATCCCAGGGAATTTGGGTCACAAGGCGGGTGACTCCCACAATGGGGAGCCAATCCATTGCAGCGCACAAAAGCACACTCATTCACGCACTATGGATAATTTGGAAATGCCAATCAGCCTACAACGCATGTCTTTGGAATGTGGAGGAAGACCAGAGTGCCCGGAGTTAACCCCTGAAGAAGAGGGAGAACATGCAAACTCCACGCACACAGGGTGGAGGCTGGATTCAGTCCTCCAACATTATAATATAACAAAGGTTAAAAATGTAGTGCACATTCAGTGGGCACAGGTTCACTAAAGGTGGACAGTTGAGGATTGGAAAGATGGTCGGATAAATCTTGATTTCTCCTGCGACATGCAAATGGTAAGATCAGAATTTGGGATGAATCCAAGGACCCTTGTGTTCTGGGTGGTGGTAGTGCTCTAATAGTATAGGGAATGTTTTCTTGATGCACCCTTAATTCCAATCAAGTATCATTTGAATGCCAAAGACAATCCAAGTATTGTCGACAACTGACTTTCGTTATACACACAATTTACCCACCTTTTAGTGGCTAATTCTAGCATGATACTGTGCCATTTCACAAAACACAAGTCATCTCAGACTGGTTCTATGAACTTGACACTGAGTTCACTTCAGTCGCCTCCTCAGTCATCAGATCCGACTCCAATAGTGCATCTTTGCATATGATAGAATGGGAGATTCTCAGCAAACAGGGTTACCCACCCTCTATTAGTATGTTGTTCCTAATAAAGTGGCCGGTGAGTGTGTGTATAGAAGAAGCAAGCAACAAATGCTTGTCTGTATGCGGAGCTTTGAAGTGCTGTGTTTGCACATAAACTAAGACAGCTTACAAATGTACTGAAGAGGCTACCTTCAGCTACCGGTGTACTAGTCTGAGCGAAATGTAAAAATATTTATGACAAAGATGATATCAGAGTGGGTCAGACAGCATGCAGATATAGCTCTGTTTATCTGAGTGTGAGAGCAAAAGAAATATGTCCAGACCTGTGCTGGTGCATTATGAATGACGATGAGGTAGGGATGGAGATTCACAGGATCCACACTAAAGTCTGAATAGTGCTTTAAGATAATATTTGACAAGGTCATTTGATAAGATCAAAAAAAGGCGGCTGTGTGTGGATGTGACAGAATGTGTCAGCATGGGCGATAAGTGCTAGAGTCAAAGATATTATTATTTTATTCATAGTCAAAGTTCTCTACACAGATCTCTGACCTGTTCTCCTACAAAGAGAATTGCCAAAGACTTCAGACACAGCATTCATAGGGAGTTCGTAAGGTGTTCGTAGAGATGTATGACACCTCAATTAGCCTCGCACGTTCAGGGTTGAGGGTTCGAATCCCTCATCTGCCCTGTGCATACAGAGTTCGCATGTTCTCCCTGTGCTTCGGGGGTTTTCTCCGGGTACTTCGGTTTCCTCTCCCAGTCCAAAGACATGCGCTGTAGGCTGATTGGCATTTCCAAACTGTCCGTAGTATGTGAACTTATGTGCGATTGTGTCCTGCGATGGATTGTCCAGGGTGTCCCCTATGCTGTGCCCCTACTTCCCTTCGCAACCCTGTGTAGGATAATAAGAAAATGGATGGATGGATGGCATCATAGATATTTATAAGGGTTTATTCTAACAATGATTCCGTTAAGGCTGATGTCAAGCTAACATAACACCTGAGTCAAGTGACAGAAGGTTGTTATGACACTTTCAGGGCTGACGTAAATTAGAAGGTCATGACAGCTGATTTTGTTGCACCTGGTATTTTAAGCACTTAATGGTAATAATGTGACATAGCAAAAATTTCAATAATACACATAATTCTGTCATTATGGTGTTTATTAATGTTGCATTCACAACTTTAACTATCTAGCAGTGTTATAAAGGTTTTCATATATGTTATTAACACATTGGGGGAAAGTGCTACAGCAGACATTTCTGATTGAACAATTTTAGTCAGTTGTCATGAAAGTCACGTTTCACATTGCTCTAATGTAAGTCAACATAGACAGAGAAAATGTCATAACACAGTCTTATGTCTTTATGTCAGGTGATATAAATGGTTTATGTAGACATCAAACATAGTATATTATTGATTAGTAATTTGACCATTTTGTCACTTGTCGTGTTATTCTGATGAAAGTCAGCCTGGAGAATGCCATAACATCCCATAACTTATGTCTTTATGTCAGACTGCAATTTTATGTCAGTTGTAATAAATGATTTATGTAGGTGTCATATATTAATTAGCTTGCCTGTTTGACAAAAGTCAGTTGTCATGTTATTCTTTCAGGAAAAAGGTCATAACACTACTGTATGTCTTTATGTATGCTAGTTCGACACTGTATACATTAAGCCTTTATAAATGTTTGTGCAGGTGTATGCCAGTTGTTATAATTGGGTTATGTAGGTGTGACCCTATAAAGACTTTAGTGAATGTCTTTAAGCATTATTTTCATGTAACAGCACACAGGGTTTGGATTGTGTTATTACGCTTATATCACAACAATTTTGTCGAGAATTCTAATGTTTAATTTATTAATGAATGACATGTTGGACATTAGGAGTAAGCGGTAGAAGATGAATGGATGCAGGGATGTTGGACATTTTGTGTCCTGCAATGGACCAGGGTGTACCCCGCCTTGTGCCCGATGCTTCCTGGGATAGGCTCCAGGTTCCCCGTGACCCTGAAAGGGAGTAAGCTGTAAAATATGGATGGATGTTGGATATTTTAACAGTTTATAGTTAGATATAGTGCTGTGGAACATCTGAGAGACAAGATAGTACATTATAGCTTTGATAATGGTAAATGCTCTGCACTTATATAGCACTTTTATCCAAAAACAACTTGGGGTTCAGTGCATTGCCCAAGGACACTTGGTATGTGGAGTCATGCGGGCCGGGATTCAAACCGCCAACCCTACGATTAGTGGACAACTCGCTCTACCACCTGAGCCACAGCCACCCACATAATAATAATAATAATAATAATAATAATAATAATAATAATAATAATAATAATAATAATAATAATAATAATAATAATAATAATAATAATAATAATAATAATAATAATAGTGGCCACTCCCTCAGCAGCCTCTCTTTCACTTGCTCTATTGGCGCTCTTTCTCTCTCTCTCTCTCTCTCTCTGTCTCTCTCTCTCTCTAAAAAAAAAGGCAACCTGCCATTTTACCTAGAAGCCATAAAAATGTAACCTCTATCCTGAAAACTTTGTCCATCTGGGAAACTCTGACTGTTACAAAGCACTTCAAGACTCCTTCCACAGATGTTCGATAAATGTCACCTAAAAAAGCATCACCACATCAACAGTCACACGTTTTTCTTTGTTAAACAAACATTATATTTTTAAAATCTGTTTCTAGTCTAATCATACAGCTGTTACTATAGAAACAATAACCTATTAAAATGAGTGCATTAATATAAACCCATTATTAGTACATCAGCCGGAATGCACACCTTCCGACCAATCAGATTTGAGCATTTAACCTCACTGTGATACAATGTAAAATAGTAACATATGGCGAGCTAGTTAGCTAGTTAAGTGTGTTTAATACACACTTAGGGATATGAACAAATATATGATGCATCACATCATGTTTCTGCCCTCGACAAAAACTCACCAAGTTGTTAGCTAACATTTTAACTATAAGATTTTCGCTTTTGGTTCTCGCATCAAATGTAAAAGTGACCATTTGAGTTGTTTTCATGAACTGCAAAGTGAAATCTAATGAATCTATTTGCACACACACATAAACACGGCAAATAAAAATCGCAGCTATGAACTCAAGCTTCTTTATTGATCTTTCTAACCAAACATAAAATCTAGCTGTCCTATTTAAAGTACACTTCAAATATGGAGCCAGTAGATACTTGAGCCTTGTGTTTTTTTGTTAACTCAACATTAGAAAAAAAAAATAAAATCCCCTCTCATTCTCTCTTACCGTGTATGTTGTGTGTAATCGATTGCCAAAGTGCAGGTGTGATTGTTTGAGTATCTGTGGGTGTCAGCCTGCCAGGCTTACAGGCATTGATCATACTATAAAAAGGCAACATTATCCTTTATGGTTGGATAGCTTAACACCCAGAATCCCCTACAGTCTCTCTAAACGTGCAGGAAAAATTGATCAGTGAAACTTAGAAGGTAATTTACTGTACGTTTGTGTCCTTCCAGAGTAGTTTAATGTTAAAGACTCTAGTATAAAGTTCTGGCTCCTGTTTTATTCAGCATACTGGCTGGACTCTAGAAGAGAGAGAAAGCAGGGGTTAGTTCTCAACCAGGACCGCTGATAAGGTCGCAGAATTTTAAACAAGGCCCTTAGAGATGATTAGGAACAAGTCTGAGCCTTAACGTTGGCCTCGTTACATACTCTTATGAATCATAAAAAGATTTCAAACGGGTGGGGAGGGGAGGGGGGGGCTGGGCTAATTTCTCTCTCTCTCTCACGCTCTCAGGAGAATTAAGTCTAAAGGACTTCTGCTTAAAGATACAGGCTTTAGTAGTAGTGCATTTTATGTTTTCTCTAATTGGATTGAACTAAAAAGAAATCACATTAATTTAATATACAGCTGAGGTTATAAGTTTACATGCGCTTGCAGAATCTGCAAAATGTTAAGAGTAATAAAGAAAAAAATTAAGGGGGATCATAAAAATTGCATTTTGTTTTTTATTTAGTACTGCCCTGAACCTGAATAAATTATTTCACATAACAGATGTTCACATATAGTCCACAAGACACAATAATAACCGAATTTACACGAATGAACCAGTTCAAAAGTTTACATACCCTTTTTAACACTGCGTGTCGTTACCTGAATGATCGACTGTTTTTATGTTTTGTGAGAGTTCTTCTTGAGTCCCGTGTTTGTCTTGATCATTTAAACTGCAAACTCTTCTTCAGAAAAATCCTCCATGTCCTGCACATTCTTTGCTTTTCCAGCATCTTTTGCATATTTGACCTCTTTCCAACAGCGGCTATATGATGTTGAGATCCATCTTTTCACACTGAGGACAACTGAGAGACTCGTAGACAACTATTACAAAAGGTGCAAACGTTCACTGATGCTCAAAAAGGCATCACGATACATTAAGAGCCTGGGGGGTGTAAACTTTTGAACATTGTAAATTGTTGATATTTTGTTTAAAGATGTTTTTCTTTTCATTTAGTACTGCCCTTCCTGGTTTATTCCTTACTTGCTTGGTTCTCAGTTCTCTCTCTGTTTAGCTGCATTTGTAGTAGTGTTTTATATATTTAATTTCCATTTAGTGCCCTTCAGAAGATATTCACATGTTTTCCAGAAGACAAAACATTAACAACCCTGATGGGGTGGGCTTTATACAAGTCCATGGAACTACTATCAGAGCTGCTGATTCAACAGCCTTTGACCAATTAAATTCAAGAATTGAAAAAAAAAAGAAGAAGCGCTGGGGATGGAATGATGGTTTACAGCTGTTATAACATAAGCGATAACAGGAACTAACTTGCATCACAAAGGTTTTACAACATTAAATCCATCCATCCATCCATCTTCTACCGCTTACTCCTTCTTCAGGGTCGCAGGGAACCTGGAGCCTATCCCAGGGAGCATCGGGCACAAAGCGAGGTACACCCTGGACAGGGTGCCAGTCCATCAGGGCACAATCACATACACACTCACACACCCATTCATACACTACGGACATTTTAGACACGCCAATCAGCCTTCCACACATGTCTTTGGACTGGGGGAGGAAACCGGAGAACATGCAAACTCTGCACACACATGGCCCTGGAGGGCCTGGAGGTGTGAGGCGAACATGCTAATCACTAAGCCACCGTGCGACGTCACACCATACCGACATTAATTATTTTCCCAATACCGCAAACTTGGTCATGCTTTACATCTCTGGCTTAAAACAATGGTCTTATTCTCTAATTGGGCAGAAGGATAGCCACTTTCTCTTCATTTCCTTCGCTGTGCTGTATGTTTGCTTGCTGGCAGAGTAGAAATTGCTTACTCAGACTTTCACATTCAGTGCGATGAGTCGAGTCAGTACTGCATGACCAGCGGTGTAAAAAGATGAGGTGGCAGAATTAAGTGAATTCCTTTCCCATGGCTTGAGTATTCGCACTTCGATGGCATTGGTAGTGTTTTCGTTAATTTAACACTGAACATATCGAATATGTAATAACCAGATTAAGACAGCGGTTTAATTATGTTTACCTTTGGAGCGCTACTGCTTTTAACATTGGTTAAATCTTGCAGCTCTAGCTCGAAAAGTCTGCGAGGTGTTCTGGCTTTTATGCAATTATACGTAGTGTAAACTGTGAAGCAACTAATAATGGACTTAAGGCAAGTGGCAAATTCTTGTTAAAAGAGAACCAAGATTTAAACACGATACTGCAGCACTAGGGTACAAAACAAAAAAAAAACCCAACAACAACAACAAAAAACAGGGCTTTTCCAACAGAATGCTCATAGAGATTGCCGTTCGTGTCATTTTCTTTTAAACACATTTGGCGGAGGCCTGTTATTTCTCAGCTGCCAGTCATGAGGCTGTAATTGAAATACATCTGTCAGGACCCCACAGTAGGATACATTGAAAATGCCAAAGCTTTTGGAAAGCCACAGATCTCTATCCTCACATGCCTGATCTTAAACACGCAGACATCATGAGTCAGAGAAGAATGAGCGAGCATCTGTGGGGAGGAAAAGTGGCAGGCGATGTGGATTCGTGAGGCCTGATTCTCATGCTTCATTGACATTTATTTTAGAGAGAGTGTGGGGGTATGTACAACGATGGATGGGAGGATTAACATCAAATAGGCAAACTATCACATACACATAGTATTTAAAGACAGGACAGATTAAGACTGAAAAAAGAACCAGGCCTGGTTTATTTATTTATTTATTTCTTTATTTATTTTTAAAATCATTTTCAATTGTCTACTTTCGGTAAATCTGTGCCCACTGTAACTTCAGATTCCTGCTGTTGACTGACATAGAGTGGAACCTGATGTGGTCCTCTGCTGTTGTAGCTGCTGTCTGCTGAAAGACTCAACGTGTGCGATCTGAGATGCTTTTCTTCTCACCACGGATGTACTGTAAAGAGTGATTAATCGAGTTACTGTAGCCTTCCATGTACTGATCTGGCCATCCTCGTCTGACTTGTCTCATGGACAAGGCATTTCCACCCAAGAACATCCACTCACTGGATGTTTTTTTGTTTTTCACACCATTATGTTGTGTGCGAAGGGAAAAAAAACCTTCAGGAGATCAGCAGTCTCTGAAATCCTCAAATCAGCCTATGTGGTACCAAGAACCATGCCTCGGATATAGTCACTAAGATCATATTTTCTTCATTCTGATGTTTGATGTGAACATGAAGCACTTGACCATGATTTCATGTATTGTGGTGCTGCCAAATGATAAAAGCTACCTGCATGTCTACAAAAGCTACCTGCATGCAGGTCTACAAGTGTTGTTATTAACGTTTACATTCATAATCTATACACTGATACAAACACTCAAGTCTTTGGAGAAGTAATAGACTAAGGTAACAGAAGGTAAGGCAAGGGTTTAACTGTTCTTTCGATACATGCAGTTTATTTATAAGAACCAGCTTGAGTTGTGTCCTTGTGTTAGCTCTGCTCTTTTCCTCCTCTGTGGAGAGAGGATAGAGGGAGGGAGGGAGAATAGGTGTTTCTCTGTTCGCAGCAAAAAAAAATCAATGCACATCAGCGTCTTTTTACATCAACCTGAGCAGAGATGCACTTTGTGTGTGTGTGTGTGTGTGTGTGTGAGAGAGAGAGAGAAAATATTGTGTCTGAGAAACCAGGTCGCCTGCTGAACCACAATGGCTATAGTAAAGGTCGTCTAAAGGATTAAATCTCAAGAGCAGAGGAAGCCCCCCATCTCTCTCTCTCTCTCCCTCTCTCTCTCTCACTCTCTCTCTCTCTCTCACACACACACAGACACACAAACACTCTCACACACACACGGCCACATGATGCAAGAAACAGCACACAATATAGATCATCAATGTCAGCATGTAAAGTCAGTTCCATAATTATTGGCACCCTTCAAGAAACTTGGAAATCATTTCCAGTGATTACAGTGAGAGGGAATGATTAGGAACAGTTTCCCAACACCTTCTTGGTAACTTGGAGAGGGTCTTGTGCTTGTATCTGCAACATGACAGACCATACTTGTGGTCACTGCATTACAGAAACAACAGGACCGTCTGTGTACGCGTACATGTCAAATAGAGAATACTTTGGCTATGTGTATGACTGTGCGCAAAAAACGAGGTATACCAGAGGCTTAATCCACTGTGCGTGTGGGTGTGAGATCTAGTTAAACTCAAATTAGAGATATAAATAAAGTCCACTGTCCTGAAGACTTAACGTTATAGCGTTAACTCTGACTCGTACAAAACGCTGACCCTGGAGACTGATTCCAAAAGATACAAAATTAACATCTTATAGAGAACTTCACCATATCAGTGATTACATTAATATAATTGCGTTATAATTACATATAAACCCTACAGATAGAACTACTGTCAGAGCAACCGTTACAGAAAATTAATGAACGCCTTCGGACCAATCAGAATCCAGAATTAGTGATGGTAGTGCTACTTCTGCTCTTATTTAAAACAAGTGAGAACATGTACAGAGACGGCACGCACACACACACACACACACACATTGTAGTCTCCACTATCTGTGCTCATTATTAATTTCAGGGATGTCTGCTCTTGGCCTCTTGTTCTAATTACAGACACAGAGGCAGCCTCACTCTGCTACCAGATCTAATTGCTTTGGCAGACCTTGACTGATGTTCCTCTTTCACTGCAGCGTAATGCTCCTGTAGAACAGCATCGAGCTGTGAAAAGAACAAGGCCAGGAGAACACATTGAAATTAGACCATGAGGGCTGAGTATTTTCACGTTTCTTCTGGACATTTATGTAGAAATAAACTGTGTGTGTGGGTAGAAATGGCCAGATTTCTGATACATGTGTTTTAAAAAAAATAATAATAATAAATAAATAAAATTTATATATATATATATATATATATATATATATATATATATATATATATATATATATATATATATATATATATATATATATATATATATATATATATATATATATATATAGCCATTTACATTTATACATTCTGACTGGCTTGCCAAGGAGACAAAGAAAGCATATCAGTGACCAGAATTGAACAAATAAGATGGTAACATGATTGTACGTGATCAGTAAATTGATTGGTATCCACCAGTACACAGGATGGAAACATAATAGGTTGGCATTCTGACGTAATCCTATTCTTAGCATTAGCACTAATATTATCTTCTGAAGAGGAACCAATAATCGCTTGACAGATTGTTTTGTTTGGAGTTCACTCCATGGTTCTGTTTTGTCCTGTCTCTGCCCTTGTCTTGACATTGGTTGATTGTCCTAATATGTTCACCTATTCAATGTCTCACCTAAATTAGTTAGGTTATTTTGACCCTGTTGTTTCTATTCCCAATTGACAAGTTACATAATAACTGAATTTACACAAATGAAACAGTTCAAAAGTTTGCACACGCTTAATTATTAATCCTGTGTGGTGTCACCTGAATGACCGACTGTTTTTATGTTTTGTGAAAGTTCTTTATGAGTCCCTTGTTTGTCCTGTGCATACTGTTCTTCAGAAAAATCCTCCAGGTCCTGCACATTCTTTGCTTTTCCAGCATCTTCTGCTTATTTGACCCCTTTCCAGCAGCGGCTATATGATTCTGAAATCCACAGGACAACCGAGGGACTCGTACACGATTATTACAAAAGGTGCAAACATTCACTGATGCTCAAGAAGGCAACATGATACGTTATAAATTTTTGAACAGAATGATCAGTGTCAATTTTGATTATTTTGTCTTCTGGTTAACATGTAAATATATTATGTAGCTTCTGAAGGAGCTAAATGATGAAATCTTTAAACAAAATAAATAAATAATATAAAAAAACTTAACGACAACATTGACTGCTAGCTTGGACACATTTTTAAGTTGTAGTATTTTATAGTTTGTTTACTTTTGTTCTAGAAGTTAGAGCGAACGTCTAAGAAATTCCTAGACAGTAATAATATTTGGTAATAACAATCAGAGGTGGTCCTTTTCCATTGCTGGACACGATAGAGGGAGATGACACACTATGCATCGCAACAAACACGATCTCGTCAGTATTTATTTACATACAAAGTGGCCTAAATGTTGGGTGGAACTAATAAAATGGCAAGCCAGTGTATATAACTCAAGCAAATATATCAGAGACATGGCAGCAGATGGCTGTTCCTTCATTCATCGGTCAAGCCAATAAGAAAAAAACAAAAGCATCCAGAGTGAATATTCTTGCTGACTACATTAACATCAGCAAGTTCTAGACATTGCTAAGACCTGACAGGTAAACACACATCAATCTGTCACACTTGTGCGTTCTCACACACGGATAGTCATGGATTTTATTTGTGCCCTAATTAAATAGTGTGTGTTTATAACAACTGGTGCCAAAACCTTAGCAGTAACCAATACAACTGAACACACAAACACATACACACACCAACATAAAAAAAAACAAATCAGACAAGTCAACTTTTTGGGTTCTTACCAAAGTCGCTATCAAGCAATAGCGCAAATCTAGCATCCAGTTATAAATGATGAGTAACTTAGTTGCCATTTTCTGTTAGTTATTTTTTGGTTTGAAAGAGATATTAACTGTTTAATAACCCCGCCCATTTTTACCCCTCCCCAATTTGGTCATCCTCCAACCAAATAACATTTCCTCTGAGACATCATTTCAAACTGATGCTCATGCTTGCAACACAGGGCAGCATAACATACAAAAGCTCACAGGTACCTTTGATTGGTTGGTACTATTGGATGATATTGGTATTAGTAACATACTAGTACAGGAGCATGGAATTGGACTGATTCCCACTACCAGTGTAGGTACTGACACATCCCTAACTACCTAACTAACTAACTAACTAAGTAAGTGGGACCTTGACGCAGCACATGTGTGTGTGTGTGTGTGTGTGTGTGTGTGTGTGTTGTGTGTGCATGTTGAATACTAGGATTGTGCCAGTGAAGTAGCAAAACCCAGAGGTCCCTGACCTTCACTAATACATTCTGTGTGTGTGTGTGTGTGTGTCTGTATGTGCCAGCAGGAGGCACCCTCTTGTCAGGCCCTCAGCAAACAAATGTTTTCTTTTTTCTTAATTTATTTCCACCAGATAGGGAGATTGAGAGTGGCATTTCCATCAGGTGTGTTTGTGTGTGTGGGTGTTTGTGTGTTTGTGTGTGTGTGTGTGTGTGTGTGCGCGTGTGTGTGAGCAGCTTGTGGTAGTGCTTTAATATTAACATTTATCTTTCCTGGTCTCCCATTCTCTTTTGTTGCTTTTCTAAATGTCCATTTCCTCAGTTGGACACACCTCACATACATACATACATACATACATACATACATACATACATACATACATACATACACACACACACACACACACACACACACACACACACACACACACACACACACACACACATATATATATATATATATATATATACAGTGAGGGAAAAAAGTATTTGATCCCCTGCTGATTTTGTACGTTTGCCCACTAACAAAGAAATGATCAGTCTATAATTTTAATGGTAGGTTTATTTGAACAGTGAGAGACAGAATAACAAGAAAAAAAATCCAGAAAAACGCATGTCAAAAATGTTATAAATTGATTTGCATTTCAATGAGGGAAATAAGTATTTGACCCCCTCTGCAAAACATGACTTAGTACTTGGTAATGACTTTTCAATTTTCAATGCCCTGGCTGAGGGAAGGAGGTTCTCACCCAAGATTTGACGGTACATGGCCCCGTCCATCGTCCCTTTGATGCAGTGAAGTTGTCCTGTCCCCTTAGCAGAAAAACACCCCCAAAGCATAATGTTTCCACCTCCATGTTTGACGGTGGGGATGGTGTTCTTGGGGTCATAGGCAGCATTCCTCCTCCTCCAAACACGAGTTGAGTTGATGCCAGAGAGCTCCATTTTGGTCTCATCTGACCACAACACTTTCACCCAGTTGTCCTCTGGTGGTCAGTTGAGATCAAAATGGAGGAATATATTAATAGTGTGGAAAAGTTCAATTATCTCCATAATTTTATTAAAAAACTGGAACTTTCATATATTCTAGATTCATTACACATAAATCAACTACCTCAAAATATTGGAATAAAAAATTTATAATACAGAAATGTTGAGCTGAGAAGAGCGCTAATCAGATAATTAACTCAAAAATTAACTCTGAGCCTTTCCTTTTTCTTTACTCTCAGTCTGGTTCAGTACACAAACACAATCACGGGGAAGATGAAAGTACATGCTGCATTTTATTTGGAAATCAAGGTCCCAGAGTCTGGAGGAAGAGTGGAGAGGAACAGAATCCAAGTTGCTTGAAGTCCAGAGTGAAGTTTCCACAGGCAGTGATGATTTGAGGTGTCATGTCATCTGCTGGCGTCGGTGTTCATCCTTCCGTCTGCAAACAAGCTTTATGGAGAAGCTGATCTCCTTTTCCAGCAGGACTTGGCACATTGCCCACAGTGCCCACAGTGCCAAAACTACTAGTAACTGGTCTGATGATCATGGTGTTACTGTGCCTGATTGTTCAGCCAATTCGCCTGACGTGAACTCCATAAAGAATCTACAAAAGACACCAGACCCCAAAATACAGATGAGCTGAAGGTCGCTTTCAAAGCAAAGTGGGCTTCCAGAACACCTCAGCAGTGTCACAGGCTGATTGTCTCCATGCCACGCTGCATTGATGCAGTAATTCATGCAAAAGGATTAAATCCCCGACCGAGTATCAAGTGCATAAATTAACATACTTTTCAGAAGGTCGACATTTCTGTATTATAAATTCTTTATTCTAATATTTTGAGATACTGGATTTTTGATTTCATTTTTGATTTTGATAATCATCGAGATTAAAACAAAAAAAATAGGCTTGAAATATTTCACTTAATGTGTAATGAATCTAGAATATATAAAAATTCAATTTTTAAAAAATTAAATTATGGAAAAAAATTACTTTTCCATGATATTCACATGTTTTGACATGCACCGGTATGTATGTATGTATGTATGTATATATGTATGTATATATGTATGTATCTGTCTATCCTGCTGTGAACCTTCTCTTTCACGTTTCTGTACATTTATTTCTTCTCCTCCTCTCCCCCAACCTTTCTCATGTTCTCTCTATCACATCCTCTCATTAAATTTCTTATCATTCACCATGCGTCAATCTTCCAATAATCATTCCCTCTCGGCTCCTCCCCTCACTTCCCCTCTTTAGATTTTTACCCCGTCACTAATTAGCTGAGATTAGAGGTTGCTGAATGCAGCAGCTGTTACTGAATATCTGCAAGTTGAGGCACAGTGGAATTGGATATTACATCTTGTTTAAAGGTTTGTGAAAGTGCTTTTTGCTTTAGAAGAGAGAGAAGAGTTTATTGGGTTTGGAACTCAATGTCCGAGGGAATCTATTGTAAAATATTAATAAAGCCTAGCACAAAACCAAACTTTGTTTGAAGTAGGAAGGAAATATCCAGGTGCATCTATGAAAATTTTAATACTGTGGATGTAACTCAAAATGTGGAACTTTCATATTTTCTACATTCATTACACATTAAGTGAAATATTTCAAGCCTTTTTTTTTTATCTTGATTATGTCTTACAGCTCACGGAAATCAAAAATCTAGTATCTCAAAATATTAGAATAAAGAATCTATAATATACAGAAATTTCGACATTCTGAAAAATATGTTAATTCATGCAGTCGATACTCGGTCGGGGATTTAATCCTTTTGCATGAATTACTGCATCGATGCGGTGTGACTTGGAGACAATCAGCCTCTGGCACTGCTGAGGTGTTCTGGAAGCCCAGGTTACTTTGATAGCGGCCTTCAACTTGTCTGTATTGTTGGGTCTGGTGTCTCTCATAGATTCTTTATGGGGTTCACGTCAGGCGAGTCAGCTGTCCAATCAAGCACAGTAATACCACGTCAGCAGACCAGTTACTAGTAGTTCTGGCACTGTGAGCAGGTGCCAAGTCCTGCTGGAAAAGAAAATCAGCATCTCCATAAAGTTCATCAGCAGATGGAAGGATGAAGTGCTCTAAAATCTCCTGGTAGACTCTGCATTGACTCTCGACTTGAGAAAACATAGTGGACCAACACCAGCAGATGACATGGCAACCCAAATCATCACTGACCGTGGAAACCTCACACTGAACTTCAAGCAACTTGGATTCTGTAAATCTCAAAAAAGGCTATAAATATCTCATTTTATGTCATTTAATGGAGGCTGAGATGAAAGCAAGTGCAGGTATTGCAGTTTAATAAAATAGGTGAAAGGGATCAGGCAGAAATTAAATTAAAAAACAAAGACAGGTAGAGATCAGGCGATCAGGCAAACAGTCCAAACAAGGCAAGGCAAAAAGACGAAGTCAAAAACAGGAACAAAGTCAAAACCAGAATAAACAAACAATGTATCAAGGCTTAATATCAGCAGAGACAAAATGTAACTGAGCGTACACTTCACAATGTGTGTGTGTGAGTCTCTTAAGCAGTGTGACATCATTGACATTGTAATTAGGAACAGATGTAGTTCTCAAGAGAAGGTGCTGTGACAGTGTGTAGCTTTGGGAGTTGTAGTCATCGCCCATGTTTGTAGTTCGTGGTGCATACTGGGAAATGGAGTCGCTGGTTTGCGGTGACATGACACGTTATGTGTAATGAATCTAGAATATATGACAGTTCCACTTTTTGAATTAAACAAAATGAACTTTGCCACAATATTCTAATATATATATATTTTTTCTTTCTTTCTTTCTTGATATTCTAATGTTTTGAGATGCACCTGTACATATGTGATAAAACACTACTACATATGCAGCTAAACAGAGAGTACTGAGAACCAAGGAGGTAAGGAATATAACAGGAAGGGCAGTACTAAATGAAGACAAAAATATATTAATAATTTATACCAATCATCCTGTTCAAAAGTTTGAGCATCAGTGAACATTTGTACCTTTTGTAATAGTCGTGTACGAGTCCCTCAGTTGTCCTCAGTGTGAAAAGATGGATTTCAGAATCATATAGCAATTGGAGTTGGGTCAAATATGCAAAAGATGCAGGGAAAGTGAAGAATGTGCAGGACCTGGTGATTTCTCTGAAGAACAGTGGGCAGTTTAACTGCTCAGGACAAACACGGGACTCATAAACTCATGAACTATCACAAAACATAAACACAGCCATTGATCATCCAGGTAACGAGTATTTATAATCAAGGGTATGTAAACTTTTGAACTCGTTCATTTGTGTCTTGTGGACTATACAGTATGTAAACATCTGTTATGTGAAATAGCTTATTCAGGGCAGTATTAAATAACACCAAAATGCAATTTTTATGCAATCCCTCTTATTTTTTTTGGTTTTAATTATTAACATGTTGCAGATACTGCAAAGTGTATGTAAACTATATGGTTTGGTTTTCTGCGAGGTCACATTTATTTAACATTGTGGAAGGAGTCTCCAGTGTTAACACTTCGTAGCAGTCAGAAATAAAGCTGAACGTTTTCTGTAAGTTTACTTTCAGTCACTACATTTTGTATACTCAATGAAAACTCACTGTGTGAACATATACAGTAGTTTTAATAATACAAATGTGGAAGACATAAACAGCAGCAGTACTTTAGAGAATTCAACAATAATTCAGACTTTGTATAGTATATTGTTTTCAGAATACTTTAGCTTCCCTGAGACTTTAAGTCAAAATCTGTCTTTTGTTAATACACTTGCTTTTAAAACCATTCCTACACTTACAAAGCAGCTCCTGCAACAATACTAAAACAATCTACATGACCCTGCACCCACCATGCCATTGACATGGAAGCAAATCACTCTGAGTAAAGTACTTCCTTTAGGTGAAAAAAAATAAAGTGCAAAACAACTGTTTTTTTTTTTTTTTAATATGCTTTTATTTTCTCTGGAAAGGTGAAATTGGGCGGAAATACATGCTTTATGAGCAATTAAGCTTAAATGACAAGAAGAAGCTGGAAAAACAAAGTATTTCATTTCTAAATATTTCAAAATACGAGCCTGCCTCAAATTTGTTAATGCAAATACATGTATCGCATAGTAAACATTTACTGTATAGTACAGCACTGCTAAATTCTTCATTGTAATTGGTTAGAGCTTCAACTTCACCAGATCAACTTCACAAAAAAAAAAAAAACATGCTTCATAGCAATGCACGCCTAAAAACTACACTCTTGAGACCATGTAGATAATATCCAAGGCTAAGATTAAATAAAAGCATAAAAACAAGAACAAGGACAAAAACATTGTGACCCCCCCCAAAAAAAAACCCAGATACATGTATATAATGAGATGCATCATGAGTAAGCGAAAATCACATCGAATTGATCTCTTAAATGTTTAATTGTTTTCTTTCATCACAATCATGAAAATGTAGAGAATAATCCCACAAATCCCCCCTTTAGATGATGCTAAAGGCGTCCATTAAAGCACATTTGTCAAGGTGATTATCCATGTATATATCCCAAAAATGAGAATAAGTCTTACCAAGCTTAAAATAATAATGTCATATAAATTGAACAGTAGAATTTGGGAATAGAATCCATACTTTGGCGAGGTATTTCAGAATGATAAAAACAACATTTGAGATGCTGTGCAACGAGATTGGCCTGCTGGTTAGTTCAGTTATGCGACACCGTGCCCCAGTTCCCATAGAAAAACTTTTGCGCTTGATCGATACGATACAAGGTCGCACTAATTTAGATCTTTGATGTACCATCTAGTCAGTTTTATGGTAGGGTTCCAAAATAGCCATACAGCACTCAAGGCCTACCACTGAACAGGTAACCCCTTGTTGTGCTAAGACATAATCTAAAGCGACCTGATTTTGCTAAATCATCATCCAGTGTGATTATAATGTAGTAGATATAAGACATAAGGCTGGTGCAGTATCATTAGCCAATTTCTCAACTTCAAGGTTCATTGTTACTGCTTTGTAACAGTAAGAGCTAAAATGTAACTAAGTTTCTCTGACACAGGAGGGTTTTCATTACATTAACATGAAGAGAAAGAACAAAACAGGATGGTAAAGAGATGACTGTTTATAGCTGGTATGATGTAACTAACAGGTGGTAACAGGAACTACCTTGTTCCACGGACATGCCACAACAATAAACATAACTATAAATGGATAAAAATGTTATGTGTAACTCTCTCTATCCATCCATATTCCATACCGCTTATCCTATACATGGGGGAATGGGGGAACCTGGAGCCTAACCCAGGGAACACCCTGGATGGAGTGCTAACCCATCGCAGGGGACAATTGCACACTACTGATAATCTGAAAATGTGAATCATGCCTTTGGACTTGGGGAGGAAACCAGATTACCCAGAGGAAGCCCCCAAAGCACAGTGAGAGCATGCAAACTCCATGCAAATAGGACAAAGGCAGGATTCAAATCCTCAACCCCTGATGGGCAAGGCAAACAGACAATTGGAAATGCCAATCGGCCTACACCGCATGTCTTTGGACTGGGAGAGGAAAAGGAGTACCTGGAGAAAACCCCCGAACCACGGGGAGAACATGCAGACTCTGCACACGCAAAGCAGGATTCAAATTTGCACTCAGAGGTGCGAAGCAAACGTACTAACAACTAAGCCACTGTGCCCCTGGTGTAATTGACGTAGTATCAGTAAAAAACAAACACTTCAGAACATGATGTTACTGGAAAATAATAAACTTTGTGCATCACAAAAAAATCGCTGATTATTTACCTATAGTACCCTCCACTAATATTGGTAACCTTGGTAAATATGAGCAAAGAAGGTTGTGAAAAATGGTCTTTATTGGTTAACCTTTTGATTTTTTGTTAAACAATTCAGAAAAATACACTGGACTCATTGATATCAAACAATTGCAAACAAAACAAGTGTTTACTAACAAAATATCTTTGTTAAATATAAGTGTGGAACAATTATTGGCAACCCTATGAATTTACATGAGAAAAATATATTTGAAGTATATTCCCATTCATATTTTACATATATTTTAGTACACCTGGGTGTCTAGGATCAGGAATATAAATATGGGGGGTATAAATATGAGGTAACACATAGGTCGTATTCCCTTAGATATTCATAACAATTGGTAAGACCAAGGAATATATCTGTAATGGCACATGGTGATGTCAAAAGCTTGTTGCGCTTCACAAAATGGGAAGTGGGTATAAGAAAATAGCACAAGTATTGGAAATGCCCATTTCCACCATCAATGATTAAGGAGTTCCAGTTCACTGGAAATGTTATGAATCAACCTGGAATTGGACGTGTTCCTATACTGTTTCAACGCACTGTGAAAAAGATGGTTCGAGTGGCCAAAAAATATCCAGGGATCACAGCTGGAGAAGCTTGGGGTCAGAAAGTCTCCATAACTACAATCTGAAGTCAACTACACCACAACAAGTTGTTTGGAAGGGTTTCAAGAAAAAAAAAACAACAACTTTACTCTCACCCAGAAACAAACTCAAGCATTTTCAGTTTACTGGAACTTCAAATAGGATCGGGTTCTATGGTGAGATGAAACCAAAATAGAGCTTTTTGGCAATAAACCCCAGAGGTGGTTTGGTACAGACAGAGGTAGCCATATGGAAAAGTATATCATGTCCACGATAAAATGTAGTGGTGGGTCTTTAATGTTTTGGGGCTGTTTTTCTGCCAGAGGACCTGGACATTTTATTAGAATAAATGGCATGAACTATCAAATATCAACAGATATTAAATGAAAACCTGACTGCCTCTGCCAGAAAGATTAAAATGGGCCATGGTTGGATCTTCCATCAAGACAATGATCCAAAACAGACATCAAAATCAACACAAAAATGGTTTACTGACAACAAAATCAAGGCCCTGACATGACCATCCCAGTCCCCTGACCTGAACCCCATAGAAAACATGTGGGGTGAACTGAAGAGAAGAGTCTTGGACTTCAAAATTTCAAGGATTTGGAGAGATTATTTATGGAGGAAGGGTCTCAGATCCCTTGCCATGTATTCTCCAACCTCATCAGGTATTATAGGAGAAGACTCAGAGCTGTTATCTTGGCAAAGTGAGGTAGCACAAAGTATTGACTCAAAGGGTGCCAATAATTGTTGCACACCTATATTTAAGAAAATATATATTTTTTTTGATAAACCTGTGTTTTGTTTGCAATTGTGTGTTATCCATGAAAGAAGAGAATTTTTGAATGTTTTAAACAAAAGATCATATGGTTAAACCACAAAGAGACAGCCTTTTTCACAGCCTTCATTGCTCATAATTTCCAAGGGTGCCAATATTATTGGAGGGCATTGTATAACAGCATGTCCTATGGTTTTTTATCCCTTACTTATCAAACTTTACAGCTGTAACAGTCCCGTTTACATAAAAAAAGTAATATTTTGGGCTTTTATAAGTTTATTTATTTATATAGATTAAGAAAATTTCTCACCAAACAAAACATTTATTATAAATCATTATAGAAATAGAAGTCTCTATTATTAGTTTCTTTTTAAATAATATTAGAATGTTGCATGGCACTTCAGGTGTTAATTAATTGCTATGAGCATAATTTTTCATTTAACTGGAAATTTAAATATACAAAAGGTCAGATATATATATATATATATATATATATATATATATATATATATATATATATATTCAAGTGTAATTACCTTTAACAGTCTCTCCTTTGGTACTGTTGGTCAAAATTAGAAGGCAGAAGCAGTAAATTAGATTGTATTGTGTTAAATTAGACTGATTGTGTCATGGATATAATGAGATTGAGAAATGCTCTTTTTTATTCTCTGTTTTGTAACATCTGAAGCTCCTTCTCTGTATTTCTGTATTTGTGCCTTCACCTTAATTAAGTTTATATCTGCACAAGGGCATTATATTTTATGTTTACATCCAAGGCAAATTACAAGTGAGGCAGAATCCAGTCCAAACACAGGAGTAAGGAGTAAGAATCAAACATGAAGCAGAAAGAATGCTAGGAGTACTACAAACTTGGGGGGAATTGTGCTCTCAGTGACTTTGACTGTGGCATGCTTGTTGGTGCCAGAAATTCTGGTTTGAGTATTTCCTGAGATTTTCACACACAACAGTTTCTTTAGTTTATACAGGATGAAATACAAACAAGCAAAAACCTCAAGTGAGCATCATTTGTGTGGTTTGAGGAAGGTTACAGTAACAACAAATAACTACTCTTTACATCCATGGTGAGCAGAAAAGTATCCCAGAAAGCACAATACCTCAGTCTTTGTTTTGGGGAAAGGTCTGGTCATTGACTTGTCCAGTCTAAAACCCTCCACTGTTTCCCCCCTGATAAAGTCCTTTATTGAGTTAGCAGTGTGTTCTAGATCATTGTCTTGCTGCGTGATAAATTTCCTCCACATTAATTTCTCTGTAAATTGACAAACAAAATGTCCCTGTAAACTTCTCAATTCAGTCTGCTGCTACCATGATGAGTTACATTGATATTTATTTACCTTGAGAAAGATAAGTGAGTCTGTTCCTGAAGCAGTCATGCAAGCCCAAACCATGACACTACCTCCACCATGTTTCACAAATGAGCTTGTAATTGTGATCCTTTCTTTCTGTACACTTTGGCCTTTCCATCACTTTGGTTGAGGCTCATCATGGTTCCAGAGCATTTGTGTCTCATCTCTGTATTTCTTTCCGAATTCAGTCTGACTTTCTGATTCTTATTGAGGCTGAGTGGTTTACATCTTGCGGTATGGCCTCTATATTTCTGCACTACAATTTCTTCTTTGAATGGTGGCTTGGGATACCGTCACCCCTGCCTTGTAGAGATTGTTGGTGATGTAACTGACGGATGTTTTTTTTTTTTTTCTGGGGGGGAGTTCCTTCAAAGCTCTCACAATATTTCTGTCATCAGCTGTTTTTTCTTGGCCGACCCAATGGTGTCTTTTGCTCAATTCACCACTGGTTTCTTTCTTTCTCAGGACATTCCAAATTGCTATATTGGGTATGCCCATATTTTTAATTGTATTATGTTCTGTACTGCTGTTCAGATTATTTTCATGACCACTATAACTATAAATTGTGAACAAAGTGTTCTGAAAAAAAAAACTGATAAAAAAAAATACTGATGCTAATGCTAATAATACTTCCTTTAATCAGCTTTCTACTTAGATAAAGATCTTAAAACAAACAAAAAAAACTCTTGTTAAGGGAAATAACAAGCTGCAGAAGGAATATTGAGCCATGACACAGCAGTTACTTAGAATTTCTGGTGTTTGTAGGCTAAAAAATGCCTTATAATAAATACCAGATGTCAATCAACATTTACAACGTGTCCTTTCTGACACTAGTCTGAATCACAAGTAAATAAAAGTGACAGTACGGCCCACGACATGTGCGTCATTTACACCAACTTTATAAAGAGACTGCAAAAATGGAACATTTTCATATTTGTAATTTTTTGGAGTATATGAAATCAATAGAGAGAGTGCATTTGACAGATCATCTTTTGTTTCTTTGCAGTTTTGTTGTTTAATTACTTCATTTTTTCTCCCTTTTGATTGAAAATAATGCCTTGATATCTATTGCTTCATTTTACTAAAGCTCATAACTCTTTATTTCTGACTTGCCGTTTCAAGAAACCAAAGAAAGCATGTTATTCCTATTCTATCCTCAACCCCTAGTTCAGCAAGTCGAAACAATATGGCTGTTCATGCTGTGAACAGAAAATAAAATATCATGTCACTTATTTTAATAAGTTTGCAGTAGAATTTACATTAGACCAATCAACATAGAGATATCAGTTGGCTAAATCTATAACAAGTTCTTTTGAGAAAGTAAATACATCATAAACTTGTGATTACTAATGTTAACTGTCTAGCTTGTTGCTAACAAAGCAAATGTTTTCATGGTGTCTATTTTCTTTAAAAAAAATACAGTCATGTCCTGTCAAATGAACATGGTAAATTAATTATTATTATTATTATTATTATTATTATTATTATCATCTTTTATTTATTTGTTTATTTCTATTCATCAGTCTTTTACTGAGGAAGATAACTGGTTAATTTTTTGTACATGTGTTATTGTTCTTGCATTTGAAGAATTTAATGTTCTGAAAAAAATTCATAGACACAAATATATTTCCCCATTTTTGAGTCATTAAGAATGACTATTTTTGCCCTCATATGTGTCTCTATCTTTTGTTCTTGCCTGTTTTTTTTCTTCTTTCATTCTCTCCCTGCATGACTGTATTGAAATATCAATCACTCTTTCTCTTTACAGATGAGATGAGGTGCTGTGAATTCTACACAAAAACCCATCTTTCATTTACTTGACATTGTGAATAGTCACGTTGGTCCATTTTATGCCCTCAAAGACAGTGCTATTATGATGCTATGGCTGCTATGAGACACTTTTTACTATCAATTTTTCTATTACATTTTTCTCCATAGTGCTGCTACTGGGACAGTTTTCGTAGTGCACCACCTCCACTGGTACACTTTATCCGCTTAAATTGCATCATACAGTTGAGTCTATACTTTACAGACAATCCAATACAGTTTTGTTTATTAAATTAATTTTTTTTTGCACTCATCTCAGACCAAGCCCACTATTTTTTCCTTAATTTGATCAACCACCAGCCAGTTCTCCACTGTCATACAACAGCTACCAACAGGAGTTGAAGCCAATCACATGATTCTTCCAAGACACATGAAGCCAGCCAACTGCATCTTTTCAAACCGCTGCTCATGATGTGTTGCATGGCAGCATAACGCACTGGGAGGAACACCAGTTTCTGCATACATAAGCTCACGGTTGGTAAGTGTTGCTGTGATTGACAGGGGACAGAGATAATGTGTTTCTTTTTTTTTTATATATATATTTTGCATCAATTGGAAGCCATTTCTAATAACTAATGAGGCATCAATACCATGTTTGACTGGTTACGAGTAGGTTTTTTTGTTTTTTTCCTCTGTACTCATCAGTATCGATGCCAATACTCAAATCTTTAATGAAAGATCTCCTCATGCTGAGGTTTACATTCAAGATATGGTGTTTAAACAGCATCTTTAATAGAAAGTGCAAGCGGAAACGGCCTGAGCAGCATGCTACACTTTCTCTTCACACTCCAAATTTCTCCATCTTTGGATTAATAAAGTATTATTGCAAATACCTTTGTGTGCATTTAAGTGCAATTCATGGCACATATAGTTATTGACCACACTCACTGATAATGCTCTGCTCGCTCGCGTCTGTTGCTATCTCATTCTCTATTAAAGATTCTGTTTAAATACCAAACAAGTTTTCTCAGGTAACGTGTATTGTAGTAAGATGCCATATAAGCTCTAAATGATATTTTCATGGAGCACCGTTTGCAGCCAACTTTGCTTTGATTGGCAATATTAATCATGAAATACATCCTGATTGCTGTCATTTCTTGTCATCTGTTCATTACTGTGACAAACTATTCTAGCTTTGTTATATAGTGTCACGTATGTTGGTATTAATTTTTTTTTACGAGTACACATAAATCACCACCGTATTGTAACCAATCAATCCCACATATGTGTTGATTCTTAGCATTCTTAGCTGTATTTGCAACCTATTTTCCTTCACAATTGACCAGCCATAAAATTGTGACTTGTTTGGATATAAACCAACTGAGCCGAGATATCATGGTTTGGATTTCTGCCTGTTGCTGAGGCTATTGCTTGGAGTAGCCCAGCACAGAAGGAGGGTGTGAAAGTGAGCTGTAAAGGTTGGCACATTGAAAGAAAGCACTTCTCTTAACACCCATTAACTCGAGGACATGGAGCTCATCAATTATTTGCAACTTTGAATTCAGCTATAGATTACCTTATGGCAACATGAGCTTTGTGTGAAGATGTGTGTGCATTTGAAAGTGCACACACACTTTCAAAAAAAGTTGGGATGTTGTGTAAAATGTAGATCTGCAAATCTCATAAACCCAGGAAAAAATAAGGTAATTTTTAATTCAATGGCCGCAAACTGTCTCAAAAGAGTTGGGATGGGGCAAAAAAAGGCTGGATAAGAAAGTGTCGATAAAAAAAGAAAAAGCTGGACATTTAGCAATTATTTAGGTTAATTGGTAACAGGTCAGTAACCTGACTGGGTATAAAAAGAGTATCTTAGAGAGGCAGAGTCTATCAGAAGTAAAGATGAAATGGAATCTGGATGGAAGTATGTGATGCTCTAAAATCTGTATATACTTTTCTGTATTGATGGTGGCTTTCCAGATGTGTGAGCTGCTCATTCCATAGGCACTAATGCACCCCATACCATCAGAGATGCACTGAGGGCTGATAAAAATGCAGATGGTCCCTCACTTTTTTAGTCCTCTTGTAACAAGGATGTTTTAGGTGAGAATCGAACCTGGGTCTCTCATGTGTAAAGTCAGAGTTTACTGGCAGAGCTATTCCCCGAGCTATGAATTCAAGAGCTGAGGCAGAAGAACGGAGGCAGAGATGCCTCAGAGACTTTACTGACTAAAAGAGCAACAATAAAAGGGGGGAAAAAGAGAGCAACCAGACACGAGGGCCCAAAACCATGAACTACACAGACTTCGCTTGCAGCAAGCAACAGACAACATTGGCTCAAGACTGAACGATGAAGCATAGTCCAAGGCTGCTTAAATAGCGGGAAGCCCAGGTGAAACAAATCAGGCCTAATGAGTAGCAGAGTTCAGCATGAGTCTGGAGAGAGTTGCCCCCAACCAGGGGGTGCATCGCAGTCCAGTGAAGAGTTTTTAATTCCTCTTTATTTTACAGGACACAACGGCCATGGTTTCCAAAAAGAATAAAAAATTTAGATTCGTCTGACCACAGAACAGTTTTCCAATTTGCATCGATCCATTTTAAATGAGCTTCGGCCCAGAGAAGACAGCGGCGTTTGTGGATCATGTTCACATAAGGCTTCTTCTTTGCATGAAAGAGCTTTAACGAGCATTTGTGGATGGCACGGCGGACTGTGTTCACAGACGATGAGTTCTGTAGGTGTTTCTGAGCCCATGCAGTGATTTCCATTACAGAATCATGCCTGTTTTAATACAGTGCCGCCTGAGGGCCTGAAGATTACGGCTGTGTTCTGTTCTTATTGACATTTTAAAACAGTGTCCCAACATTTTGGGAATTGGGATAGTAGTAGGTTTTGCACAGAGATGGAATTCTGTCAGAAGACTTGAAGCTGTAATTGCAAAGGTGCTTCTACCTTAATGGAGTGTGTAAACCTCAGTTCTGATGCGATTTTGATTCATAAAGGCAACAATTCTATTTTTGAAAACACTGATATTATGATAACACCACATCTGCCCTGATACGTTCAGACACAATATAACTTAGTAGCCTCTGTTCGATATATGACCAACTTTGTTCAGAATGTTGTTTGTAAATAATGATGAGAAGAGAATGATAGTAGAGAAAGACAATTTTAAAAGTACCAGAATTACATTACCTACTAAATCATTTAAACACGTTTATATGATTCAAAAATTGACACAAATTAGAAATAAAATCTTTACACAACAGTTGTTTGTCCTTTTATATAATTGATCCAAATCGTTTGAGCTTTAAACTCCTATCACTAAGCCTGTATTGGCTAAGGGGGTGAATACATATGCAACCAACAAATGTCTGCCTTGGTGTCATAATAAAAATATTTTTAAATTAATTGGTATATTGTGTAAAACAAATGATAAAAATTCCCAATTGAGTATATTTCACTATAAAGTATGGAAAAGGTCAGGGGATCAATACTTATGCAAGGTATGTACAGAGATGTGTCTATGAACATTCATTCATTTAGTTAATGAAATACCCATGATGTGACGAACTAAACCTGAGTGCCACTTTGAGAATGATGATTGTGCAAATTGATACAACCGAAGGGCGCGTGTTAAATCTGCTGAAGCTTGTTTTGGCCAAGTGAGGACAAAAATTCATTGTTATTTTTGTAATATTTCTTGGAATTATGTCTCAATAGTAAGAAATTAATTTTACATTTGATTTCGTATTAGATGTTCCCCTGAAGTCCAACAACACTTAAAGACGCCGGGAAAATGTTTTCTGTCCATCTACCTTATGAACAGAAGACATACTCATGTGTACAAAAAGCAAATTTAAAAAAAATGAAATATACAATATTAGCCTATAGTGCCAGTCAGGGACTCTGCTCATAATCATTCATTTCATTCACCTTTAATTGTCAGAGTAATTTTGGATTTCGGAAACATTGGGTGTAATGCAGGAATACGCCCTGGAAGGGATGCCAAAACATTGGAGGGAAAACACACACACACACATACGCACACACACACACACACACACACACACACACACACACACACACACACACATACAACACACACACAATACACACGCACAACGCACCCACGCACACACATACACATACACACACAAACACACACACACACACACACACACACACAAAGACACACACACACACACACACAAATACACACACACACACACACACACACACAGGATCTTACTGGGGATCCTGAAGCTGTGAGGCGGCAACACTTCCTGCTGCGTCAATATGCCGCCCTCAGCTCATAATTGTTAAAGCTTTTTCATACAGAACAGCAGAAAAAAGACTCACAGCAGGTGTCTATAATAAAATATTTGCAGGTCTCCTCCATTTCTGGCATCCAGTGAATGAACTCAGGACCTGTGAGATTCTAACAGCTGTCATGGATATTTCCAACACTCATGGTGATATGGTCATATTCTTTTTGGATCATAAATTTATTCACAGAATACATGGTGATATTGTGCCATATGCAAATATAAAGTAAGATTTTATTGAGTACATATAATTGTCATTACTCTGTAAGAGCCCATTTAATTAGCCTGTGTGATTACACTCTTTCGAATGATTTTATTGTTCTTTCTTACAGGCTGAATTGATGTGAAGCTGATAGCATATGTTACTTCATTACAGTGGTGTGAAAAAGTGTTTGCCCCCTTCCTCATTTCCTGTTCCTTTGCATGTTTGTCACACTTAAGTGTTTCGGAACATCAAACCAATTTAAACAATAGTCAAGGACAACACAAGTAAACACAAAATGCAATTTGTAAATGAAGGTGTTTATTATTAAAGGTGAAAAAAAATCCAAACCATCATGGCCCTGTGTGAAAAAGTGATTGCCCCCCTTGTTAAAAAATACTATAATTGTGGTTGTCCACACCTGAGTTCAATTTCTCTAGCCACACCCAGGCCTGATTATTGCCACACCTGTTCACAATCAAGGCATCACTTAAATAGGAGCTGCTTGACACAGTAAGGTCCACCAGAAGATCCTTAAAAGCTACACATCATGCCGAGACCCAAAGAAATTCAGGAACAATTGAGAAAGAAAGTAATTGAGATCTATCAGTCTGGAAAGGGTTATAAAGCCATTTCCAAAGCTTTGGGAATCCAGCGAACCACAGTGAGAGCCATTATCCACAAATGGCGAAGACATGGAACAGTGGTGAACCTTCCCAGGAGTGGCCGGCCGCCCAAAATTACCCCAAGAGCCCAGTGACTACTCATCCAAGAGGTCACAAAAGACCCCACAACAACGTCCAAAGAACTGCAGGCCTCACTTGCCTCAGTTAAGGTCAGCATTCATGCCTCCACCATCGGGAAAAGACTGGGCAAAAATGGCCTGCATGGCAGAGTTCCAAGGAGAAAACCACTGCTGAGCAAAAAGAACATCAAAGCTCGTCTCAATTTCTCCACAACACATCTTGATGATCCCCAAGACTTTTGGGACAACATTCTGTGGACCGATGAGACAAAAGTGGAACTCTTTGGAAGGTGTGTGTCCAAGTATATCTGGCGTAGAAGGAACACTGCATTTCATAAAAAGAACATTATACCAACAGTAAAATTTGGTGGTGGTAGTGTGATGGTCTGGGGCTGTTTTGCTGCTTCAGGACCTGGAAGACTTGCCGTGATAAAAGGAACTATGAATTCTGCTGTCTACCAAGAGATCCTGAAGGAGAATGTCCGACCATCTGTTCGTGTACTCAAGCTGAAACGAACTTGGGTTCTGCCGCAGGACAATGATCCTAAACACACCAGCAAGTCCACCACCGAATGGCTGAAGAAAAACAAAATGAAGACTTTGGGTGGCCTAGCCAAAGTCCTGACCTGAATCCTATTGAGATGTTGTGGTATGACCTTAAAAGGCCGTTCTAACCAAACCCTCTAATGTAACTGAATTAGGACAATTCTGCAAAGATGAGTGGGCCAAAATTCCTCCAGGACGCTGTTAAAGCCTCATTGCATGTTATCACAAACGCTTGGTTGCAGTTGTTGCTGCTAAGGGTGGCCCAACCAGTTATTAGGTTTAGGGGGCAATCACTTTTTCACACAGGGCCATGATGGTTTGGATTTTTTTTCACCTTTAATAATAAACACCTTCATTTACAAATTGCATTTTGTGTTTACTTGTGTTGTCCTTGACTATTGTTTAAATTGGTTTGATGTTCCGAAACACTTAAGTGTGACAAACATGCAAAGGAACAGGAAATGAGGAAGGGGGCAAACACTTTTTCACACCACTGTATTTCCAGAAGGACGCTATTTAACCTTCTGGATAAACACGCAGACAGATGTAATACAGCATGTAGACATGGGATAACTGCTCCGTTAGATGGGTTAAACACTGCTAAATATGTTTTTCTTCTGTAATCATAATAAAAATAATTAAATATGAAGTTTAAAATAATGTTCTTTATCTATCATGCATCTCGATTTCAAAATTTAATCAGCATTTAGGGGGAATGGGGGAGTGGAGAGTGGGGCAGGGGGGTGAATACTTAATTTAGTACCGGGCGCACGGTGGCTTAGTGGTTAGCACGTTCGCCTCACGGTTCCGGGGTCCGATTCCCGCAGGGGCCATGTGTGTGCAGAGTTTGCATGCTCTCCCCGTGTTGCAGGGGTTTCCTCCGGGTACTCCGTTTTCCTCCCCCTGTCCAAAGACATGAATCGTAGGTTGGTAAATTGTCCGTAGTGTTTGAATGGGTGTGTGAGTGTGTATGTGATTGTGCCCTGCGATGGACTGGCACCCTGTCCAGGGTGTACCCCACCTTGTGCCCGATGCTTCCTGGGATAGGCTCCAGGTTCCCCACGACCCTGAAGATGGATGGATGGATAATTTAGTACCTAAGGAATGGTACATAAACCTGGAGGTCACTTCGAGAATGATGATTGTCCAAATTGATACGGTTAAAGGGCAAGTATTAAATTTGCTAAATTTCTGGCATTTCATTTCATCAGTCTTTCTTACAGGCTTCTGATTACATAATATGGCATTAGAGATAAACTGATGTAAAGTGGACAGCGTATATTATTTTGTTATTTCCAGAATATTATTTCCAGAAGGATCCATTTAAACATACTGGATAAGCTCATAACATTGACGTAACACTGTATGTGTAAGTGGGATAACCGCTACAGTAGACTGAGTTACTGTCGACTCAAAGAGTAATTAAAACAAATAAAAACATCTTTTAAATACAGTATAGTTTCATCCCAAGTCTTTTCATATGACATCACATACGCCCTTACTCTTTGCAAATCACACAGAACACATCCATTGCAATTAATGAAAGAGCACACACAGATTAGTACTTGTTATTTGATTTACATAGTAAACCAGAGATTTAGTGTGATATTTAATGATATTTAATGATCAACCTGGTAAAAGAAAAGTGATTAGCTCTATAGTATTGCAAAACCCAATCAATATAACACAATGTTAGGTCTTGTTTATTGTGCTGATCAATATGTGTGGTGTGTGGTTTGGAACACATCCACAGTGAACGGTGTTGGTGTGGTAAATGCTAAATGTGCACTTATATAGCGCTTTTATCCAAAGCGCTTTACACTGTGTCTCATTCACCCACACACACCAACGGTAGCAGATTGCTGCCATGCAATTGGGCAACTTGGGGTTCAGTGTCTTGCCCAAGGACACTTCGGCATGTGGCCGGGCCGGGAATCGAACCACCAACCCTACGATTAGTGGACAACCCACCCTACCACCTGCGCCACAGCCACCCGTGATGTGGCTTATATAGTGAACGTAGTATGTGGTTTGGAACACATATACAGTGAACTGATAATGGCGATGTGGTCTATATAGTGAACATGGTGTGTTGTTTGAAACAAATCCACAGTGCCCTTATGATGGTGTTGATATGGCCTATATAGTGAACATGGTATGTGGTTTGGAACACATCCACAGTGAAATGATAATGGTGATGTTACCTATATAGTGAATTGTCTATATATCTGTGATTTACTAGTGACTACAGCAAAGCATACACTGCTGATGTTTTGAAATAGCCATTATGACATTACATTATATTAAAATGGTTACATAGAGGTCTAATTAAAGCAAACGGTTACCTATTTCATAAGCTTATATTAGTCTTATTTACATTTTACAGACCAATGTTTTCACAGTTAAGAGGCTGTCACCCTTTAAGGATGGTACTTGACAGGTGTGTGTAAGCCAGAAGAAGATGAAAAATTGTCCGTGGGTGCAGATGGCACAGTCATAGGGGGTTGGGGTGTGACTCGGAGAGAGATTGAGACACAAAGTCAGAGAGTGTTCATACTGAGTAATTAAAATGTTTGATCTTTGCCCAGAATCAAGGCTCTAACCATGTAGCACACTAGAAATGGTGCTTTTTTTAGTTTGTCGCTGTATGCTGACCTTCTGCTTCCGATGATTGAGCTCTTCCATATCCTGTAGTATTCATAAAAATGAGCAAATTCTTTTCTGTCTAGTAGCAGGTTGTGTAAAAAGTTCCCTAAAACCAAATTCCAGTCTGTTGCCATCAGCTGTAGTATTCAAGAAGTTTGAAAATCTAGCAAAAGCACATGCTCTAAGGAGAACCCCATGTTCAGTTCTGGCATTTTCCTATTTAGACTCCAATTTTTGGTTGATATTGCAAGAGATTATAGGATAGAGAACCCAAAACGCCAAAACGAGGATGATATATGCCTCAACAGGGTACTGTACTAGGTCTAGATCTAGGGATTGGATGCATTGTCAAAGTCTTGATTTTATTGGGGCTATTGTAAAAATTTAAGTCCAGCAACAAATTTACCACCTTATAATTAATTATTTGCTAGCATTACAGTAATCAGCTAGACCAGATGAGCTAAGCCCAAACTGGAACATGAACATAATAATAATTGCTTGCCAGCAATCTTATAAACCTCATATGCAAATAAACATTTGCTTGTCCGATGTTCCACTGTTGTCAGACTGTGTGTGTGTCTGTGTGTGTTTAGGGGTGTGGGTATCTGCATAATGGTACTATATAGATGTCCCAGAAAAGCACCTCTGTTATCATCTGAGACATCTGAGTTTATGTGAAAATATGTAAAGATCTGTTGGCACAGGCTCATTATACACACTTTCTCAAAGTGTTAACCTGATTGTGGGTCTCTGTGTTGTGGAAAACCCTTAGTAGGTTTGTTGCAAATGTAAATATTTGAATATATGAGGCCCACATCTAGGAGCCAGCCCTACATCTGTGTGAATATACATAGGCTGTGGTTATTTTTGCCATGTTTTTCTGCAAAGTCTACCCAGGTGACTATCCCATCTGGTGTCCAGAATGTTCTTGAAATTACCCAGTAGTCATGCTTGTGCAAAAAGGAAATATCTATTAACACTAAAGAGAGAGAGAGAAAAAAAACAGTTTCTCTGTAGCAAAATGGATGCCAGCCATTTTCTCTGTACCCCATGCCTTTATATGAAAACTAATCCTGTTTAACTCAGATTTAGCGTAATATACAAAAAAGGACAGAAAAGAACTACTGTTTGCATGGAGTGTGAGCTAGTCATAACCATGCTAACATTAGCTAACCTAGTTCAGTGAGGTAATTATGTGCTAGCAGCTAAAAGCTGCTCTAATTACTTAGAAATGTAAACAAAGTGTGTGATTGTATGACTTTGTTCATTTCTGCTGATTGTGACAGACTGGTGTTTGATTTTCTTTGAACACGTCAATGCTTTCTAACAATAGACAGTACAATCTTCAGTGGTAGCTGACACTAGCTAACACAGCTAGATATGATGAGCTAACTTGACAGGATTTCTGAGAGGATTTGTTTCAAGTAGCAAAGTGTGTACATTATCGAGATAACTGAGTACAGTCAAATTAATGATTGAATCGTCAATCTAAAGCCAGCACTGATGATGAGTTACTAGTACTATGCACTAAAAGTATGCACTCTTCTTGTGAAGAAAAACTATGTACTTTTGAGTGTGTAGCTAAAAGAGTATGCAAGTACATACTAGAACCAGAAAGTATGACCACATCAATCCGATCTTATCCACACTGCATTGGCTCCCAGTAAAATTTTGCATTGATTAAAATCTACTATTGACCTATAAAGCACTAAACGGCACACTTTTGGTCTTTAATGATCCGCCACGCCTACTTAGATCAAAAGTTGCAGGTTATTTGTTGGTACCTCGAATAATGAAGGCTACAGCAAGGGGAAAAGCTTTCTCTTATACAGCCAAACAGTTCTGGAACAGCATTCCAGTTAGTGTTTGGGGCTCAGACACAGTCTCAGTGTTTAAGTCTAGCTTGAAAACGTATTTGTTTACTCAAGCTTACTATGAATAGACTTTATTTTACGCAAAGTACACAGTCTTATCCAACACGGGATAGTAAGCATACCTAATAATCTCTCCCACTCTATACCTCAATTTCCTGAGTTTTTCCTCGCCACCGTCGCCACCGGCTCTCTCAATAGGGATAAATTCATACACTTAAAATAGCCATTATTAAAAGCGCTATACAAATTAAATTGAATAGAACTGAATTCAATGCACAATGTCACAGAGAACAAACTTCATTATTATTTAATTCATTATTCCTTATATAATGTATACTGTATACTTGAATTTACCAGTCCCTTGTTTTATTTTTCCACATTTCATTTACACTTCTCTAAAGTATGCATCAGCTTTGTTACACTAAGCCTGTATTCATGCATTTAACCATCTAACTATTATTTTACAGAAACGTTTTTCAGCCTAGTTCATTTGATTTCTGGGCAAGCTAAACATGAGACTGGGCTGCACATTGGAGATTTTACTTGCCCCGTAGGCTAGCATATAAATTTATGATTCATCCATCCCTGCTGTAGTCGTTGAATTCCCTTTGCCTTTCTCTCTATTCCCATTTTGTCTCCCTCTTCATTGCCCCTTGTACTATAACAGCTCCTGACAGACATGCCTGCACAGACGCGTGAGAAGGAAGTGACATAACACAAGAAAGGAACATAAAAAATTGATGTGTGACAAACAGCTCATTTGAGAGTGTACAGTGACACATCGATATAGATGAAGAGACCCTTGCCTTTCGGGGAAACCTACTGTAGTTTCACCCCACTTTCCATTCTCTTTGATAACACAACATAGAAAGGGGAAGAGACATGTACAAACTGAGCTTTTTTATAAGAAACATCATGTTTTTTGTTTTTTTTTAAGGCGCAATGAGAGATATTGCATTTCACCCAAGACACATGAGACCTCATACTGCGCGGATTGGAAGTGGTAGCTGCTACCGATTGAGAAAGTGATGGAGCCAGAACAGCGATGCTTGGCTATCTTTTTCCAGCCATGTTGAGATTCTGTCATGTGTGTAATACTTTGTCATCCACTAATGAGTGTATGGATAAATCATTATCTTGGCTGTGGGGAGGAGAAACAGAGTGGGTCTGGATGTTTCCATGTAAATTATAGTCCCTAAAGGAGTCTAGACATGTGTCAGATGTCAGAAAGGTAGTTGCATTAACCATTTGAGGTTACACAATAAACTCCTTATGAATCCTTCTATCAATTTGTGTTTAATGTTACCATAGTTGTGTTAATTATCAGTATGTTATAATTACACATATTCAGAGTCAGTTACACATATTCAGAGTCAGGTTAGCACATACAGAACATTTAAGGATTTTCTGGGCATCGGATTCTGATTTTGCACCACTGTGGTTCACAGATTCTTCTTCAGTAGAGAGCCGATACCGTGAAAAAACAATCAGGGATAGAACATAAAAACCGAAGAAGATATGCTTATTTGCATGGGGTTTGTTTTAAGAGCAAGAGATCATTTAGAAATAAAAAGTGAAAAATAACATGTAATACCATGATTATATGAAAGAGAAGATCATTAAAATATCTAATAGACATCTAAGAGAAATCTAGTATATTGCCAATACTATATTTCTGTGTTAATAGTTGTAGTAATGATCACATTAATCACTGCAAATTTTGTTAAATTTAAACATTCTGGCTTATATTTGTGTGTATTTATGACTAAAAACTGGAACAGTGGCTTAGCGGTTAGCAGGTTTGCCTGGTGCCTCTGGGTTTGGGGGTTTAAATCCTGCCTCGTCCCTGTGTCCATGGAGTTTGCATGTTCTTCCTGTGCTTCGGGGGTTTCCTCCAGGCATTCTGGTTTCCTCCCCCAGTCCAAACACATGTGTTGTAGGCTGATTGGCATTTCCAAATTGTCTGTAGTGTGTGAATGTGTGTGATTTTGCCCTACAATGGGTTGGCACCCTGTCCAGAGTGTCCCTTGCCTTGTGCCCAAAGTTCCCTGGGATAGGCTCCAGGCTCCCTTGTTACCCAGGTGTGTCCTGTTAGAATGATTGTTCAAACAATATATAGCTCTGTACATCTACTCCTGCTTTTAGCCCTCAGTTTCACCTGTGAAGACTGAATTTGTTGTTAAATAGGATAAGCCAACATGAAGATCAGAGAGCTGTCTATGGGAGAAAAGCAAGCCATTTTTAAGCTGAGAAACGAGGGGAAATCAATCAGGAGCACTGCACAAACATTCGGCGTAGCAAATACAACAAGTTTGAATGTCCTAAAAAAGAAAGAAACCACTTTTGTCTCCTCACGTGAGCCAATATTGCACAACATGCTCTTAAACACAAAGTCAGAATCCCCTGTAAGCGAGACATACCTTTGTTTTCAGCAAACGCCACACTACCTGTGAAATTCAGTTAACACCTCAAAAGTCTGTATTTACATATGCCTGAGGTCTGAATAATTAATTATATGCACACTTTTGGTAATAAATCCTCACTAAACCCCTATAATTGCATTACGTCTATATAGGACACGTCCAAATGTCATTATTTTGTTTCGCTGAGTGGTTGGGGTTTCTGCTGATTTTGCTCAAATATGCTTTTAATAACAGTTATAAATGCTAAGGTCATATACTCCCCATCTGGATTCCCACTTCAGCTACATTGTCTCAAACTGCTCTTTCATATTGAGTTAACATCTTGATAAAAATGACATTTATAGGCAATTAACACTCATAAAGGAATGCTTTATATGCTCATCACTGGAGCACCGCTCATGGCGTAACACGGGCCATAATTTCGCAATTACAGAGAGGCAAGTGAGGGAGGTTGCGTAGCAGTTACCTTAAAAGCAAGCCCTATCATATTCTCTGAGGATATTGATCCTATGACTGGCCTACTGACCACGCACACACACACACACACACACACATACACACAAACCAATAAATCCTTCATGGTCCTGTTCACAACGCATGCGTTGTTATTGAAGCAGTGAAATTTAATGTTAATGATTGGGTATAAACCATAACGGCTCAAACATCCTCTATAGTAAAAATCTCAGCGCATTAACAAGTCAGTGCATCAAGGCTGATTGAAGCAAAGGAACGTCTGTGTATCTGTTCATTTGATTAGCTTCCTGTGAGTTAAGGTTTTGCAATGGAATTTGTGAAGGTTTTTTATTTTTTTTTATTTTTTTTAGCAATTTGAGTCTGAATATTCAGGACAGAAATAAACTTATAAGCTATTAGAGAGAAAAGAGATGCTGATGAAGGATTGACAGTTTATTGCTGCTATAATGTACAGTAAGTGACAACAGGAACTTATTGTATCTGTTAGTTTTCATCCTCCTCCTTCTTCTTCTTCATTTTCTTTTCCTTCTTCTTCTTCTTCTTCTTCTTCTTCTTCTGCTCTTGAGTATGTGGCAGCCCATAGAGCTGCTTGCGGGAAAGTTGTGAAATTTGGCACACAGATAAACGACAGTCTCAACATTAACTATAGCAGGATTGGAGTCTCTATCTCAAAATTGTTCAAAGTTTGACTTACCTTTATGCTAACTTTTGAACCATAAGTGCTAGAAACTAAATTCAGAGTAAGGCCTCTGATTCCTTGGTTTGAGACGAATCGAGATATTTTCTATCATAAAAATGTTTCTACCATTCAGAATTTTCTGAAAAACCTACTTTTTTGAAGTTATCCTAGACAGTTAATCTGATTTTCATCAGAATTGGCTCAGATCATCTTCAGAACATGCTGGCAAAAAAAAAGAAAGAAAAAAAATTATATATATATATATCTTTTTGATAGACCAAACTCAAATGATGAGCAAACAAATTCAACTGCAAGCACGCTAAAATGGACATGATGCTATATCTCCTTAAGCCTTTAGCATATTCAGACCGAACTTAGTATATGTCATGGTCATCATGACTTGGGGGTGCCTGCACAGTTTCAGAACAGCTCCACCTAGTGTTCACATTATATAAAAAAGCACATATTTGCTAATAACTTCTGTTTGTCATATAATCATGACCATGCTAAAATCATGCTTGCTTATCTCCTTACTTTGCTTCAGTTGTGCTTGGCCCTGTAATTGCTGCTTGCAACTATGTTTATTATTCTTATTCTTATTGTATCTTTTGATAATGAATAGATTACAGATTATCATCATTGACAAATTGCTATGATATAAGATATAGTCCCCTCTGAAACTATTGGAACAATAAAAGGCCATTTAAATTGCTTGTGCTACACACAAAATACATTTGGGTTTGAGATCAAAAGAAGGATATGAAAAGAGAGTTTAAGATTTCAGCTTTTATATGCTGATGGGATATTTCAGGCTTTACATCTAGATGTGTTTAACAATATATGAAACAGGAACCTTTTGTATTAGACCATGTAATTTTTAGATGAGCAAAAATATAGGAAACAATACTCTTGAAGTAAATTAAAGTAAATAACATTTCATATTTGGTTGTATATCCCTTGCATGCAATAACTGCATCAAGCCGGTGACTCACTGACATCACCAAAAAGTTGGTTTCTTCTTTTATTTTGCTTTTCCAGGCTTTTACTGCAGCCTCTTTCAGTTGTTGTTTGTTTCAGGGGGTTTCTCCCTTCAGTCTCCTCTTCAGGAAGTGAAATTCAGGCTCAATTGGGTTAAGTTCTGGTTATTGACTTGACCAGTCTTTCACTTTAAGCCCTAATGAAGTCCTTTGTTGAGCTGGCATTGTGTTTTGGATCATTGTCTTGCCACACAATAAAGTTCGTCCTTATTCATTTGGATGAATTTCTCTGTAAATTGGCAGATTGTTTCTGTAAACTTCTGAATTCATTCTGTTGCTACTATTATGAGTTGCATGATCAATAATGGTTACTAAGCCCATTCTGGAAGCAGCCATGCAAGCCCAAGCCATGACACTACCTCCACCCTGCTTGACCGATGAGCTGGTATGTTTTGGATCATGATCCTTTTTTCCTCCAAACTTTGACCTTTCCATCACTTTGGTAGAGTTTAATCTTAGTACAAAAACTTTTGTGGAAAAAACTTTACTCTGAATTTCTTTGGATTTCATCTCTCAGACTCGTCATGCCCCAATATTTTTGCTCGCCTATTGAATCTTTTGAATTCAAACCCAATTGTCTTCAGTCTACAACAAAACCAAATGAATTGGCCTTGCCTTTCCAATAGTTTCAGATGGGACCGTATATGTCAGCACACTCTACTGTGTTTTATTCCATACTTATTCATTAACATGTATGAATTATACAGTAAAACCAATAGTAAAAGGATGCAGTTGCAAAAATGAGGAGTATGTTAATAGTTGTATTTTTTAACAGTTAGTTTTAGTTATACCATATAGCTATGACATAATAAGGGTAGTTGCACTAGATACATCACAACCATTCTACTCCTTGTGCACACAGGCAGATGTAGAGCACTGCAGTGGCGATCATGAGGGAGGAACCCTTCTGCATTATAGTACTGCAACATCAGCAGCTTCCAAACCTCCACTACTGATCCGATGGTCCACATTTCCACTCTAGTCTGCCTTTTTTTCCCATAAGAAAGTGTGTGTGTGTGCGTGTTGTGTCTGTGTGCGTGTGTGTTGTGTCTGTCTTATCTCACCTAAGCCTGCGTTACCCCAGAGGACAGGATGATATGAGTTTCTCCCACCTTGGGTGCATGCACTCAGAGACACACATGGCTAACAGTAGATTATATGTATTGCATTTATTTATGCAGAATAAGTATTTTTACCACATAATGCTGGTGGGGGACTGAATGAAGTGTCTGAGTGTATAGATGGGAAAAATGCAAATATTCTTGTGAATTCGTATACACTTCATAAGTCCAAATGAGGACATGAGGAAAGTTACACATATTCTGAGCCGGGTTACACACATGCTTAAGTCGTAATTTTTGAGCTTCTCATTCATGCACATCAACTGCATGTTGGTCTAAAACCTGAGCTGTCAAATTGAATGAAATCTAATATAAAACCAATAGAGAATTTATTGGATCTGGAGAGATTCTGTATGGAGGAATGGTCCCTTGTCATGTATCCTCCAACCTCATCAGGCATTATTGGAGAAGACTCAGAGCTGTTATCTTGGCAAGGGAAGGTAGCACAAAGTATTGACTAAAAAGCTGCACACATATTTAACAAGGATATATTTGGGGTTGGGGGTGGGGCTAAACCTGTGTTTGCAGTTGTTTTTTTTGTCTACAATAAAGAAAATATTTCACAGCCCTCTTTGGTCATATTTACCAAGGGTGCCTATATATATATATATATATATATATATATATATATATAAAACCCTGGACGGGGTACCAAGTCACTGCAGAGCAAAATGGTACACACATCGACTATGGACAATTTGGAAATTCCACTCAGCCTATAACACACTGGGGGAGGAAAGCAGAGTGTGCTTAACTCAACTCTAAATGATTGCCATGTTTTGTTTAGTTTTTTTATGCTCAAAGTGGCATGCTGCAGGTTACAACCTAGCTAATCCAAGGTTAAAACTCCTCAGGTGCGCTCAGCTAAACCACAGAAAGCTCAGCTCCAAATCTTATAGTCTTCACACCTGCCCTTTCACAATCCCCCAAATCCCTGAGGCAATATGCCTGTCTTTAAACACAGACAATCCCTGTGTGTCTTACGGGACCGCCTCATGAACAACAAATCCCTCACAATCTATCATTTTTATCTTAGCTGATTTAAAACCTTAATAACCATTGTATGGACTACAAATCCTCCAAAACCCCATGCAGCACATGTCAAGGCATTTTAGTTATCAAAAGAACCCCAAAATCCCACAGTTTCCCCATGTACATATCAGCGGACTACAAATAATAAATATGGTTACACAAGGTTTATGTTATTTATTGGGCAATAACATCTAAGATTAAAGAAAAAAAGCCGACACCATGTCATGCACGAGGCTAAATCATTGTCAGACGTCTATTCATTCGATAAGTCGTATGTCACTGGACTAGCCAGTGGAGTAAATTCATCTGGTTTTCTTTCAAGATTTGCTCCTAGGGGTTTCGAAACCTGAATTCGCTTAACTGAAGCATTTAATCAGTTGTGCAGTGGAAAAAAAAACGAAGAAGAAAAAAACGACGACAACAACAAAACATATGTTCCTGTCAGCGAACTAGAAATTCAATAATCCCTTACTTCAGTACAGACTATTTTCAGATGACCCTGCCATGTGCTCTCATGTATAAAGAGCATGCTGCGTTAAGATTCTCTGGTAAAGCTTCTTTATCCCTGTACTATGGGGGGAAAATGCTAATTATTATTTCACAGTGCTGAATTCTTGAATCTAGTTAGTCAGAAGCTGATGCAAAATTTTCTTTAGTAAGAAACATGAAGTGTCTAATTGTTGATATGATGAAGTCTTCTTTGAGAAGATGTTTATTTAGCATTCTTGTTAACAGCTTTCTTAGATTCCTTACCACTAATCATGGTTTATGAATGCCAGGGTTTTTGTTAATGATGTGGTAGTGAGATGCTTCACCCAAAAGTTGATTATTTTCCTAAAACAAAACATACTGTCATGCTTTATATTTCATACTTAGTAAGACACTCTGAAGTCAGACACACCTCCAGGTTGCAAAAAACATAGTGAGAAACTAAAGTGATTTAAAAGCAAGCCAGAATTTGTTTTCTAAAATGATACATTGTGCTGTTGGGTGTCAGAATTGGAAATGTATTCTTGAGCACCTTCATTTTTACCACACGCTATTGAATCAGATACCTTTCCAAGTAATTAGGAGTGATAAATGGTTCTGGCTTTATTTTTGCAGTGCACCCTTGCTGAAAAAAGCAGTAGAAACTCTCATAGATATTGTAATGGCTTTAATGGTTATAATGGGAATTGTATTGGTTTTAAAGGAAACTGCATTTGTCCTTGTGGATCTCTACTGGTAATGTGTTGCCTTCTATTGGTGGCATGTTATGTGTAGTGGATACCATTAAGAACAATTAATGGTAATTTTTTCAGTGGTTAGCTGATGGTTTGTAATGGTATTTGTAGTGGAAAACATTAGAATTTCTGTGATGGCTTCCTTTGTTTTGTTTTGTTTTCAGAAGGGGCATTGTATCTAATCTAATTCTCTATCTACTGTATCACATCAGTGGTGTTGGCTTGCTAAGTAAAAATTGAACAAACTTAGCTTTCTAGTTAGCTAACATGCCTAATTTATATTGCTTTAACAAACCTATGAAGCTGGATAGAATAAAACTTGAATCAAGAAACTAACTAGCTAACTCTTGATATCTATCAAGTTAATGCCAGAGCATGTTCTTACTGAGGAGCTGCTTATAATGGACATGGTTACTTAGCTAAATTTGTACAGCTTTCAAATGAGTTTCTGGCATGTGTTTGTGCAGCACCTCTGCTTTCAGTGCCATAATGACATCAGGAGATTTGTATGCCTTAAATTTCTTTCTATATACACTCTGAGTTTCTATGAGATGTGCAGTATGACTGGTCATTGTAGACTAGACCACCTCATATCATCATTTACCCACTGACAGGAAACCATAATGATCTTCGAGAGTTACAATAATTGAGAGTGTTAGCTTAGACGAATAGCACTCCGTGTCTTCTAATAATCAGTTGAAACCATTTTAGCTAATGTCAGTCCGATTCCTAAATAAAGTTTTTGATAAATTCTTGACTCAGATAATAACCAAATAGTGTTCTAGAGTTTTTGTTTGCAAACACTAAAAACTTTTTACCTTTACCTATATGTTTACCATTATTCTTCAATTCTAGTCCCAGTCCTGATTTTACAGAGTTTGTTGCTTCATTCCATAAATCAATAACAATGTTACTTGTAGAAGGAGGTATGGTCCCAAAATTGTTTCAACGGTCATTGATTTCATGAGTTTGTATATGAGTTTGTATGATTACAATGTCGCCATCGACTTTTGTTGTGTTTACAATCCCGAAGTCAGATTTTACTGTCAGTCTTAATGAATTTGTATTGAAACTGGTTTAGGACAATAATCCCTATCCAGTGTGGCCCTGCTGATGTTATTTAAAGCCCTAAAAACACTGTGTGTGTGTTTTCTAAATCATGACAGTCAGTGTTTGCAATGATACAAAACAATGCACAGTATAGTAGACAAGAAAAGACTATTTAAAGTTTAAAAATTGTGTTTAAATTATATTTACCATGTGACAAGTTTGTATATAAATATATAATGTATCAATTGCTCAGATTTAGGTCACATGTCATGTTTAGCCATAAGCATTGTTATATTTAGGTACTTTGATATATAGTTTAATGGAAAGCCAATTGTGTGTGTGTGTGTGTGTGTGTGTGTGTGTGTGTAATTCCATCTTCTCCTGTCTCTCATGCGTCCCATCACGCCACTGATGAGTTTCTAATGTTACGGTAAAGTGCCCACATTTGGCCACTAATATATTTCTATGTTTTCACAGGAGACACGATGCATTAGGCCATTCTGAGAGAAAGAGAGTAAGTGTGGTGGTATGAAGTCACCAGGAGAAGAACAGAGGAACGATGCAGATGAGTACCGAAGTGACACATGGTAATAAAAGAAGGAAATGTGAGCTGTTTTCTCTGAGCCTGGGGAAAAAAATTAATGCACTGGCTGCCTGCATGCTTTTTCACTGCATCCAAAATTGCTTTTTACTCCATTGGATAGAAATAAAAGAGGCTATCATCACTGCACTGCCCTTGCTTGTGTAGGAGCAAAGGAAAGCTCATGAGCTAGTCGCATTTGGCTTTTCTGTTCTGCTACTATAAAAAATAGAAAAGCATCAATGGGATGATTAAAGATCCTTGAAACATTCGTAATAGCATAACCAGCTCTCTTTATGCTCTGCAGATGTACCTGGAGGCCAAGTGGATTAAATTAAGGAGCTTTTTTTAATGTATTATTTACTATTGACTATTTGCATTAGTGGACATGAAGCCCTATGAACAGAATGTCTTCTATTAAGTACACACCTGAACACTCGATGTTCATTTTTGCCTACTTGGATTAAACGAAAATGAGTAGACCTTGGAACTACAGAAGACTTGCCTGTACCTCGGTCTTGTTTCATACAAAATGAACTATTTGGGGAGTTTTGCAATTTTGTAGCCAAATCTGAAATGATAGTGGATAATTATCCAACACACTCATGTAATCTTACCACGCACTGATATTGGTGTCCAAATGTTGTACGCTGGAATACCAGCAATGTCATTTTGGACATAAGTCGATGTAGCTCAGACCCCAGTATGCATTATTTATATAGCGCTTTTAACTATAGACATTGTCTCAAAGCAGGTTCACAGAAATCTAGCTGTAGATTTAGAGCGCTAATGAGCAAGTCAGTGGGGACAATGAAAAAAAACTCGACATGAGGAACTACCCTTGAGAGGAAAATGAAAAATGGTTTCATCCAGTGTCATGACACTATTTTAAGTATGTCGTAAGGTAACAAACATGACAGTCATGAAGTGTCCATCAGTGAAAGCCGTCTTTATAACAGCTGACCCTTACTGGAATATGTCTATAAAGGTTTATCGAGGTTTATATTACTGTCGTTGTCATGGTTGTTATTTACAACATGACATCGTAATGACAGCCTCACGTCTTTTAGCTTCAGTATCACCACACTGTCATATGTTTGTTATGAGAGTTATGTCAACTTGACATCACAATTGATGGGTGTTATGGTTATAACAGCTGATGCCTACAGGAATATGCCCTTATGAATGCGCATGGAAGATTAGTTGTTACAAAAGGCTTATATAGGGGTCAAGATGCCCTATTAACTCTGCCTTTGGGTGTACTGTCAGCTATTTTGTTCAAATATGTTGCTCTGAATATTAGAAGGTAATCTGCTAGAAAATAGGGGAGAACGTAATGTAAAATGAAATGCATTGTACCTTGTGTTCTTTCCCGAAGCTAGCAAGAGTGCTTACCGTGGTTTATTCTCTCTCTCTGTCTCTCTCTCTCTCTCTCACTCTCACTCTCGTGCTCTCTCTCTGCAGGAACTGTTGGTCAGCAGCACAGCAGTGCACAACAATAGAAATGCACAATGTCTGACTACACTTATTTTCACTCAGTATGCAGTGTTTCACACACACACACACACACACACACACACACACACACACACACACACACACACACACACACACACACACACACACACACACACACTTCCTACCATATCTAAATTGAGGCAGACACACAGTTTACTCGACCTTCTTATAAAGTCTCCCTGCATCTCTTTTTATTTATTTTTTTCCCTATCTGTCCAATCCTCACTCCATCCCACACAACCTCTGTAAAGCGTTAGAATGCAGAAGGCAGATGCGGGTCTAGTGATTGTTTAAAAGTGAGTTTATAAGGCCGTCTGAAGGTGATCGTGTGGAGGAAGTCTGCCAGTGCTTGGGTATTCTTCCTTTACAAGGCCTCTGGGTGTGCTGTCTGTGTTGGTTAGTTTTATGGGAAGGCGAGATAAACATGTGACATTGAGAGTGGAGCTGTGCCTGACCAATGACATGTGGAATTAAAAATAGTTAAATGATTCAATTAAAAAAGATTGTCATTTTGGCATTCCCATGGCTAGTATTTTTTATTCTTTTCTGTGTCTACAAAGATTCCTGCAATTTAATTAGATGAAAAAAGAAATTATCATCAGATTAATTACTCTACCTTAAACCTACCTAGTTGATTTTTAACAGCACATTCAAAAGTACATATTGACACAAGAAAGTAAATATTACAGGGTAACACTTTACTAAAAGCGCACCTATTATAGTTTTGAAACGTTCCACATTTTGTTTTAAAGCTCGCGTACAATAGATTTACATGCATCCAAGGTTAAAAAAAAAAAAAACATTTTAATGTGCTCATAATTTAAACTAGACTATTACCTTTTTCCTTCCAGTGTCACAAATGTCTCATTAAATGATCGGTTCTAAAGGATTCATTCTAAGCTCCTCCTTTCAGAGAGCATACTCTACTCTGATTGGTCAGATGTCCCAGTCTGTTGTGATTGGTCTACCATTGTCAAAAAAGGAAACACCCATTACCATAACAAGTTTCAGCTCAGTCTGGTCGCAAGCAGCCGATTAAGACCGGAGGTAGGGGTTTTTGTTGCAAACCTATGTAAGTTAGTACAGGAAGTAAGTCTGGAATTACTAACGCCTCGTTTCAGCTGTTCAGAATCGGTTCCTTCTTTTGTGAGTCAGTAACTCAGTTTGTCGTGCGTTTTGATTTTTGAAACTTTGCAGATGTTTTTACATTCACAAACAGCTCTATAACACACTGCATGAATATTTGAAAAACCATAATAGGTGCACTTTAAGGGTGATATGACATCTACGGTACATAAGCCTTTTATTATAACATACATATGACTGCATCAGTATTTCTAAAGGTTTATTTCATTACACACAAGCTGATATGAGACTGATTTCTTCCATTTTAATGCCAGGTTGATATACATTTTTGTCGAGGTTTGGTTATTATGACCCTTTCTGGGTTGTACCTTTATAGAGGACACTCAGGGGTTGACTTAAGATCCATCTGTGTGAGGTTTATTAACTGAATTCCCCCAAACTCACCATAATCAGACAGGAAATGGTCGGTACACAAATTCAAGGAAAGTATAAGCATAAGCAAGTAAGTATAAGTATAATTAAACAATGTTAGGGCAAAGTAATAACAAGACAATCAGGGATAACAACACTGGGACGTTATGCAAATAGTTGTCAATACTTCGCAAATACAATGAGATTTCCCTATGTTTATATACTGCATGGTTGAAACAGGAAGTAAAATTGTATGTGAATTACAAACTGCACTAATATTCAGGGGGTGGTGACCTCTTTTGACCTCTTTTATCTTTTGGAGTTAGTTTACTTCTAAAATGTGAGAGTCACATGATAGTGATGACACTAAACTCACTCTAATTTAGGGTGAGACCAAATATACCCTGCCAGTCAAAAGTTTTTTAACGCATGGATTATTATATTATAAGTATTAGCAACATTTTTAAGCTACAATATCACACGTGCTTCAGTGGATAATCTGGATACTATAGATTTACACCTGCTGTAATCAGCATCCCTCTTTCAAAATACACAATACTGAGCATTCAACTGTTCGTATCGTATCCAGAATAAGTAATTATTTAAAATTGCACTATCCAGGTTTCTCAGGTTTTCTTTCAAGCCGTTTTTTTTTCTCTCATGTTGTTTCTAGGAGTTTTTCCTACTGCATTGCAGCTCTAGATTAAACATTAGTACATATAGAACAGCAGTAATGCTCTTATGAACAGTTATTATAATGCATTTTGTTACCTGATATTAGGAAGTCATATGCCTGCTCATTCTTTGTTAAAATAATAAAATATATTTTTTTAAATACTAACATAACTACTCATAAACATGTATACATACTTATGTCAGCTATTATACTGATAATAAATATATATATTTATAATGTGATGTGAATACAGGATACATAATAAGTTTTACCTAGAATTAGTTCCTTATGTCAACTGACATCTATTGATATAAGCTTTTATAAATGATTACATAGATGGATCAATTGTCATTAATTTCTTATGTAGCCCTGTGAACAGTAAACAATAAGTATTTAAAGTGTTACATACATTTTTTGTCTAAATTATTCTTCAAGCACGTATGCAACCCTCAGTGCACTGTCATATCCATCACATTTGAAGGTTTTTCAGCATGTACCTCACAGTCTCAAGATAAGTCAAGTAATTTCCTGAAAGCAAACCAATTGTCTCCAGACATATGATCTACAGCATGTAATAAAGGAGGCACATTTTTAAGCAGAGCCCCCAGGCAGTTAGCTTCTCTTTTTATTTCTAACCAAAATTTAGCCATTACATTAACAATGGTAGGCGGATGAACTGAGCTTCATTAAAATCATGCCTGCAGGCTGTGGGAAATTTAGATGCAATGCTATCTTGTAAAAAAGTGATCGCTTTCCACAGGTGGTATGCCCTTGCCTGGTTGAGTCAAGGCCTTGAATTTAATATAAAACATGAAGAGGGTTTTGTACTGGTTTTCATATTTTGTTTACTACATGACTGCAGGTAAAGTGTTACACATAACCACAAAATAAAAAAAAATAAAAAATTATATATATATATATGTTTACATGCAATTTGAATAGTTAACTATGTTACTAAATTAACTAATTTATCTATTAATAGTAATAGATAATAATCTATTATCTATTAGCAAAAAATTACTATGCAGTGCTCATATTTACTTACAGGCTATGTAAGAACTTCACTTACATGCAATACCATTGTTGATATGGTGAAGTTTTCTGTGAAGAGAAGTATTTCTGCTATATATATTTTTAAGGAGTCTCCAGTGTCAGTGCTTCATTATTGTCAAAGGTCAAGCTGTAACGTTTACGTTTCCCACCACATGAAAATCTTTGCTGTCATGTGACAGAGTCAGAGACAGATGCAAGTGCAGTTTAGTGGCAATCAGATCCAATATCCATAACCAGGAATAGCCAAAAGTCAGGGGATCGACAAACATTACTATGAGGGCAATTCCAAAACCAAGATAAAAAAAAAAGAAATATATAAAATGCAAAGAAAACAGAATATCTAAACACAGATTATAAGACTTCAGGTAGTTGTATACTGCCATGGTGAAAGAAACACAAGGGATTAAATACAAAGAATAATCATGTGACAAACTGAAAACAGGTGAATGTAATCATGACACACTAGGGAGACAACCAATGACAAGACATGAACCAAAATGAAATGCATATGGCAACGTAAACATACACATGCCAGCATGGAGGTATGCACAATAGTGCTGACTGCTGCGATGTGCGCTGAGAGCTGTTACAGCTATTGTAACATAAGCGATAATAGGAAATGACTTGTATTGTGGACATTAAACAACATTAAAACATAAATATAAATAGATCAAAAGTATTGTGCTGGTCATTAATTAATAAAATATTTCATCATTGGCTATTTGCTGTGGTATAAGAGAAATAAAATTCCTCTGGATATGCTGCTGTTGGATAATAATCAGTTACAGTAATTAATAAATCACCCAGTGATGAATTCAGATTGGTCTCACTTTAGCATACTTCATTTTATTATTCCGACTGAGCTATTAACAGATTATTAGGCTGCATATACATACACTCACTACCCATTTTAATATTAACACCTGTGCACTTGTTCATCTATGCAGTTATTCTGTATAAACTCTAGAGACTGCTGAATGTGAAATTCCCAGGAGATCAGCAGTTTCTGAAATACTCGCAGAGATTGAACTTTATCTTCATTCTGATGTTTGATGTAAACATTACGTCAAGCGCTTGACCAGTATGTGCATGAGTTTATTATTTTATTAATTAATTGTTTTGGGTTTTTTTTTTACATTATGCTGTGGCCACATGATTTGTTGATTAGATAAATGCATTAATGTGCAGGTTCAGTTGGGGATATATGTATTGAACGCATCAAACGTGTGTTGAACGGGTTTTTTTAAGTAAATATATTTACAAGGAGGCTATTCACATGAAATTTTCACCAGACATCAGTATTACCTCAAGAAATCTTGAAATAGAAAGAATTCATTAAAGCATTAAAGTTATTAAAAAAACATTAAAGTCCATAAATAAAGTTATGTGTAATAAAGTGGAATGACACAGGAATAAAGTATTAAAAATGCTAACTGAAATTTATTTAATACTTAGTGGAGAAGCCTTTGTTTGTAATAACACCTTCAAGACACTACCTGTTTGAAGAAATGAATGGGCATCAGTATTCAGGTGTGATTTTGGCCCATTCTTCTATATATATTGTATTTAAATCTTGTCCAATTGGATTAAAGTCAGGTGATTGACTGGGCCATTCTAACACCTTGATTTTTTATTCCTCTGAAACCAACTGAGAGTTTCCTTTGCTGTATGCTTTGGATCGTTGTCCTGCTGGAAGGTCCACCCACGTCTCATCTTCATCACCCTGGTGGATGGCAGCAGATTCTTCTCAAGAATCTCCCGGTAAAGGGCTCCATTCATCATCCCTTCAATTATATGAAGTCTGCCAGTACCATAGAATGAAAAACAGCCCCACACCATGATGATTCCACCTCCAAAGGTGATATGCAGTGTCATTTCTTCTCCGAACATGCCAAAAACGGTCAAAAGTAAAAATTTTGCTCTCGTTTGACCAGGCTACACTCACCCAGTATTTCATAGCCTTGCCCAAATGAGTTGTAGCAAACTATAAACACGCTTTGTCATACTTTTTCTTTAGTAATGGAGTCTTGTGGGGTGAGCGTGCATGGCGGCCATGGTGGTGAAGTGCATTGCCAATTGTTTTCTTTGTGACGATGGCACCTGCTGCCTTCAAGTGTTTCTGGAGCTCTTTCCGAGTGGTCCTTGGCTCTTGGGCTACTCTTCTGACTATTCTTCTGACTCCCTGGTCAGAACTCTTGTGAGGAGCTCCTGTGCGTGGCCAGTTGATGACGAAGTGATGTTGCTTCCACTTGCGGATAATAGACCCGAATGGTGCTTACTAGAGGATTCAGAAGTTCTTATTGTTTACAACAATAAGGTTGGGAAGGTCTTGGGAGAGCTCTTTGCTTTTACCCATCATGAGATGTTTCTTGTGTGACACCTTGGTAACGAAAGTCTTTTTATATACCATCAATTTACTAACCCAGCTGATATTAATTTGCACAGATAGTGAGTATAATTACTTCATTTCATCTGGTTCCTTGAAAACTTATTTTTCTTAGTATGTTCAATACTTTTTTTCCAGTGTCATTCCACGTTATTACACATACACTTTATTTAAGGACTTTAATGTTGTGAACTTTATATTTCCAGATTTCTTGAGTTAATACTGATGTCTAGTGAAAATTTCATGTGAATAGCCTCACTGGAAATATATTTACTGAAAGAAATGTTTACACATTCAATACTTATTTTCCCCACCGTATACAGGAGTTCCTAATAAAGTGGATGTTGAGTGTACTATTAGTGTTAAAATGTCTCTCCAGGCTGAGAGGATTTAATTCAGAGTTAGCTTTTCAGAGACATTTTTCTCATCAACATGATAATATATTTGGTTATTGGTGACAGTTTCTGATAGATACCTCAGCTTCTTGAATGCAATGCTTTTGTCCCAGTAAGAGTGAGTCAGGATGAATATGTCTAACTCACATTAAATGGGTCTTGACTAGGCTTCGTCTGTTGAAGACAGCTACTGAATAAAGTACAAGCACCATAATAGATTTACTTGTATTCATCGTATTTCTTGAAATATATCAGGTAAGGGTCTGACAGTGCAGGGTGTTTGTCTGTAATAGTCTAATGTCAGCTGATGTTGAACTGCTAAATGCAGCGTATAGCGCTGAGACCAGTGAACTCAGTGGTTATTCCTGTATAATGTCTTTTGGAGTACAATGTACATAGCTTGTTATGAAAGAGCCATGTGTGTATTTGTGGATGCAGGTTTTCACAGTATATCACCTATCTTTCTATCAGGAAATATGCCGTGTAAGCTGATATCTCTCAGTAATGTGAAAAAAATAAGTACACATATCCCGACAAGCAAACATTTGAGCCTCATTAGAACAGTGCCTATTAATAAAGGTGATATACTATGTCAAATGATGTATAAAATTATCATTTTGTAGTAATCTTCACAATTTAAATTAACAACAACAACAAAAAATCAGACAAATGGAAAAAAGTAAGTACACCCCTACATTTATCCATCCATCCATCCATCCATCTTCTACCGCTTATTCCTTCTTCAGGGTCACGGGGAACCTGGAGCCTATCCCAGGGGGTACACCCTGGACAGGGTGCCACTCCATCGCAGGGCAAAATCACATATACACTCACACTCCCATTCATACACTACGGACAACTTAGACACGCCAATCAACCTACCATGCATGTCTTTGGACTGGGGGAGGAAACCGGAGTATCCGGAGGAAACCCCCGCAGCACATGCTACATTTATCACACCTTCAAATCCATAAAATTAGACTCAGTTCAAGATGCCATTGATTAGAACCTGCTTATGAAGTGCAGGAGGAACCTGTCTTATTTATTCCAAGCTCATATCTAGTTTCTGTTGTTCCCTTTGCTATTGAAGTGTGTGGTGTCGTCATGCCAAAATGTAAAGAGTTCTGTAAGGTCTTCAGAAAACAGGTTGTTGATGCCCATGATTCTGGCAAGGGATTTAAAAAGATCCAAATTTTTTGAAATGCATCATTCCACTGTAAGGGAAATCATCTACAAATGGTTCAGATTTCAAACGTCTGCCAGTATTCCAGGACTGGCTGTCTCAGCAAATTGAGCCCAAGAGCAGACTGTCTGATGCAAAAATAAATCTCCAAGACCCAAAAAATTTCATGACAGGACCTAATAGTAAGATCTTGCAACTTTTGGATGCTTCTACAATCAGAAAGAGATTGCACAAATTTGATCTGTATTTGAGGCAGGAAGCCTTTGCTATCTAAAAAGATCATTAGCAAATTATGCAGTTTTTCAAGTCAAACTTGTAATAATAATTATAACAACTGTGTGCAAAAAAAATAAAACATAGTTTAAAATAGACAGTGAAGCTCAATGATATTAGAAAATGACACTTAAGCAGATCTAAAAAAGTAATTGACGCAAAGCAGCAAGGTGTTTATTCTGTCAAGTTCACTATTTTTAAATATCAGGACACTTCTCCATGACTACTTACCAAAGACGAAAAATATACATTATATGCGGAAGAAGTTATATTAGCAAGTGAAGCTATTTTGAAAATAGTCCAATCAATCTAGTATTTCCTATAATAAAATGAACCAAATACAAGATTATTAATCCTATTTCTGTTAGTATTAGTAAAAATGCCTGGAAATTATATTTTCAATTATATTCAAGGTTATTTTATGAGCTAATTCCATATTGATACTCAAATGAAAACATTAAACATTTTCAGTGATGAATGCATTATTTTAGTATTTTAACTCTACATAATCTTTATTATAGCATCTTTATTGTGTACAATGTAAATGTAAATGGTAAATGCGCACTTATATAGCGCTTTTATCCAAAGCGCTTTACACTGTGTCTCATTCACCCATTCACTCACACACCAATGGTTGCAGAGCTGCCATGCAAGGCGCTAGCTTGCCATCGGGAGCAACTTGGGTCTTGCCCAAGTCTTGCCCAAGGACACTTCGGCATGTGGAGTCACCCGGGCCGGGAATCGAACCGCCAACCCTACGATTAGTGGACAACCAATGTTATATATTGTAGAGGAAAGTGGGCAAATGTGATTACAAGAAAAAAAGTTCTCTGGCTTGACATAAAGCATGCCATTTTGGCTCATCACCCTGAGGACACCACAGTGAAGCATGGTGGCGGTAGCATGTTGTTGTGCAGATGCTTTTCAGAAGGGACTGGGGAACTGCTCAGGTCACAATATTATTGATCATTTTTACCTTAAAAAGTTGCTTAAATGAAATGTAACAATCACTAGTAAGTCAGTTTCAGTTCCTGGTTGTAATACTACAAAATGTGGAAAGTTCATACTTATACATATACTTATGCAAGGAACTATAAATAAATATAAAATTCTTCTAAGAGTTTGATTCACTTCCCATCACTTCTCAGACTTTATGTTTGAAGTAGAAAGGGGAAAAGAAAGTGGGGAATAAAGAGGAAAGAGCAGATGGAGAAAAAAAATGGTGCTTGACAATATCTAACTGAATTGGTTCTGAATTTACCACTGTGAATGCTTATTATGCCAGATGTGCTGGAACCGGCATACTGACAAGCATACACATTCACACATCCTCACGCATTCGCCTACACACACACTCTTTCCTCAAAAGAGACCTGTGAATACAAACCAAATCAACCCCCGCCACATTTATGTTTAATTCTGTTTTATCTTTTTCCACCACTATATTTTTGATATGCATGCAGAAAATGAGTAAACAACCAGAGAAACTGCTCTTAAAGTAAGTCTTGGTGATAATCCTCAGACAACAGACACCTAAACCACTAGGGAAAAGAAGGAGCAAAACAGGGACATATCCGTATAGCATCGGGAGTAGAAATGTTGACAGCACTAAGATGGAGAAGAAAAGGACATGCATATGTAAGTGTTTTCTCCAGCACAACAAAAAGAACAGCCCAGGGTCAGGAAATATCAGAGCTCTGCAGAGTGTGTGCTAATACTTTTTATTGCTCTATATAGGAACAATCCGGGTGGATCACAAGACACCGATAACAAGACTTAAAGAAATGTGACAACTTATATAACTGCTGTGTGGGTTTTGTTTTCTGTAAGAGGATTGTGGACAGACTGTGGAAGGTCAGCGAGGCTTTAGAGATCTTATATATGTGGTGACCTGGGAAAACCTTCAGATTTGGACATTTTCTACTATGTACAAGTCACCTGTGATGATGGGCAGGAGACAAGTGCGTAAATGTAGCAGGTTCTTTATAAAGGGCAATCCTTTAATGAAGGGCTCATAGGCAGAAGTGCAAATGGAGGTTTGAGCACAGATAGGAAGCACCAAACTAAGAAAATCCACAATTGTAAACAATAACAGAGGCGACAATGTGATAACAAACCAATGACAGGGCGGAGGTGGAGAAAAGTCTAGAACCAAAACAAAGGCTTGTGGCAAAACATAAAGAAAATCATACAAACCAAAATATAATGACGTGAAAGCACTCAACAGCAGTTGGAACCTAATAAAGAGTTCATAGTCAGAAGTGCAAATGGAGTTTAGATCACAGATAGAAATCCATAATCATGAACAGGATAAGTTCATTTAACTCAAAAAATTTGAGGAAACTAATAAGTTGATAACTCAATTTCATTAAGCCAAATGCACTTAAATATGCACACAAGTTTGAGTAAAATTGTTATATATTTAAGTGTATTTGGCTTAAAGAAATTGGTTTATCAACTTAAAAATTCTGAGGTAATTAGTTTCCTCAATTTTTTGGAGTTAAATGAACTTATCCGGTTTTACAGTGTGGGTAAATTTACTCAGAGTTAATGGATAACCTTAACTTTTTTGTTCCAAAAACAGAGGTAACTTTTATTTTGTATCTACACTAATTAGCCATAGCAACTTACTCTCTGAACATAACCTGGTTCGGAGCTGGTTATGTTCAAGGATTAGTTTGTTTCATAGAGCTGACAGAGCATGGCGTGCCCTTTTGAAACATATCTGGACGAGGAAGTATAGATTATATGAAATCTTTTTCATTTCTAGATTAATATTTACAGGAGTGTTGCCGTTTTTCACAAGAATTGTTCATTTATTTAACAAACCTTTTGAAACCTCACATCACCAACATGACACATTGTGGATCAGCGTTTAACACTGAGCATATTTTATGCATTGCTCTTCATTTTTTTTTTATTTATTTTTTGCCCGAGAGTTAGTTTTCTGTATATAAAGTGGGTGATGCAGAGCATGTGCAAAAGGCAACAGTGTATAGGGCCATTCGTATAATATACCTTGCACACAATTTTGTGCAGTTTACTGGCCATAGACCACGATGAACCACTAATGAAGATGGTAAGAGGAACCCCTAGTGAACCAAAGAGATGGCAGGGTGTCATGAGATGTGATCTGCCTAAATCAGTTCTAATTAAATGACTAATGCACAAAGTGAACGGTCAAGTGTGGTTCATTGTTTCTTTATTCCCTGTAATTGAAAAAGACATTTGTATTTATTGCTTTACCATAAAACTGTAAATGACAGAATAATCACAACTAGGCATAATACAAAAAAGCATGCATAATATACATGTGAAATATTGACAGTAACGTGTTATTTCAAAATGCCTTTATCAAACAGTGGCAGTGTTAATGGTCATCTTGAGTGTTTGAGGATATATCACTGGAAACTTTAAAAAAAAAAAGTCATTAGTAATAACATTTTATACCTACATTTTACCAAGCCACTTATATCATGGGAGGTAACTGACTCTGATGAACTGCCCTCTGGAATCCCATCAACCATTAAGCCCTTGATTAAGGGACAGTGCCAGCTCCTCAGCCGGTGTGAGTGAAGGTGATGGTGGTCCCACCAATTTAAAGGGTCTCAGCCTTCTTTCTGATGGCTACCTAGAACCTAGAGAAACATTATTATAGAAGGTAGGCCCAAGTAATCAGGTTACAGTTTAGGACATTTATGAAATTTGACCTTTTTGGAGAATGTTTTTGTGAGAATTAATTTTGACTTGGCTCCTGTCAAAGTTCTTTGGATCCTGAAGAATTCCACCTGATAAACTATGAAGCCTAGATAGTATTAGCCAATGTACTATGTACAATGTTAAGAAACTGATATAGGGCTAAAAGTAAAGACTTATCTATTAAATGTTATGACATGGTTCTAATAGGAAATAGGATCAATGTTAAATTTTAGTTCATAATGAAAGGGAACTTTTTGTGTACACACACACACACACACACACATACACATATATATATATATATATGATTGGCTTATATTTTTAATAAGTATGCATTGAAACCTCTAACTCCACTTTGCTAATGTATGCAGCTTGCTTTTTCTGACACTGGATTTCCATGGTAACTCATGAAACCTTATGTACTCACCATGGGCATGCATTTAACACTGGGTTACCAATGGGAGGTTGATTGAACTTACTCCTCACAGGTGTTCTGGAACTGGAAAACCCTGAGTAAGCACTGTTTGGGTTAATCAACCTAGACTTCAGGGTTTATGTGACGGTAAGTTAAACTTGCTTTCTGGGATGCACCCCAGGTCAACACAATGTGATGAACCAATGGTAGGGCAGAGGCAAAAAGGACTAGAACCAAAACAAAGGCTAATGGCAAAACGTAAACATAAGCACATGATGCAAACCCAATCATTTTGGTCAAAATATTTATGGCTGTTTTGCAGATTAAAGAGTTCAGTGGGTTTCCATAACCTATAACCTCCACACACACACACACACACACACACACACACACACACACACACATATATATATATATATATATATATATATATATATATATATATATATATATATATATATATATATATATATATATATATATATATATATATATATATATATATATATAATTGACCAGCAGTTGCTGTTGTTGGTAAGCATGAGACCAGCAACGAGTGTCTCATTGCTACAGCCAGCAAATGCCTACCAATATTTTATGTGAATTTTGCATATGTAAATTACTAATTTGATAGGTTTCTCTGGAAACTTTGACATCTACGGTGCAATTTCTGCTACCTCTAAATATTCCTCCCCCTAATCACCTTCAGATGGTCTTATAAACTCAGCTTACAATACCAATAATCACTACACCCACATTTACCTTCCTGCATTGTAATTTTATACATAGGTTGTGTGGGATGGAGAGAGGAGTGAAGAGATAGCGAGGGAAAGTATATGCAGAGGGACTTCGTAAGAAGGTCGACGAAACTGTGGCTGCCTCAATTTAGATATGGAAGGAAGTGTGTGTGTGTGTGTGTGTGTGTGTGGGTGGGTGGGTGGGTGGGTGTGTGTGTGGGTGGGTGTGTAGGTCCCCTTAATAGATTTTTCTTATACTTATGCAAACCAACATTGTATTCATTTAGTGTTATTAATTCCGGGAAACAATTATACTGTGTGATGCTCAGCAATCAATTACGTATTGAATTAACTTTAATGGTTACACTTAGAATTGGAGCAGTATTCAGAAGTGATTACTCCATATGTGGTTATTCTTGAATGGCTGCTGGTCCATTTGTTGAAGTGTATCAGACGGAGTCTACTGATGGAGTTTTTGAGTTGACACTCGACATAAAAGCTCAAGGTAAATTAAGGATAGAGAATATATAAACACATTTTGCTACAGTGGACAGGACGAAAAAACATAAACAAACATTGTCTGGACTTTTACCAATTCTCTACCTGTATAGTTTCATGAGTCTGTGCCCACTGTTGCCTCATATTCCTGTTCTTAGCTGACAAGAGTGGAATCCAATGAGGTCTACTCCACTTGGAGCCCACCCCCCTCAAGGTTCAACATATTGTGCATTCTGAGATGCTTTTAAACAGTGGTTATTTGAGTTAATGTAGACTTCCTATCAGCTCAAACAAATTTCTCTCATTAACAATGCAGTTCTGTAAGAGTAAGGTCTTATGTCACATCAAGAATCAGAATCCCTCAGGTAATTTAGTTGAACCCAACCCATGATTAGCGTGTGTCTCCACAGCCGTCGTGTCCAGAGAAACCTGAATAGGAGCAAGCAAGTGTTCTAATGAAGTAGTCAGCCTGGTCAATGTAGCTCTTTTCCAGTTCAGTAACAAGTGATAATGCTGTTAGTGTATATCACCCCCTTTTTTTTATCTGAAGTACTTTGTTTAGTTAGGCAGTTGGCAAAGAGCCATTATTTTCAACTTTGTCTTGGAAATCGTGACATGAAATAAAATTGGCTTCAGAGTAGAGCAGTTTAACATGGATTTATAACAAAACATGTAAACAGTTTGGCAGGGAGCCTTAATGCAACTGTGTCTCACGTCTACAGAGTCTCTAAATTAACTTGTCATATTTAACATTACTTGGCAAGCTTTAACACATCCTCAGCATTATGGTACTATGATATAGCAGAATGACACTGAGCTACAAAAATCACTCATTGTGTAGTTTTAACCAAGGTCAGCTCAAAAAGCGGCATTAAACAACTTCCGTCACTGTTATATCAACTTGATATCAAAATTGATGAAAGTAATCTTTATTTTTTTTATCATTAACATTTATGTTCTAGTCCTGAAGAGCTTATGTAGGTGGCATCAAGTCTTCATCAAGTCTCTAGTCCAGAGGTCACCAATCCTCTTTCTTTCAGATCTATCTTCCTGCAGCTTTCATCTCCAATCAAAATTCCAAAACACCTGTTTTAGTTTATCAAGATCTTCGTAAAGCAATGAGTAGATGGTCTGGTGGGCTAATGATTATGGTTGGAGCTAAAGTCTTCAGGAAGGTAGATCTCCAGGAACACGGTTGGTGACCACTGATCTAGTCATATCAATTATGACTTAACAATGTTTTACTGCTGATGCCATCCATCCATCCATTTTCTGTGCCGCTTATCCTACACAGGAAGGAGCGACTGTTCAAGTTTGAATGCAGACCAGAAATAAAAGGAGCATCTGAAAAACTTACGGCACAGTACCTGCCAGACATATTTCTCAAGAAAGAAGGCGACTGTCCTTCTGAATGCTCTGGAGGACAATTACCCAGATCAATTTGTGTAGACTGCATTTTATTAAAACGAGAAAGACGAAGAGACAGAGGGAACTCTTCAGCGAAGCATGGTGCATTATCGTTCCCCATTTACCGGTTCAATAAGAGCCCTGGTGTCCTACTCATGAGGGATATTGTTTCATTTGTTATTGCCTCATTCGTTGCTTGGGCATATGCTTGCCTGACATTAAACGTACTTCTTTTCCCACGAAGGCAAATTAAAGTAGGATCTTAAAGAGAGATGGGCAAAAATCGAATGCTTGCATTATGAAACTTGTGGTGAGGCCTTGAAGAGGCGTTCATTTCACTCACGCACAGCATGACAGACACATAGAAAATGACCAGACATGGAGGGGTTTTGAGAGTGCTCAAGAAGGTGAGAATATTAGAGTTCGGGAAAGGCAGAAGAGAGAAGTCAGAGATTGCTGTGATTATGTTGGAGTTGTTTGGCTTGATGGTGCAACACAAAGGCGCTATTCATCACAGCAGAGAGAGTGCACAGATTAAAGAAGAAAGAAGAACAAAAATGGGAGAACAAGGACTGCTGTTTTTCACTGAGTATCCCCCCCCCCCTGCCCTCTTTCTCTTGTTTGTGTCATTGGTATTTGAGCAAGGATCACAATCAGGATAGCAAACAATGGCGTGCACACAAATATCTTCTGCCATGGTTTCACAATACCTGAACTGCCAGAAGAGCAGGGAGATCATGACACAAACAGCTAATCTCATCTCTGACTCTGTTATCCCTTTGTGATTTATCCTTCTGTCCCACTCTTGTTTTATGTGCCATTTAAGGCAGGGGTGTTTGTGCATGTGCGCGCCTGGTGTTTGCTTAAGGCGCAGTGGTGATGTTCAGCACTATCTGCTGAGCTGGTGCAGTGTAAACAACATAGCAGGGACGTGAGTAGAATCGGTGTGAGGGAGTATGGACAGGTGTGCTTTCTTTAGTCACGTGAAGTCTTGAGTAATGTGTTCATGTAGACGTAATGTGTTTGGGTCAAAAAATGCAGTGCTGTTTGTATATAAAGGTCTTTCTCAAGTAATCCCTTAGAAAAGAAGGACTGTAAGATTCTTAGGTTTGTCCCTTGGGACCTATGCACAACCCTCCAACTTTTATTACAATACTATCACACTGACACCATATGAAATCTGTTGAATGCTGATCCATTGAAGGGAAGGAAACGAAACATTCATTTCATTTTCTTGATAGAGAATCCCCTTCCACCCCCTCCCTTCTCGAGGATGAGCTTTTGTTTCTAATGCATAACGACAATTCATTATGTCAAGCCAGTCACATGAAAATGCTTGATGAGACAATGATCAGTGCAATAATAATAAATAAGGCAATCCCAGAGCCCACATAATTCAGCCTCATTCAGGGATGAGCAAAAACACTTCAATTCAATTAGATTTCATTCATTCAGCTAGTCTGAGATGGAGGTGGAGGCAGAGAACATGAGATTATAGCTTGGCTGTTCAACAATATAAAGAATTACTCATGGGTGAAAGCTGATCAAATCAGTAGCAGTTGAATGGTATAAATTATAAATCAGACAGGTGGAAAAATGGTTCCTTAATAGTTCTTGCCATGGTTATGGACTCCATCTTTCTTGGGTCTTATTTGGGACCTCTTCTGTTGCTAAGTTCGAGTTAGAACTGCCCCCAGAGAACACTTTTGGGTGCTATAGGGCTGCTGAATATATCATTTTTTAATACCCAATAAACTACTAAGCAAGAACATGGCTTGTGTTCATAGCTTGTGTGCGCTTTTGGAAGCTTTTATATAAAATGTTCAGAACCTTAAAGGCTTTTCCAAGAGGAATACAATGAAGAATGTTTTGGGTGCTAGATAGAGTGCAACAGGGATTTAAGTACCCCAGATAATTCATTTTAAAACCATGAAAATGCATGTAATAACAAAGAGTTTACTGGTTTTAATGACCTACACTTGCTACACTCTTAGAAAAAAATAACTTTATTTTCTTAGGGCCCTCTGGGAGAACCGATAAGGGTTCTAATATTCTTTATTTCATTTCCTCAATAGAGAGCTTCAGTAAGGCCATGGCTATGGACTCCATCTTTCTAAATGCACATCACTCTTGTAGTTCCGGTGTGAGAACGCTGAGCGCGTCTGGTTGCCACTTTACGCTGTGAATGCTAAGTGTTGTTTTGTTTTCTTCTTCTGTTTGAGTGTCTTTAGTTTTTGTTTTTGCAATGCTACTTGGCCTGCGGAGATTTTATCCGACCATTATCCAACCATTTTCCAACCATTGGGATTTCACGTCAGTCTTCATCTCACCTGCCGCGAGCCTTCGCTGTGTCTGCTGGATTAGGGTTTGCCCGTTGGCCGCCTCGTCACTGTTGGTTAGTGAGTCTCCACTCTCTCTGCTGACTGTTAGTTCGCAGCCTTTCCTGCTGACCCTTCCAACACCTCTGGATGAATCAGTCTCCACTTTCTTTACTGGCTGTGTCGTTGTTTACGGATAGCGTCATTGCTCTTTTGGCGGGGTTAGCTGAATTTGTAGGTGTGTTCACTGCCCAGCTCAGCTGTTTTATGAGTGACAATGCATTGGATTATGCTGGACAAGAAGTTATTTCTTTCCCTGTTGTTTGTGACACTTACAGCATGTCATTAATGTACTCATACGGTTTAAGGACCCTAAACTGTCACCCATGCCTTGACTCTGGGATTTATGAGTATTGTCGCTCACTCAGGATTCTTCCCTGACCGCTCTACCAGACATCTGTGTGATGTGCCTCGTACATCTCTGCGTTGTATTCCGTCTATCTGGACCAGTATATTCGTCATTGACAGGACTTCATCTTCAGCTCGTTTGAGAAACACTGCTTCATTAAGGTCCCTGACCAGGGAGGCTTGTCATTGCTATGATATTAGAGTAGCATCTGGTCTGTCCTAAAACTTTGCACTTCTAAACTTCCATTCATTGACAGAAAAAGCATCCTTTATCCATGATTTATTTACTGATACACAATTGGATACACGGAAACCTGGACGTTACCAAATGACTACATTCATTTAAACCTCCTTACTCTCTCTGGATATAAATATTTGTCTAAGCCACGTTTCTGTGGTAGGGGTGGTGACCTTGCAGTTGTCTGTCGCGATGTTATGAAAATTGTCATCTTTTGAAAATCTTTTGAATACATGGCTTTTAAAGTGCTTGCTCATACCACTCTTCTGATCATATTAGTATATCGTCCTCGTAAGCCTCTGTTAGATTTCTTCTCTGAACTCAATGAACTTCTCACTCAGGCCTATGCTGTATCCTCTTATGTTATCCTGCTCGGTGATTTCAATACGCATTTTGACTCTGTTTTAATAACTTTGGATAATTTCAGTTTTGTACAACATGTCAACTTTCCTACTCACTGCCGTGGTCACACACTTGATCTCGTTTGCACTTCAGAAATGAATAATGTCACTGTCTCACAAACTGGTATATCTGATTGTAAACTGATAACAGTTAGATTTGATTTCCCTTTTCCTGAACCTCCTCACAAAACTACTATCAATGTTAAATCTGTTGATCCACTGTCTTTCTCAGACTCCATTAATGCATCTTCTCTGTCTTCTTACTCTGATTACTTTTGTCCTTCTGCTGTTCTCTCTACTTACATCTCTGCTATCTCTGAAGCCTTGGACAGATAACTAAGCTGGTATCTTCATCTCATGCGTTCGTTGATATACTACTCCTCCATAAATAGCACTGCTAAATGTAGACCTAAGACATTATTTTCATAACTGTTAAGAAACTTATTAACCCTTTAACACGTTATATTACTGGCTCCATGGACTTCTGCAACTCCTTCCTACACTTTAAAAAAAAAATAATAATAAAATGTATTTGTGAAACATTTTCATTAAATTCATCAGATGTTTCTTCTAACTGGTCTTTATCTCAGCTCATAAAACACATCCTCTCTAGCTTTCCTCTAAAAAGTCCATCCTACAGTACTTGTCATTTAGATCCAGCCTTTCTTAAAAGCTGCCTATCTGTAATCTTATCTCCTATTGCTCATTTGATCACATGTTCTGTTTCTTCTGGTTCTGTCCCGCTACCATAAAAAACGGGTGCAGTCACTCCTATCTTAAAGAAACCAGGGTTAGATTCTTCCATTATGAATAATTTAAGACCTATTTCTAATCTTCCTTTAATTTCTAAGCTGCTTGAAAAAGTAGTTGCCTCACAGCTATAAGCTCATCTCACTGCTAACAATCTTCTTGATCCCTATCAATCTGGTTTTTGATCAGGCCACAGCACCATAACAGCACTGTTAAAAATTACTAATGACATCCTAATATCTGCTGATTCTGACTTTCTTACTGTTCTCATCATGCTTGAGTTAACAGATGACACTGCATCTCATCACATACTTACCTCTTGGCTATCAGCTATCGGCATCACCGGTACTGCTATGTCTTGGTTTATATCATATCTCACTGATAAACAATTTTTCATTATTATCCATAACTTCAACTCTTCTTCATGTTCTTTCTCTCAAGGTTTCCCTCAAGGCTCTGTTCTTGGACCATTTCGGTTCAATATTTATTTGTTACCTCTTTTGGCACATGAACCATAGTCATGATCTCAGCTATCATTGTTATGCCGATGACTTGCAAATTTACAGATCAGCTCACTCCATCTCTGCTCTTCCTCTGGATTCACTGAATGTGTGTATTGCTGACATCAAAATAAATCTGGTTTATCAAAATAAACTTCCTAGAATTTAATAATGATTAAACTGAAGTTTTTGGTCCACTATCCCTGTCTGAACTGAGTTTATCTACTGATGGGGCTACATTAATTCCATCTCATCCATCCATCCATCCATCCATCTTCTAATGCTTACTCCTTCTTCAGGGTCGTGGGGGAACCTGGAGCCAATCCCAGGGAGCATTGGGCAGTCATTCCATCTCATACGATTAATAATCTAGGTGTAACATTTGATTTGTCAGTTACATTTCAATCGAATGTAAGTTCTATTACCAAGACTGCATTTTACCAGCTTTGCATTATTACCCAACTGTGACCTGCTCTCAGCGCTAAAGACAATGAAACTCTAATTCATGCTTTGATTTGACTGTTGTACCTCGCTTCTTATTATTCTACCCTTTAAAACAATCACTAGGATACAATATGTTCAAAATTCTGTTGCCAGAGTCATCAATCAAGTCAGGAAATCTGATCACATTAGCTCTTTGCTTTACAATCTACACTGGTAAATTGTTTCCGTCCGCATTCAGTATAAAATTCTCATGTTTCATTTTAAATGTCCTCATGAACTTGCTCCCCATTATTTATCTGAACGGTTGCACTATTATTCACCTCCTCACCTTCTTCGGTCACCTGACTTAAAACTGCTTACTGTACCTAGTTTTTTTTGTCTTTCAACAATGAGTGGTAGCTCATTCAGTGCTGTGGCTCTAAAACTCTGGAATTCTTTTCCACGAACTCTTCATGACACCTCTATCATTGCCTCATTCAAAGCACAACTAAAACATTTTCTTACAGTATTTCCAGCCCTCCTCTCTATAGCATTTTTCTGTTTAGTTATTGTGTATATGTAGGTATGTGTATGTACTGTATGTTGAATGTATTTATGTTTGCTGCTGTGTTTATGTATTATCTCCTTGTTCAGTGACCTTGAGCATGAGCTTATAAAGGTGTTTTATAAAAAGAACTTATTATTATTATTATTATTATTATTATTATTATTATTATTATTATTATTATTATTGTTGTTGTTGTTGTTAAGAAATAGGCTAAATTTGGGACATTTTCTGAAATGAAAACCCCCTCTTCCAAAATCTCTACACTCTACACTGGATGGTTCCTTGGTTTGTCCCTCTAGGAGAAGAGATGGACTAAGTGAGTGTTTCACTATCTGAGAGGATTCCATGTAGAGTCTACTTATAAAACTAAGAACCCAAAACCATCCAGTAGGTTCCTGAACAAGTCACTTATCCATCAACTGCTTGGACTGTATTCATTCTTAATTGTATAACAATTTGTATAAAAACATCTGCCAAACGTATAAATGTTAATGCAATTAGGAAATTAGGTTAAAGCGAAACATTTTTAGGAAAGTACTTCAGATAACACTTTTGTATTCAAAGGTCATTGATATGAATATGACCTGTAATATGGTTGATGAACATGGTGTATTTTGAAGACAAGTAGGGTGGTCCAGCTAAATAATGTCGTAACCTCCACATTGTTTTCCAAGGCACCATTATTGGCCTCGCTTAGCACATTAAAATTAGTGCAGTGGAAATTTTGAATATGAAATTAATATCCTGATATTTTGGCTTCATTCAATGTAATGTGTCCCAAAAATAAAAGTAATTATAAACTGCACATTGTGACAAAATGTCATCAAGCTGCTAATATATATAAAAAAAATAAAATAAAATAAACAGTCTTGACAAAGTTCACTCAATTCTAGACAAAGAACAAGCTTTGCTATGATGGGCAAATCTGAGAACTATTCATTTAGATTTTACAACTGAGAGCTTTGGACACTTTATAAACCATAACCGAGATCTGATATGTGGTACTAAGAAAAATCTTATTATCTTATCTGCCTTGAAGCCAGATACTTGGAAGTATACACAATGAGTAAAAAAAGTTCTTGGAAGGTCCTTTGCTTGCTAAAATGCTTATACTTGGAATCTTCACTTAAAGGGAAACACTCAATTATAGGGCTCGGCATTAAAGGACAAGCATTTTTTTTCTACAATTCTCTGTTACATTCCATGCAGACTGCATCATGGCATGTTATAGGACAGAAAAGGAAAAAAGAATTTCCACATGTGAGTGGTTCTTCACTCTGTCAAACTTGTCTGGTTTTAGCCTCAGCAGTTATTTTAATCCAAAATGTAAGCCACAAATGATTCCATATTTTGGATTTAAGTTAAGTTATGATACCATAATGCAAAAAAACACACTGTTTTTGAGGTCTGCTTAGAACCTGTAAAGATCTTCCCCTGAAATAGACAATATCAAGATCATTACTTGTTTATAATAAGTGTAGATACTGTGTCACTTTGGGAACCACTGCCATAATATTATAATGTAATATTTGAATTAGACAAAAAAAAAAAAAAAAACAGCAACTGGTTTGCCAACTTTTATTCAAAATGTGCCTCTGATCAAATTATCACATTAGATTACAATCATTTTAATACCAGGAGTCCATGATTCGCCTCATGCTCATGAACCTCATGCCACCGTAGTCTCTGAAGTTCCTGTACTCTCCAGGCCTGAAGTACCACATCCTGCCTCTGTAGTGGGGATACTCATACATGAGCCAGTGGCCGTCCATCACATGGCAGGACATGCAGCCGTTGGACCAGTGGTAACGATCCATGAAGGAATCGCAGTCGTCCATCATCTCATGCATCTGACCCACGAAGTTGTCCTTCTCGTAGATCCTCATTCTGTAGGATCCTCTGTGCTGTTTGGGAAAATATCAAATATAGTGGTCAGCTATGTGGCAAACATGTTCCAAATGAAATTGCAAATGTAATACCATACCATGGGGATCATGCGGCAGGACCTGATGCAGTTGTTGCCCCAGCCCCACATGTTCATGTAGTCAGCGTACTCGCCCCTCCTCATGAAATACTGGTTTCCCATGAAGTTGGTGCGGTCGTAGACCATCCAGCAGCCGCTCTCCACCCTGCAGGAGTGGCAGCGGCTCATGTAAGAGTGCATATCGGAACAATCACCAGTGCACTCATAGGAGCGCCCCATGAAGTTCCTGTCCTCATAGAAGATAACCTGTCCAGTAGTTATAGGAGAATGAATTACATTAACAAGCCTTGATACATTTTTTATGTGTTTGATACCGATGTCTTTGGTTCTTACCTTGCCCATATTTGTGATGCCTGGATTGCTTTGTTCAAGCTGTTTCCAACTGGCGAACTGCTATTCTGCCTGGTTTAACCCCTGCATTTATACCTTGACCAGGACTAAAGAATGAGTGCCTCCTATTGTGAAAACTCCTGACCAAGCACAGAAGCCCATAGAGAGCCATAGAGCTTTTGCATGTGTTACACATGTTTTCTACAGAAGACTTTAGAATGGTCTCAATAATAGCTTTAACTGTAGTCTTTTCATCCCCTGAGCATGCTAGAATTTATTGTTATTTATTTGATTTGTTTCTACTGATATAGCAAGATATGGAGTAGGCGCAGCACATTTTCATCTTTCTAACCTTACCTAGGCTATCTTCCTTTAAAGACCATGTCGGTAAGGAGCCAGTTTAAAAAACAAAATAAAAAAGTGCAGTGGTAAAAAACAGTCTGTCTGAAGATGTCTAAAATCTTCCTTGTAAAAGGCATATGGCCAGCACTTAAAGGACTCTGAGAGTTTGAGGAAAATGATTCTCTGGTCTGAGGAGACAAAAATCGAACTCTTCAAACAGAACTTTAAGTGCTACGTCTGGCAAAAAAAGAAAAAACAGTTATTACTCAACAAGTGATTAATACCATCGCTATTGTGAAGCGTGGTGGAAGCAGCATCATGATATGAGGGTACTTCTCAGTAGCAAGGATGGAAGACTCATCAGAATTGAGGGAAAGGAGCCAAATACAAAGGTCCTAAAAGAAAACTTGCTCCATAGAGCACACAATCTCCCTCATCCTTCAGCACAAGGTTCTAGTTTGAGCATGGCACTGACCTGAAGCATAGAAACAAGACAACACTTTAGTGACTTCAGGTCTTCAAAGCTCTGAATTGGTCTATGTCACCAATAATGACTCATTATCAGTATCATTATCATGTTCTTGAATGACCCAACCAAAGCCCAGTCATTCCCAGAGATTTTTTTTGCAAAAAGAAAATTAATAAACTTGTTATTATGAATTATTGTGTAAATGATTGCAAAACAACAACAACAACAACAACAACAACAACAACAACAACAATAATAATAATAATAATAATAATAATAATAATAATAATAATAATAATAATAATACAACTAAAGTCATTTTAATATAATTGAAATGAAATCTATAATACAATAAAGTGTACAACAATCTTAAGGGGGTTATGAATATACTTTGCTCATCTCTATTTGGCCTCATTTTACAAAAGGGCAATAGGTTCATCTGTGAGCAGTGTAACTTCTGCTCTCTTATACATTTCTTTTAGTTTTCATTTAAGAGCATGCTGTGTCTGTATGAGCAAAAGAAATGTGTTTACATATCAAACTATTGAATTTTTTATCTATTGATGTTTACATCACTGTATACTTTATAAAATGTCTTTTTTTATGATTAGGATTCTATTAAAGGTGGATTTTCAAATACAACAGGGATGTCCAGAGTCTAGAGCTATTCTATCTAATCAAACCCGAGTTCATGGTTTCTTTTTGCGAAATCTCTCTCCAGCAGCATTGCTGTAAACATTTTAGGGTTTTCACCTCAGTGAAATTTATTCATTTTCTCTATGTAACCATATTTATTTATTATCTCTTGCTATTCGTCTGATCTCTTTACCTGTCTATCATTCTGTATATTGCCTTGCCTTTTGCAGTTGAGATTGCAGTTGCTTTGTGAAGACTGGTTTAAACACGTACTGTATTTAAAAAAAAATGTGCAGAAAAATAGTGATGTCCAAAATTATAGACATTCCCCGAACTGAAAACTGTCTTATTTGCTCATACTGTCCCTCAATTAATTACAAATTGATTAGTCTTTTGTCTGTTTCACTAGAGCTTGATCAAAACATGACATTCAGTGTGTGAGAGTAAAGCACACTTACGTAGCAAGAAACATCTTTAGGCAGACTGACTTTTACCATCGTGTTTGATTGTATCTGTATTTGCATTTAAAGTGAAAATGGGCTTGGTTTATGAATATGAATGCTACTACTACGACCATGGCCATGGAAACACTGGGAAACACTGGGGGGAAAGGTCAGTGTTAGAAATACTCGCACTGTTAGCATGCATCGTGCAACCTGGTCTTTGTGTGTCTTGCGAGTTTCATATCTGACTGCTTCCTCACCCCCGCAAGCAAGTAACAATCCTCCTGCTAGTGCTACTTTTGGTTGCGTCACACGGGATCCCTAGTCTCAAATAGATCTCCTGTGAACCTTGAAAAACAAAAACAAATAGTGCAACAGTCACTCATATCTGTACTGTTATCCGGTTAGAACGCATTATATGTTCGTAATGTATTCGTATTTGGTTGTATCCATACTCCTTACCTATTGTGAGCTTTGCATGGCAGACAGCCAAGGCAAGGTTTGAACATATCCTAAATAAAATCATTTCCACATCATTTTGGTAACATATATTTATGTTTTCTTAAATCAGAGATTTGGTCAAAACCAAATATTTTTTGCTCGAATTCAGCCACAGCCACACACGATGGGTTTCCCAGACCACCACACACACGATGGGTTTCCCAGACCACCACACACACACGATGGGTTTCCCAGACCACCACACACACGATGGGTTTCCCAGACCACCACACACACGATGGGTTTCCCAGACCACCACACACACACGATGGGTTTCCCAGACCACCACACACACACGATGGGTTTCCCAGACCACCACACACACATGATGGGTTTCCCAGACCACCACACACACGATGGGTTTCCCAGACCACCACACACACGATGGGTTTCCCAGACTACCACACACACACGATGGGTTTCCCAGACCACCACACACACACGATGGGTTTCCCAGACCACCACACACACACGATGGGTTTCCCAGACCACCACACACACACGATGGGTTTCCCAGACCACCACACACACGATGGGTTTCCCAGACCACCACACACACATGATGGGTTTCCCAGACCACCACACACCACGATGGGTTTCCCAGACCACCACACACACGATGGGTTTCCCAGACCACCACACACACAACGATGGGTTTCCCAGACCACACACACACACGATGGGTTTCCCCAGACCACCACACACACCACATGGGTTTCCCAGACCACCACACACACATGATGGGTTTCCAAGACACATGATGGGTTTCCCAGACCACCACACACCCGATGAGTTTCCCAGACCACCACACACACGATGGGTTTCCCAGACCACCACACACATGATACATGCCTCATCACTAGTATAGGCTGGTATACTCAACATTCAATATTCAATATTCACCAACAACCATGTAACATGCCATGTATGCCATGTGACAGATGGTTCAAAGCAATCCTTAGATACATGTTTCCCAATCAAAGAAGTCAAGAAGTAAAATACATTGATTATCAATCTAAGAGATTCATGATGATTGCCATGCACATACACAAACCTATCTGAGATTAAACAAATGTTATTTACTCATCCAGGGTGTCCCCCGCCTTGTGCCCCATACCCCCTGGTAAAGGCTCCAGATTCCCCGTGACCCAGTAAGCTTAAGCGGTACAGAAAATGGATGGATGGATATAGGGATGGATGGAATCCCCTTCTTTCATATGATTCACAGGATAAATGAAATGTCAAACTGACTGACAACACTCCACAACATCTCCACTCTGACTCACAGCACTGCTGAATGATGATCAAGCTGATGAAATAGTAACAGAGACTAAGTGGACTGAAAATAAATATCCAGCTTCCTTTGTAGCCAGGGTGAAACTGGAGATTAGTTCAATCAGCTTTGTCATGGCAGGTTGCCATATGAGCTTATAGCAGATTTCATTATAGTCATTTTTATGTCATTATAGTCATTTATAATTATACATCAATAAGCATAACACTAACATTAAAATCCCCTCTCTAATATCGTGTAGGTCGTCCGTCGTCCATCCAGTTTTGGAGATGCTCTGAACCAGTCGTCTAGCCATCACAATTTAAACCATGTCAGAGTCGGTCAGGTCCTTATGCTTGCCCATTTTTGCTGTTTTCAACACATCAACTGCAAGAACTGACTTTTTACTTGCTGCCTAATATATCCCACCCCTTGACAGGTGCCATTGTAACGAGATAATCTATGTTATTCACTTCACCTGTCAGCGGTTTTAATATTATGGCTGATCAGTGTAATTTCTAAACCTAGTCTCACGCTTGCAGATTCATAATAGCTGAATTGGTATGAAAAGGAACAAAAGTTAAGTTTAGTGTTAGTTTTATGGTTAATGTATTCTTCTCTTTTGTCTCATATAAAATTACCAGAAAATACTACAGGTGAATAGTGACATTTTTCAAACAATAACTATCTCAATCAATCTTCTCTTATTAATATTAGAAATAAGTATTTCTAATTTACATGTATTTGCTTAATAAAACTTAGAAGAAATACAACTTAATAAAAAAAAAGCTTAATAAAACTTAAAAACTGAATAAATTTGTATTTTTAATGTTTAATTTTTATTAAAATTAATTTAATACACAAAAATTGAATAAAATAAAAAATATTTAATAACATTTTTAATTTATATTATTAATTGAATAATTAATTACATCTTTAATGTAATTAAATTTTTAAGTGTACTTAAACTTTTTACATAATTACATAAACTTCCTCTGTAATATACTTCTAATTAGGGATAGGATTGAACACGTAGAATTTCATGAATGTGGAACCATCTAGAAATGTAGATTTTAAAAATGATAGGATACAATAAAGAACGTGATGTTTTTTGGTTGTTGTTGTTGTTTTGTTTTGTTTTTTGAAGAAAATAATATTTTCAAATGTGGTGATTTATAGGGTTTATAAGGGAAATGGACATGTATATCATGAAACAAGATTTTAATGCTTGTGTTTACAGGAAAGGCTCTGGATCCGCCAGGATAAAATGGTCACTGAAGATGAATACATGAATTTGAACAAGACTGGAATTTGGAACTGGGATGATTCAAGCTGTAGCAAAATTTTAAAAAGTAACCCTTCCAGCTTTTGGGCAAATTATTTATCTTCAGTAAAGGAGCATTACATTTTAATGAGGTAAAACATGCATATGTGTGTCTCCGTGTTTCAAGGCATTGGAGACCAATTAATGTGTGCATGCATTTAGCAGATGGAAATCGAATTGTTTATGCACATGTGCGCAGTTGGCTTTCTTTCAGCAGTGCGTTTCACATTGTAGACTTGAAGAAATCTCCGAGGGAAGAACATGCAAGGACCAATTTGGCAAATGTATTAAGCTCAAGTGCCAAGACTCTGCTATCTCTATGCATGCATCTGTAACGCTGATGTGTGTTTATACAGTAGTGAGTAGTCAGTAGTGTTACAAGCATCTTTGAAGATCAAGATGAATGGAGAAGAAAAGTTTGAGACCAGGAATAAGTGAGGAACATTGGAATGTAGGTTTTTCTTTTCTTTTCTTTTTTCTTACAAAAGATACAACATATGAAAAAATGCTATTTTAACCAGATCTACTCCAAATGGGCCTATGAACGTTGGTAAGGTTAAAGACATGTCTCTGCGTTTGTTCTCTAAACATCATTTTCTTATCATTTGCCAGAGCTTTTCTTATCTTTTTCCAAAGATGTAATTTTTGTGATAAACCTGTGTTGTGTTTGCAACTGTGTGTTATCAATGAGCGCAGAATATTTTTGAACTAAAGATCAAAAGGTTAAACAGTAAAGACACATTTTCACAGCCTTTGTTGCTGATATTTACCAAGGGTGCCAATATTAGTGGAGAGCACTTTAGGTCAAACTCTGAAAAAAGTGCTATCTGTCCTCTTCCACATACATAAGCTCAGAGATACCCATGATTGGTTTGTATTTGTGAATGACAGAGAACTGGTAGTATTCTATCCCTCCCACCCAGAGAGCACAGATCATTTTGTTAAGTTTGGCTTCTGGCCACAGATGACTGTGGCATCATCAGGATTTGAACTCAAAATCTCCTGACGATATAGGGTGGACACTTTTCTATTCTGTGTAAAGCCACAGGTACCTATTATCTAGTGAAATGTCAGAAAGTAACAGCTTAGTTCCTTTAAACAAGCTAAATAAAATTAGCCACAGCCAACATTGTTGACATGATTCTAGAGAAATCCTTTAATTCTCTAACTAAAAGCAGATAATTACATTTAATATAGGACCAGTGGTGAAGATTAATTTGGTTCAAGTAACAGTGAATAAAATTAAATTACAACCTTTCAGATCTTTTTACATGTCTTCACTGGCTCGCTGTGCAGAACAGGATCCAGTAGAAAGTTCTTTCATTTGCTGATAAAGCTCTTAATGGACTAGCCCCTTCCAACATCATGGACATGCTCTCACCAGTCTCAGCTTCTAGGACTCTGGGGTCTTCAGATCAGTTACTCTTGGTTGTTCTTGGTTATATATATATATATTTATTTATTTATTTATTTATTTTTCATATATACTTATTTCATCGTTCACAATTATGTTTTATTATTATTTTTATTCTTTGGGTAACTATTGTTGTTTTAAATGTGCTTTATAAATAAAACCTACTTACTTTCTTAAGCTGGTCTGTTTGCGTAGCAAAACTTATTATTATTATTATTATTATTATTATTATTATCATTATTATTATTATTATGTTCTCCATGTGCGTGTGATGTTTCCTCGGGTACTCTGGTTTCCTCCCCCAGTCCAAAGACATGTATTGTAGGCTGATTGGCATTTCCACATTGTCCGTAGTGTGTGATTGTGCCCTTCTATGGGTTGGCACCCTGTCCAGGGTGTCCCCTGCCTTGTGCCCCAAGTTCCCTGGAATAGGCTCTAGGCTCCCCACAACCCTGTGTAGGATAAACAGTATGGAAAATGGAAATGTATAGTTATTATTATTATTGTTGCTGTTGTTGTGGTTCTTCTTCTTCTTCTTCTTCTTCGGAAAACACCACCCTCCACTGTATCCATGTTCACACATTTTATGTTATTTTATTTTAAGTCCAACATTGTCTTATAATTTCATCTTAATTTCATATTTCAAATAAATAAAAAATGCAAAAAAAAGAAGAAGAATGGATAAAGACAACATAATCTCCAACATAATTTCCATAAAATTCCATTTCCAATTCCTTTTCTTAAGAGATCTCTAAGTGCATCCTAGTTTGTTTAGAAACGAACTCATTATTAAACAAAACAAAACAAAACAAAATCTCCAGTATAATCGTTCCTTTGAGTCCATGGCGTGTTTAGCAAACTCCATCACCTTTAACCAGGGTAGCTAGGAATAAGCGGAAACAATAATGACGTCAAGTCGTATTTCCATAGCGCGCAGAACGCAAGCTCGCCTATCAGAACGCAGCTTGGGTGACGGGGCGGGGTTTCGGCACTGTGTAGGCGGGGCTGTTCCGGAGCTATGGGCGGTGTTTTTCCTCCCTGCGCGCTGCTGATGCTGCCTACAGATCCGCTCCGGGGATGCAGGTGATACAGCCGGACTAGAACCGCTCTCATGTGCTGTGTGGAGAAACAGAAAACTGCATTCTGCTCTGCGCATTAGTGGATACGAGGCGATCTGGTGGAGGAATTTTTTGAGCGTAGTTTTCTGTTGTTTTTTTTTTTTGTTGGTTTGTTTGTTGTTGTTGTTGTCTTTTGCAGAGGAATCAGAAGAGGAGACAGAGAAGGCGTTTTTGAAGGTAAAAGAAAACGATGTGACTCTTTTGCATAGGGATGGAAAGCATTCCGTGGCTCTGGGCAGTTTTGTCATCAGACACTGTATGCAGCTGTAGAGAAATGGATATGGACATTTTATCTAATCTAAAGGAAAGATGCTGATGCTGATCGTTAAGCATGTTCTTTTATTATTTTTATCATGATTTATTATCATTTAAAAAAAAAATCCCTAATCTAAGATGTTTTACAATCTTTATCCCCATCCTTGAGACCACGTTGCCTTGTTTTGCATGTTTATAGGTATAGTACCCTATTATTGATATGTATTCCCCTTTTCTTGCACGTTTAACTAAAACAAGTCCTCCAGGTCTAGGAATGATATGTAATGAGGTGATTAAAGGGGTAGACAGAAAGGAGAAAGCAATCAAAGAAAGACGGGAGAAAGAGTCAAAGACGCACCGTGCCGTCTAATGCATGTCTTTCCTTGTACGATAAAGAATAAAGTGCTTAGTGCAACATTGTTTATTGTCGGATTTAGATGAGAGAAAGACACATTTTGGTGACATTTCCACCGCGCGCGTCTTCACCATGATATATGGGGGAGCATTGATCTGTTTGAAATTGGTGCATCGTGGGGAAATCTATACTTGTAATGGCATTTACACTACAGAAGTGAGTGATAAGGCTTGTGCAGTGGTTTTTAAAGTCAGATAAAAACGAGGCTGTTGAATAGTGAATAAGGCACGCGTAATATAGTTGTGCATGAGAGAGAGAGATGGGGAGAGAGAGAGAGAGAGAGAGAGAGAGAGGCGCAAATCGTCTGTTTTTATTGTTGTTGAGTTTCTAAAAGAGGATTCCAACCACTTAAAAAAATAATAACTCATGAACTGATCACATGAACTGATTTTGGTGATACAGTCAAGGACTGCACACACAGTACTGACGTGCATGTTGTACAGATGTGCTTTCAAGACCTCAGTGTGGATGCATGGGCGCGTGCGTTGTGCCTGTTGGATGCTCAGTGCCTCTTCTAAAGCGCGAGCGCAACTCTTTTATTTCCTCCGCCAGCGTGTTGGATCATCGTTTTTGGCCAGGGATTTATTGAAGCGCTTTCTCGACACCGTTGCTAGAGATGAAGAATGCACACACAATAGAGAAAATGAAGTGGAAATTGTGTGCGTCGTGACGCCGCGCAGGTTGCGCGTGTTTGGAGCGAACAGGGCGGGGTGCACAGTGTGTGTGTGTGTGTGTGTGTGTGTGTGTGTGTGTGTTGGGGGGTGTTTAGACAGTTGCAGTGAACAATCTTCCAAACTGATTTTTCACAAGTTTTGAGTAGCGTTAAAAATCCCTTTGTGTATCTGTTACATGGTAATAGCATAATATCCATCCATCCATCCATCCATCCATCCATCTTCTACCACTTTATCCTTTTCAGGGTCACGGGGAAACCTGGAGCCTATCCCAGGAAGCATCGGGCACGAGCCAGGGTACACCCTGGACAGGGTGCCAATCCATCGCAGGGCACACACCTTTTCATACACTACGGACACTTTGGACACGCCAATCAGGCTACCATGCATGTCTTTGAAAACCGTGTACCCAGAGGAAACCCCCACAACACAGATAGAACATGTAAACTCTGCACACACAGGGCCACGGTGGGAATCGAACCCCTGACCCAGGAGGTGTGAGACGAGTGTAGTATGTAGTCTATATTTGACTGAAAAGTTGTAGTATAAAACCAAACAGTTTACTTTTTAAGTCTGTATAGTCTTATCTGTGAATATTGGCATTAAAACAGGCAGGTAAACATTCTGACGTTAATGTTACAGCCGGCTTTAATCACTATTTTTGGCCAAGTACTTCTCTAAACATCTCCTTAGTTGTTACGATTTAACATTAAACTAGGTGCTAGCTTTGGTGCTAGCTAGTGAAACTTTTCTTTTGCTTTAGCTGGGTTAACTGCCTTCCACAGGTAGCAAAAAAACAAACACGGAGTCGCGTTTGATAACAAAAATATAGACCAGATACTGTACTATTTTATAAACAACCATGTAAACCTAGTAAATAGTTCAAATATTTATCCAATCTTGTCAACGATTGTTACAGCCCATTTGAACCAATTTGTCTGGGCAAATACTTCTAAACATGCACTTCCTTAGTTGTTACTTGATTTTTTTTTAGAGCTAGCTAACTTTTAACATCAGCTGATGAGATTGTCCATCTTACTTTTGTGTTTTTATTTTAATTTTTTTTTTCTATTTAGCTAATGGACCAACAACATAAAACAAACAAGTGTCCGTTCATAGGTAGCAGGAAAACAAGTATCACATCCCGGTGAATGTCTTTTATAGCAAATTATATATTACCTAGTATTATAGAAACAGGCATGTAAATAAATATTTTTAAGATGTTTATTTTAGCCACTAATTCTGGGCAAATACTATTTAGCTACTGAAAATTAAACAACTGAGTCACAGAAATTCTTATGGTTTCCATTAAAAATACCATTACAAACACTAGCTAACTATTAAAACCATTTCCACTACCATTATTATTCCTTACTGGTATCCACTAGACATAACCACCAATAGACTATCAATAGAAGGCAGCAAATACCAGTAGGGACCATTACAGTTTCCATTAAAACCAATACAAATTCTATAAGGGTTTCTAATGCTTTTATCTTTTTTTTCCAATTTCCCCCCCCAGGGTTTAAACAGGATTGCAACTATATCTTTAGTGCATGCAAACATTTCAGCTTGTGGGCGTTTCCATTTTCCATTATTTAGCTAATTGGTGAAAAACATAAACACTCTATCTGAATTTCTCGGGTAGCCAGACAACAAACATGGCATCACAGTGAATGTGACTCTGAAAAAAATGAAACAAAAATAACAATTCTAATAATTTGGTAGTATGTTTGCCTTACGCCTCCAGGGTTGGGGCTTCGAGTCCCGCCTTGGCCCTGTGTGCGCGGAGTTTGCATGTTCTCCCCGTGCTGCAATTGTTTCCTCCAGGTACTCTGGTCCAAAGACATGCATGGTAGGCTGACTGGCATGTCCAAAGTGTCCATAGTGTATGAATGCGTGTGATTGTGCCCTGCCATGGATTGGCACCCCGTCCAGGGTACACCCTTCCTTGTACCCGATGCTCCCTAGGATAGGCTCCAGGTTCCCTATGACCCTATAGGATAAGCGGTATAGATGATGGATGAATGGAATAATTTGCTAGTTTGTAATTAGCTGAAAGATGTACCTAATCTTTTACTCAGCTCAACAGCTGATGTTGCATGTCATTAACATTCCAGCCTATTCTAACCAAATATCCAGCCAAATACTCTACAAATGTTTAAACATTAAACATTCCCTTAGTTGTTCATTAATATCCCATTTGTTTATATCTAGCTTTAGTGCTAGACAAAGATTAGCCAGTGTTACAAAATGTTTTCTTATTAGCTCCCATCAGCATTAGCACCTGCTATCAAATCACATATTGATTTGAAAGGTGAGAAATTATAGTCAACACCCTGTGGCACAAGCATTAATAATACTCTTAGGCTGTGACTATAAGGTCTTACATGAAAAACAACCAGCTTATTTAAACCTTGAAACAAATGTTGAAATGATCCATGATATGTTGTGCGTCTCACCTATGAATGCATACAAAACATATCAGTTTAGCCAACTAAATGTTAGCGATGTGCTAATTTTTTATCCATTCAACTCAAAAGCACAAAAATATCACTATTGTAGCACAGAAAAAGATTGAAGATTCAGTTTGTAATAATACAATTTTAAATATATCTTTAATGTGATTGATTTTCATTTGCCATTTGCAATGGATTTCAGTAGATTATCTATGTCAGGCTTCTGTTGGCATGTTTTCATGTTTTTTTGTCCCTGAAATTGGCTTAGCTCCCGACTGGAAAATAGATGTTTGTTTCCCTAAAAGATGTCTCTCGAAGCATACTGACATCCAACCGAAGTGATTGTAGACAGTTTGCAAGAAGTCAAAGGCTTCTTAATGTTTTCATTGCAATTGCTATTTACTTAAGCAGCAATGCGCGGTAAATGTAAACATTACAAACTGCCCCTTTTGAATAGTGTTAAATCTGAACGAAATCTAGCATTCCTTTGCGTCAAGACATATAAACTGCTACTTCACCAGCGGGCATTTTACGATGGAGTGTTTTGACTCAGCAGCGCGACATTTTTCCTTCAAAATGTCAAACATTCTTTTAAACATCATGCTCAAAAAGCCTGATTTCATGGGGTTTGATGTTCAGAAAAGACTAATTCGTGTGATGTATACAGATTGTAAGCGGCGCTTGGAAGCATGAAATGCTGAGATGAAATGGCAATGACACATCAATATCCACATTATAGGCTGCCATGAAGTATTTCGAATGCTCCCCAAAGCTTTGCTTAGAAGTGAATTCCAACGACATTTTGAAACAAACACAACAGCAGCGACATGCAGCACACTTTCTACCCCATTTCCTAATGCTGAGCTATAGCTCAGCTTCAGGCCAACAACTGTTTTGCTGTTTTACAGAGTATACTCACAGAAATCTCTGAAGGATGTTTCCAAATCTGCTGATGCGCACTGAGATAACTTGTAATAAGTGCAAATTTCCCCCATTTGAATAATTGTTTGAGAACCTCTGTTGCAGTGACTACAAGCTGTGAGTGGATTTTAAGGTCTTTCGTCTCCACTTATCCTGAAATGCATTAAATTCACACAATGTCTCTGAATGCTAATGAAGTTCAGGGGCTGCAACGTTTTCTTCCAAATAATCTCTTTTACTGTGCAGCATCCCATTTGTGATATAGTCACTTTTTTTTAAGACCATCAGATGAAATGCCTTTTTGCTGTTTCAGGTGTCTACCTGAAATACTATATCGCAGATCATGTAGCTGTAGGAGTCATTTATAGTACACCTATAAGCCCACTGAGCTGATTTGACCGAGCAGATTAAATATTTGTGTGTCTGTGTGTATGCCACAAGCTTTCAGGAATAAGGTTACGAGACACTGGTAGATAAAGATGATGTCCCATGTATTGGATGCCATTAGTCAGCAAGTTTCAGGTTGTGGATCATGCTACAGCATTGGCTTAATGGGACCTTCACTACATTTTTAAGCTGCCAGCCCTTTTGGAGATAAGGTCGACCGATAGTGGATTTTATTTCTGTTCTTTTTAATCCTTTTTAAATGGAACAAAATATAGAAATATTTATATATATGAACTATTAATAAATGCTAAAGTAAATCAAAGATATACATCCAAACTGAAACAAAAAGTAACACTCAGTATAACTGATTAAATAGTGACATAAAAAAAAACACTTCTAATAACACAACAAAATTAGTCAGTAATAGTTTTTGTTTTGCCTCTAGAGGCCACTCTTGTACTGTATAATAACCATAGACCCGTCTCAGCTGCACCTGCAATGCCATCTGTTGTGAGATTTTTGCTGTTACACCCAGTTATCGGTGCAAAACCGATCAATCGGTCGACCTCTACTGTGGTGATCACATGACAGATTTCCTATAAGTGTTCTGTGCTGTATGGTTGTAAATGATGTAATATTCTACTAGATTTTGATCATGTAACAGTAATCTTAAAAAAGCATTTGATATTAGCTAGTTATCTAACTTTATTAGGCGTGTAGTACTATGCTATGATATGTATCTGTATTGTGTTTTAATCCCAAATTTGGCGTGGCCAATTTCTCCTTAAATGTGCACTAAAATATAAAGTGTATTTGAAACCACAGAAAACCTGACCAGGGAGTAACTAATGATGAGTGAATGAATGCTGTACGTTCAGTGAGGTCTGTGTATTTCGAGCTTCAAATATGACTACTCGATCATGCTCATGTGATTGTAAACACCACCCACTCGCATGACTTTTTGGTTGAATCTAGTCTAGTGTTAACCAGATGCCCAGTGCACTTTTCTGGCATGCTTTATAAAAATAATAATAAATTAAAAAATTAGTACTCCTTCTATTTGTATCTGTATTTATATCCATTTGTATGTGATCTCTATTTACTAAGCAATTTACCAGTATTACCATTTAATATATGAATCTTTAAACCTGTTATCTGACTAGTTACCTAATATTATCTACACTCACAAATATTCCATTTAATTATGTAGAATCGAGGACGTGAGAATTAATCATAAACCCTTAGTGTACACTAAATATTGTTCTGAGATGAGAACTGCCATGTCTGTTTCCATCAGAATGGCCCCGGGGTAAATCAATTCCCAAAGCATTATCACTATGACGTTGACTTTGAACCTCTAGACTTGTCTCACTGTGGGATTCACTACGACCCAGCCATGGCCCCGTTGCCCCAGACAGAAGAGGTGTGACTCCTAAAGGTCTCAGCTTGGTAAAGTAGTAAAGTCAGGCTTCTAAGCTGACAGACAGTAATCCTCTATTCTTGCTTCACCAAAGCAAGACTGTGCTTCATTATTTCTCTACTCCTTCTCACTTTTAAGATGTAGAAAGTGCTTTAGAGGAGGAAAGAACAGGAATTTTTCTCCCAGCCTTATTCTTTAATATTTAGGCAGAATCCTAAAATCACCGAATGGCCCAACCATCCAGTAATACTTTCTAAAATCCTTTTTTAATGAGCCCAATGTGTAAGCCCAATGATAATTTCAGTGTAAGACCAATGATAACTTGTCATCATGTTAACATGATGCCTACATAAGTGCTAAATAACAGCTGATATAAACCTACATCGACTTCTATGTAGACTTATTTGTCCAGTCATTAGCTCACGTAAAGACAACACTTCGAGTTAGCATAATATCTATGTTAAGTGAAAAATGAATGTGCTATTTCGAATGTTGCATAACCGCTTCATGACAACTGATATAAACCTACATAAACATTTATACAGACTTATCTGAATATTCATCAGCTGCCATAAAGGCAACATTCAGCAATTTTTATGTCAAGTTGGTATACCATCTATGTCAAGTGAAAAGTTCACATAAGTGTTATGTCAACATGATACCTATGTAACTTCTTCATGACAATTGATATAAGCCTACATAGGTATTTATATAGGCTTATTTCAACATCTTTTAGCTGTCATAAAGGCAGTGTTCGTCAGTTTTGATGACAAGTTGACATAACACCTTAACGTTATAAACGGCATAGCACATACTGTGGACACAAATGTTATGTCAGCATGATGCCTACATAACAACTGGCGTAAACATACTTAAACTCAAGCTTATTTCACCAGTTGTTAGGTGTCATAAAGTCATAAAGCTGACAGAAAAATGGTCAGCTGTTATAAAGGCAGTTTTGATGTCAGTTTGACACTTTCTCATAAAGCTGTTATAAAGTCATAAATGTTCAGGTTGATACTATGGCAGTTGTTAGCTGTCATAAAACTGACATAAGTGTTATGTTAACATGACACCTACATAAATGCTTCATGACAACTGACATAAACCTACATACACATTTATAATTGTTATGTCAACATGACACCTACATAAATGCTTCATGGCAACTGACATAAACCTACATAGACATTTATAATTGTTATGTTAACATGACACCTACATAAATGCTTCATGACAACTGACATAAACCTACATAGACATTTATAATTGTTATGTTAACATGACACCTACATAAATGCTTCATGGCAACTGACAAACCTACATAGACATTTATAATTGTTATGTTAACATGACACCTACATAAATGCTTCATGGCAACTGACATAAACCTACATAGACATTTATAATTGTTATGTTAACATGACACCTACATAAATGCTTCATGGCAACTGACATAAACCTACATAGACATTTATAATTGTTATGTTAACATGACACCTACATAAATGCTTCATGACAACTGACATAAACCTACATAGACATTTATAATTGTTATGTCAACATGACACCTACATAAATGCTTCATGACAACTGACATAAACCAACATAGACATTTATAATTGTTATGTCAACATGACACCTACATAAATGCTTCATGATAACTGACATAAACCTACATAGACATTTATAATTGTTATGTTAACATGACACCTACATAAATGCTTCATGACAAATGACATAAACCTACATAGACATTTAAAATTGTTATGTCAACATGACACCTACATGAATGCTTCATGACAACTGACATAAACCTACATAGACATTTATAATTGTTATGTTAACATGACACCTACATAAATGCTTCATGTCAACTGACATAAACCTACATAGACATTTATAATTGTTATGTTAACATGACACCTACATAAATGCTTCATGACAACTGACATAAACCTACATAGACATTTATAATTGTTATGTTAACATGACACCTACATAAATGCTTCATGGCAACTGACATAAACCTACATAGACATTTACATAGATCATTTTTTTTTTTTTATAATTGTCAGTTGTCATAAAGACTGGGTTTGTCAAGTGACTTAGTGACATTAACATAAGTTTTGCATTACTGTCGAACATCATGAAAATTGACTGTAGCTCAGTATACTTCTTGTATGATGATGTGACGATTTGTTGAACAAAGCACACAAACATACAATTTTTTTTTACAATGTCATAGCATTGCCACAGGTATTCATAACAAGCTTATAAGCACAAAATATTAAACTCACTTTAGAATTTCAATTGACTCGGGTGTGATAATGATGGTATGATGTCAGATTGTAAAGATGAATCCTTATGACAGCTGATGTCTCTTAAATGAGCATTGTAAAAAGTAATGAATGATTATTTTTGTTGTCATGAAGTGCTTATGTAGCCCTATGAGCACTGGCCTTAGGTAACCTATCACCAAATAGCTTCTATTCATGCTTTATGATGTTCTAATGCATATGAATAGTACTATATGTTAGTGTTGACGTTATATGTACAGCTGAATGCAGCAGCCTTGCACTCTTAAAGAAAAGCTTTTCAGATACATGGGCTTAAAACATCAAAACCATTTTTGTTGCTTGTATGCCACTGTGGGGTTTTTAGGACTCTCGTGACAGCAATACACACAGGATTTTTCAGCCTCTCGCATCACATCACACAACGACGGTGCTGCAGTTTTAGCAGTTTATTTACTTTTAAATTACATAGCTTTTTAGTACTCTAAAAACTCAAATTCAGAAACAAAGTGTGATTACACAAATATTTATTTATTTCACCTGATTGGTTACAGGATATTGATGAATTTTCTATAAAAACAGAACTTCTAGCTGTAATTCAAATCTCAGGTTTATATTTATGTTCTAACACGTTTCTATAGTAACAGTTCATGGAAGGAGTCTCCAGTGTCAGTAAGCATTGCAGAATGGGAAAGTCTTCAAGATCGAAGAGATTTCTGTCTTATTGATTTAAGAAAGAGAAGCTGTTGATGGAATGACTGTTTATAGGTGCTATATCATGTAAGTGCTAACTTGCAGACATTCCACAACATTAACTGTGACTCGAAATGGATAAAAAGCATTAAATTAATTGATCAATTAAACATTGTAACCATCATTTGAGAGGTTACGTGAATGGCATTGATTTTCTTACACTGGCATCTGTAAAGAGGTGAAATATATTAGGCAGCAAGTAAACAGTCATGTTCTCAAAGTTGATGTGATGGAAGCAGGAAAAACCGGCAAGCGTAAGGATCTGAGTGACTTTGACAAGAGACAACTTGAGATGGCTAGACAACTGGGTCAGATCATCTCTAAAACGGCAGGTCTTGTTCGGTGTTCCCGGTATGCAGTGGTTAGCATCTACCAAGAGTACCTACTTTGGATGTTACTTTGACACCTACCACCTATCTAAACATAGTTGCAGACCAAGTACACCCTTTCATGACACCGGTATTCCCTAAAGCCAGTGGCCTCTTGCAACAGAATGTGCCCTGCCGCAGTGCAAAAACTGTTCAGGAATGGTTTAATGAACATAGCCTTCAAATTCCCCAGATCTCAATCCGTTCAAGCATCTGTAGGATGTGCTGGACAAACAAGTCCGATCCGTGGACACCCCACCTTGCAGCTTACACGACTTAAAGGATCTGCTGCTAACGTCTTGTTGCCAGATACCACACCTTCAGAGATCTTGTACAGTCCTTAAATATCTACTTCAGGTATTTTTGTTGTTGTTGTTCCAGGGAGTTTTGTAAGTACCACGAAAAAAAAAAAAAAGAGTCAAAAGAAGTTGAGAAATCCACCACTTTTTTTGTTTTTGACAATATACACTTACACATCTATATAGAAGTGAACGGTCTGAGTTTGATTATGGGGTCTCTAGTATAAAGATCGATAATCATCCAGTCACGGTTCTCTCTTGATGGACTGATGTGCTTAAAAGCTTGCGCTGACTCCTTTTTTTTAATCTTGCCGAATCCAGTCAGAGATACTGGATACAGTAGGCTATTGATTTAGAGACGCAGGGGTCTACGAGTGTGTTCTAGGTCACTCACAAGGATTCTTTTTGAGCAAAAAGATTTTCTGTACTTTTGTGCTGGCAAGAATTTCCATCACGGAAAAGAGTTTGAAATGTCGAACAAAAATGCATACAAGGTGAATCGGATGAGGATTAAATATGTCTGCTTTGTTTGTTTTGGATTGGTGACGAACGCTCTGTAGGAGGATTCATCTTACATGCCGATTCGCTGCGGAGTTTAAAGTGAATCCGAGAGAGATACGATTCGATTTGTTTTCATCTTCTTTAAGGTGAGGTCACCTTTAGAAAACGTACATCTGCTTTTTTTTTTTTTTTGTATGAGATTTTATCATGTGGCTATGGGGATTTTCACAAACAATAATCAGTTCTGCCCACTGGGCGCTACACAGCTTTCAAAAACCCGGAATCGCTGTACTTTCTCACACGACGTGACATTTATCGTTCGTGATGTGTTGTCTTGTTGACATAGCGAAACGCAGTCGATGCGCACTCTTTACACAATCTATCACCTGGAGGGAACCTTGTCAAAGCGTGTCTGATCCCTGAGTCCCTGTGCTTTGTGAAAATAAATGCAAGAACGAGAAAATCTGGACAAATATTATGCAGTGTGTGTGTGTGTGTGTGTGGAATTTCCCGGCGTAAGCATGTGTGAAACTTGCAGTAACCTTTTACGGCACTTTTATTACACATGACCCAATTTATGAGGTGAGGATTGATTTTGATCAGGTTTCGGTAAGCCGGTGCCTACTACAGCCTCGGATTCCTGTTCTTGGCTGACAGGAGTGGAACCCGATGTGGCCTTTTGCTGTTGTAGCCCATCCATCTCAGGATTTGACATATTTATTGTGAGATGTTTTTTTGCTCACCAGAGTTGGATAGAGTGGCTATTAGAGTTACCGTAGCCGTCCCGTTAGTCTGGCCATTCTTGTCTGAACTTTGATCAGCAAGGTGTTTCCACCCATCCGCCTCAAGGTTTGACATGTTGTATGTTGTTAAATGCTTTTCTCTTCACCATGGTTGTATTTGAGTTTTAGTTGAGTTAAAATATTGTATACATTTGAGTTACCATAGGGTTGTTCTCATCAAAAAGGAGTTTCCACTAAGCAGGACCACACAACAAACAAAACGCACACACACACAGAAAATTGTTTTTTTGGGGTGAATTTGGTGTTATTCCTCATTATTAGGTTCTCCCATTGTCCTCAGGGTAATGTTGCCTATTCATTTGTGTGTGTGTTTGTGTGTGTGTGTGTGTGTGTGAATATGAATTTGTATTTGCTGTACATACCAATATATCACAGATATCCCTGGGGTATAAGGGGTGTGTCAACTGTCTAGTATATAAATTCAGTAACTGTCTATAACTATAACAGTTACAATATACAACCTCACACACCTTATGTCAGTGATATATTGGTTAAAAAAAAAAAAAAAACAGGTTTTTATTATGTATTTTTTTAAATTGTATTTTAAATCTTGCTCTGTAGATGCCCAATAATTCCCACATGGGGAATAAATGTATCCTCCATAAATGTATCTAAGCTTCTGTTTCTTCCTCTGGATGTTAATATCACTGTCATATGTTTAGTTGGCATTATTGACTTATGTATTTGATAAGCAGGCTTGATAATAATCATACAAGCAGTTATTCTTGGCAGTAAAGATTAACAGCGTTATCCATTGTGCCAAGAAAATGAATGCCTCTTTTATTATATTCAAGCTTTGAGATAATTACAGGCGGATGAATAAAGGGCTGAAATACAGTGCCTTGCGAAAGTATTCGGCCCCCTTGAACTTTTCAACCTTTTGCCACATTTCAGGCTTCAAACATAAAGATATAAAATTTTAATTTTTTGTGAAGAATCACCAACAAGTGGGACACAATTGTGAAGTGGAACGAAATCTATTGGATATTTTAAACTTTTTTAGCAAATAAAAAACTGAAAAGTGGTGCGTGCAAAATTATTCGGCCCCTTTACTTTCAGTGCAGCAAACTCACTCCAGAAGCTCAGCGAGGATCTCTGAATGATCCAATGTTGTCCTAAATGACTGATGGTGATAAATAGAATCCACCTGTGTGTAATCAAGTCTCTGTATAAATGCACCTGCTCTGTGATAGTCTCAGAGTTCTGTTGAAAGCGCAGAGAGCATCATGAAGACCAAGGAACACACCAGGCAGGTCCGTAATACTGTTGTGGAGAAGTTTAAAGCCGGATTTGGATACAAAAAGATTTCCCAAGCTTTAAACATCCCAAGGAGCACTGTGCAAGCGATCATTTTAAAATGGAAGGAGTATCAGACCACTGCAAATCTACCAAGACCTGGCCGTCCCTCTAAACTTTCAGCTCAGACAAGGAGAAGACTGATCAGAGATGCAGCCAAGAGGCCCATGATCACTCTGGATGAACTGCAGAGAACTACAGCTGAGGTGGGAGAGTCTGTCCATAGGACAACAATCAGTCGTACACTGCACAAATCTGGCCTTTATGGAAGAGTGGCAAGAAGAAAGCCATTTCTCAAAGATATCCATAAAAAGTCTCGTCTAAAGTTTGCCACAAGCCACCTGGGAGACACACCAAACGTCACACCAAACGTTGAGAAATGGCTTTCTTCTTTCACTGCACATTTCACTTCACAATTGTGTCCCACTTGTTGGTGATTCTTCACAAAAAATTAAAATTTTATATCTTTATGTTTGAAGCCTGAAAAGTGGCAAAAGGTTGAAAAGTTCAAGGGGGCCGAATACTTTCGCAAGGCACTGTTTACAGTGTTGAAGCAGACAATCTTAAACTGTATTTTTGAGGTTTTTCAGATTTGTCTTAATTTTGACTCATCAGTTCAATATTTTAAATATATATATATATTTTTTTACTATTAATCTAGAAAAATGCCTTATATCCGGTAAGTTGCAAAAATTCACTCAAATGTAATTATTTAAAAGGGGTGTTTGTCTAGTTAGGGGTTCTTGGTTTTCTAAAAGGCAAGTGAGAATCAGGTTAAAATCCATCATTTAATCATTTAACTCCCCTTTATGCAGGAATTGATTAAACCACTCATATGTAGTTGGATTCCAAATTGCTTCCTATACACCATATCCATCGATCCATTTTCCACACAGCTTGTCCTACACTGGGTTGTGTGGGGAGCCTGGAGACTATCCCAGGAAACTCGAGGCACAGCGTGGGGTAGACCCTGATCAAGGTTCCAACCCAAAGCAGGGCACAATCACACACACATTCTCAATTAGCCTATCATGTCTTCAGACTGAGGGAGGAAATCAGAGCACCCCGAAGCACAAGGGCGCAAAAATTCCTGTGCTTTTTGGCTGGGAGGAGCATACAATCTTCTCCCTGTCAATCACAACGACACAAGCCAATCACATGCATCTGTGAGCTTATGTATATGGAACAGGGTGGACAGCACTTTCCTCAGAGTGTGTTACGCTGCCCTGGAGCAGTATTAGTTTAAAAAGATGCAAAGGTTGGCTTCACATGTCTCTGAGGAAGCACTTGTAGCCTTCACCCTTGCTTGTTGGAAGCTGTTGTATGATAGGGTAGAGCTGGTTGCTGGGTGGGAATTGATAGGTGACCAGTTGGAGGAGAAAAATGGGAAAAAAGACAGAGAGATATGTGTTTGTTCACAAAAGATGTCTGATTTGGTCAGAAGTGTTCACATGAATTGCAACTACTTAACAAAACATAACTATTCAAATTGTTTTATTTGTGGCCATAAACTAAACATTAATGACAATGCATGTTAGTTGCTTATCTGGACCTTTGTAAGCAAGAAATTCATGTAACTGGAACGTGTTTTTGGAGTGCTGTGGATATTCAGCTCTGTAGCCTGGAATAATTAAGCACTGCTTGTTTTTAAGACAATTCTCAGATTAAATGAGATTTTCACACTGATGAGAAAAGACCAACTGTTTATTGGACACTGTCTGTGGTGTTTGAGAAGGCTTACTGGATGTGTATTCACTTATAGGTCCTCAGATTCACCTGCGCTAATGAGGTGAAGAGGTGAAATCCCAGCCAGATACACTGACTCTTGTTTGGCAGGAAGTTATGGATTTGTTTACAGGTGTGTAATGCCTTTAATTTATACCTTCATTGACTGGATTACTTGAGTTTTAAACATGCAGCGATTACTCTCAGCCAAGGTTAGAGATTTGGCATTCGGATACAGTGTAGGGCTGTCAAATTTAGTGAGCCTATCATTTTATTGCCACAGACAGAAAGTTAATAAGCAGTAGAGTTACACTGTGTTTCATCACATAAATGGCAAAAGGTGAAAATTGAGTCATATTAGCCAATCAGCCAATCATTAGTGTGAGTATTGAAAAAAACTGCAGTTGTCCTGGGATTTGAATATTTATCCTGCCCATGATTCAGAAGGGTTGTGTGAGTGTGTGTCCAATTGTGCCCTGTGATGGGATGGCACCTCGTACAGGGTGTCCCCTGGGATAGGCTCTAGGCTTCCTGTGACCCTGTGTAGGATAAACAGCACAGAAAATGGATAGGTGTAGGCATGGATGCATAGTCTTATAATGTTGTAGTACATCAACCTCACTGTTCAACTTGTATGTTCTGAGATGCTTTTCTACTCACCAGTGGCTATTGGATTTCCCTTAACCTTCCTACAATTCATCAAACCAGTTTTATTGCCATGAAGCTTATTGCCTTTCACTACACTAGTCAGAACTCCCAGGTTTTCATGCACCTCCTGTTGTCCTTACAAACTGATGTATGACATCGGAGTACACTAGTACAAAAGGGAGGTACGTCAAAAGGGAACTGAGCCAATCAACCTATTAATGATGTGCACAAGTGTTGTAAACTCACCAGTATTAATGTACAGCACAGAATGGTGTGAAGAACAAGAAACCTCCAGTGAGCAGTGGTTCCTGGCCAGAAATCTATGGTTGATGTGAGAGGTCAGAGGGGAATGACCAGTTTGAAGAAGCATTTATTTGTCGCATAAAATGTATTTGTTTTGTGGACAGATGAGACTAAGGTAGAGCTTTTTGGCATTCTACTGTTTACAGAAAACAGAAAGAGGCCTACAAAGAAAAGAACACAGTACCTACAGTCAAACATGGTCGAGGTTCAAGGATGTTTTGGAGTTGTTTTGCTGCCTCTGGCACTGGGTGCATTGACTGTGTGCAAGGAATCATTAAATCTGGATACTATCAAAAGATTTTGGCCCATAATTTAGGGCCTAGTGTCAGAAAGCTTGGTCTGCGTCAGAGGTCATGGGTGTTTCAGCAGGACAATAACCTGAAACATACCGCAAAAAGCACCCAGAAATGGTTGGAGACAAAGCGCTGGAGAATTCTGAAGTGGCCATCAATGAGTCCGGATCTAAATCCCATGGAACACCTATGGATAGATCTCAAAATTCCTGTTGCGAGAAGGCACCCTTCAAATCTGAGAGACCTGGAGCAGTTTTCAAAAGAAGAGTGGTCCAAAAGTCCAGTTGAGAGGTGTAGGAAGCTTGTTGATGGTTATAGGAAGCGATTGGTTTCAGTTATTTGCTCCAAAGGGTGTGCAACCAAATATTAAGTTGAGGGTGCCAACAATTTTGTCCGACCTAATTTTTGAGTTTTGTGTAAAATGACGTCAAATTTGCCTTTTTTCTTCTGCTTTTTTGTGCTGTTCCAAGGCACTTAAAGGTAATAAACATGTTTATACCAAAACATTTGTCATTGCAACACTTTTCTGGGAGAAATGGTGCATTTTCTGGAAAAGTTCCAAGGGTGCCAATAATTTCGTCCATGACTGTACATTACAGCACAGTGAAATTCTTGTCTTCGCTTATACCACCTTGTTGGGAAGCTGGGGTTAAAGCGCAAGGTCAGCCGCGATTCGATGCCTGTGGAGCAGTGAGGGTTAATGGCCCAACAGTGGCAGCTTGGTGGTGCTGAGACTTGAACCCCCAGCCTTCTGATTGAGCTGACATGAAGGCTATGGTACAACCCCAATTCATAAAAGTTGGGACAATATGGAAAATGCAAAAAAACAACAACAACAAAAGAAGTCATTTGAAAATTCAATTAAATTGGAAACACATTATTAATACATCGTTTGACATATTACTTTTGATTTTAATTTCTTTTTGAAAATATACACTCATTTAAAATCTGATGACTACAACACACTCCTAAAAAGTTGGGACAGTTGTGTGTTTACTACTGTGTAACATCACTTTTTCTTTTAATAACACTTATTAAGTGTTTCGGCGCTGAGTGAAGACACCAGTTGGTCAAGTTTAGCAAGCGGAATTTTATGCCATTCATCCATTATGCATTTCTTCAGCTGTGCAACTGTATGGGGCCTTCATTGTCTTATTTTGCACTCGATCTGAGGCAGGTCAGGACTGCAGGCAAGCCATGCTAGCACCCGCACTCTCTGCTTATGTAACCATGTGCTTGTAATCCGGGCAGAATGTGGTTTGGCATTGTCCTGCCCTGGATGGCCGCATATGTTGCTCCAAAATGTGTACATATCTTTCTGCAATAATGGTACCCTCACAGATGTGCAAGTTTCCCATGCCATGAGCACTGACACACCCCCATGCTATGACAGACGCTGGCTTTTGGACCTGATGCTGATAACAGCTTGAACGGTCCTTGTCCTCTTTGGCACAGAGAATACGATAGCTGTTTTGTCCAAAAACTATTTGAAATGTCGACTTGTTGGACCACAAGACACGATTCCGCTTTGCTGCTGTCCATCTCAGATGAAACAGAGCCTAGAGAAGTCTGCGGTCCTTTTGGACAGTGTTGATGTGTGGCTTCTGCTTTGCATAGTAAAGCCTTAAATTACATCTGTGGATGCAGCGGTGAATGGTGTCGACAGACAAAGGTTTACCAAAGAATTCCCAAGCCCAAATCCATTATAGACTCATGAAGGTTTTTAAGACAGAGACGTCTGAGGGATCGGAGATCACGCGCATTTAGGAGTGGTTTTCGATCTTGCCCTTTATGTTATGAGATTTGACAGGATTCCTTGACTCTTTTCATTATATTGTGCACTGTAGCAGGTGAAATAGCCAAAATCCTACCAATTTGTCTTTTAATGTTGTTCTCAAAGTGTTGGATTATTTGCTGATGCATCTGTTGGCAGATTGGCGAGCCTCGGCCCATCCTTGCTCTTGAAGGACTAGGCATTTCTTGGAGGAATTTCAACTTGTCACATCTCTATTAGTCCTAAATTGCCCCTGTCCCAACTTTTTTGGAACATATTGTATGCATCAATTTCAAAATAAACGTTTTCCTTCAGAAAACTATACAGTTGATTAGGTTAAACATCAAATACCTTGTCTTTATATGTTTTCTTTTTTAAATACAAGTCAAAGGACATTTGCAAATCCCTCCTCTTTGTTTTTATTAGCTTTTTCCATACTGTCCCAACGTTTTCAGAATTGGGGTCGTAACTCAAGTAACCATTCTTTCCAACCGTGGCGATTAGAAAAGCATCTCAGAAAGTACAATACGTAGACAATACGCGTAGGAAGACCCGTAGGAAGATAGACTACAGCAACAGAAAACCATGTCAGGTTCCACTTCGCTCAGCCAAGAACAGGAATCTGAGGCAAATGAGAATTGGTCAATGTCATCTTACAATGACAAACCTTCAGTGTTTATGGACTCGTGATCCCGCCCATTAGTAAGGGGAAATAAATCTCACAGATGACTGGAACTGTGTCCTTTAAAGAGGAAGTGGGCTGCATGTCTGCTTCTCATCATCCATGCTAATTAGGCATTTAGCTCCTGCAGTGCATCATACAGCGCACCGCAGCTGGCCCAAACTCCCAAACAGTCAAAGAGCTCGAAAGGCTTCAGTGACTCAGTGTTTGGCAAAGGGCATGAACTCCGCTAACACAGTCAGCCTGCTGATTTTCCACTACACTCTCTTAATCTCTCCTCTCTCTCTCTCTCTCTGTCATATACAAACCCACGGGATGACTTTCAAGTCTGACATGACCTCGAGGTCTCAAATTCTGTTTCTGTGTGTGAGCAGAGGAGTGAATTGTAAAGAGAATCATGTTGAAGAGAAGGCTATGTGTGCGACACCTGGGTTATTAACCTTTTCCACTTGGCTTGTGAGTCAGTTGTTCATGTTAAAGCATATCATTCAGTAACTGTCTAAGGACACAGTAAAACACAACGGCGTGAAGGCAGGTTTTTAGAGAACGTCATGGGAATGACTGCTATAGCGTAAGTGATACCTAATTTGGGCATTTCAAAATATTAAATGTAACTGTAAATGGTTGAAAAACATGTGTCTTTTATTAATAAATAAAGGTAATAATTCTGTTTTGAATGTAAGAAAATACAGAGACATCGGTGTAAGAGAAATTAAACACTTTGGGATGTCCTGTTCTAGAAAAATATGTCCCGTTAGGTCTAACAGTAATCCTTTTCACCTTGGAACGTATCACAGCGTCCAATTCATTCATTATTTTTCTCTAACAGCACACCCTATCATGTTTTATGTTGTTTTATGTTGTTACATGTGTGATGTAAATAATATTTCTATGCTTTTATATGTTAAAAGTGATGCAAAAATGAAGAAGTGAAGTGCCCGTGTGTGCATGTGAAGAGAGAGAGAGAGAGAGAGAGAGAGAGAGAGAATGGTGCCAATGCCAAGCCTGTCTGTTTGGTGTCCTGGGACTCTATAAATACTGAAAGCATGTTTCTTTCTCTGCTTTTCCTTATCATTCTATACCCAGTTCTCTCTCTCTCTCTCTCTCTCTCTCTCTCTCTTACACACACACACACACACACACACACACTGTCTATCTATCTCTGTCCCTCTGTACTGCCATTTCCTCCTTCCGGCTTTCTCCATCTTTTCCGCTCAATCTCACAAACTCGCTGCAAATGCACCATGGAAAGGTGGGTTGGTGGAGCTTTTGGGCGATTATCGATCTATGCTTTGCTCAATATTGTTTCCTCCAGTTTATGAAACTCTCTCTCTCTCTATCTCTCTCTTGTTCTCTGGGTGTTCTTTTACTGTTCTCTCAGCACAGACAGTGTAATTAAATTTTTCCTCTTGCTCTCTCAACTCACCACACCTTTTCAGTGTATGTTCTGCCTCTCATCGCTCTCTCTCTTTTTAAATGAGCTGCTCTATGCATTTTCCATATCCTTTTAAATCCTGGACTACTTCTTTTCTGCTCTCTCTCTCTCTCTCTCTCTCTCTCTCTCTCTCTCGCTCGCTCGCTCTCTCCCTCATATGATAATGTGCAGCTGTGAACTATATTCGACCTGTTTTTTCTCACTTGCAGAAATTATCATAAAAACCCACTTTGGGCCCAGGAAGCTGAAAAGCATGGTACATTTGAAGAATTAAAGAGATACACTAATTCAGATTTAGGAACCTGGAAGAGAGAAGAGTGATTGGGGGGGGGCCTGGGGAGGTGTTAAGAGGGTGGTGGTTCATTGTCATTGGGAAACAATGGTGATCAGTGATTTGTCACTGAGAAACGATGGTGATCAGTGATTGGTCATTGGGAAACAATGGTGATCAGTGATTTGTCACTGAGAAACGATGGTGATCAGTGATTGGTCATTGGGAAACAACGGTGATCAGTGATTGGTCATTGGGAAACAATGGTGATCAGTAGCCAAATTACTATCAAGCATGTTCAAAGTACTGATACTTTACTGGCATGAACAATTATAAATGAAACAACACAGCTACATTGACTTGCATAAGTAAACACCCCCTTGCACCTGTCCACATTTTGTAGTGTTACAACCTTGGGGGGTAAAAATTATTTTCAATCAAAAAACGATATTACTATGAAACCCATAAATTAGTTCCGGTGCATTCAGAAATCTTGTGATTAGTTAAATAGAGTCCACCTGTGCGCAATTAAAGTGTCACATGATTGTGATATAAACACACTTGTTTCTGCAAGACACCAGGCCTAGCAAAGAGAGAGGCGGAGTTCAAGGTAGGTGAATAGTTATGCAGGTCACTGTGCTTAATAAATACTAGCGATCAATAGATAGGAATGATGAACTTTGTAGTACTCACTACTTGCCTTCTTTCGTACACTCTCAGACTCACAGATTTATTCTGTATTCTCAGAAGTGTCTGGATTCATTATTCATATGTGTGGTGTGCGTTAGAAGGAAGTAGGACTAGCAGAAGGGCCTTTCCTTAACAGCTAAACCCATTTGCAATGAGTGACTCATTGATATTCTATCAGAAGCCAAAACATCCTGTTACATCAGTGTCTTAAACTATTTTTTTCCTGATGAAATTGTATTGTTGCTGATCTTTTCATGAACTTTTGTTTTGTTGATGATGCCACTTTCCCTTTGTGATAGCCAGTTTTGCTTTTGTGCTGAGACTTAAAATGCTATACATCTGGCACAAAATCCCGTTTGTACAAAACAGCATGTGTGTGTGAGTGAACCCTTTTATTTTCTTTTTGTTACCTAGAAATTTAAGCACAATGTGAATGATCGGGCTATGCAGCCTTCACTCTGAGCCAGAAAAACATTATAAGGGCTACACGGGCTATGTTTTCATGAATATGGCACACACACAAAAAACAAATTATAAGATAAGTGCCAACCCTAACCCTGAGTGAGGACTCATCTGCACAGTCTCATAAATTTATTCATAAAAAAAAAAAAAATCCAGTCAACTTTAAAGGGATGATGCTGTTAAATTATTCATAGACTTAACAGACTTAAGTGCTGTTCAGAAGTTACGCAACTGTTACATACACCATTCAACCATAACATTAAAACCACCCGCCTAATATTGTGTAGGCCCCACTTGTGCCTCCAAAACAGCTCTGACTCGTCGAGGCATGGACTCCTCAAGACATCTGAAGGTGCGCTTTGGTATCTGGCACCAAGATGTTAGCAGCAGATCCTTTAAGTCCTGTAAGTTGTGAGCCTCCATGGAACGGACTTGTTTGTCCAGCACATCCCACAGACGCTCGATCGAGTTGAGATCTGGGGAATTTGGAGGCAGAGTCAAAACCTTGAACTCTTTGTCAAGTTCCTCAATCCATTCCAGAACAGTTTTTGCAGTGTGACAGGGTGCATTATCCTGCTGAAAGAGACCACTGCCATTAGGGAATACATGAAGTTGTGTACATGGTCTGCAATAAGACCAGGTAGGTAGGTGGGACGTGTCAAAAAAACATCCACATGGCACCCATGACCCTGTTGCCTGTTTACCGGTTGTCCTACCATGGACCACTTTTGGTTGGTACTATCAACTGCATACCGGGAACACCCCACAAGACCCGCCATTTTGGAGATGCTCTGACTGAGTTATCTAGCCATCACAACCTGGACCTTGTCAAAGTCGCTCAGATGCTTACGCTTGCCCATTTTTCCTGCTTCCAACACATCAACTTTGAGACCTGACTGTTCTCAGGTGCCAATATAATGAAATAATCATCGTTATTCACGTCACCTCTTAGTTTTTTTGTTAGGTTTTAATGTTATGGCTGATCTGTGTATATAACAATTTCATAAACTCAATGTAATATCCTGTTTTGCCGTTACATCGTGCCCACATTTAACTGTCAGTGCATGATATAAAAACTACAGTTCAAAATAATAGGGTGTGCCGGAACAAGCGGTATCCACGTGCTTCTATTTGTTTAATTGTTTTTAGATTTATTTATTTCAGTGCTGGCCATGTTCTCATGCACACGTTCGTCTTTTTATTTCTGAAATTCTCTCTTGCTTGTATGGTGCATTGTATTACATTTGAGAACAACAACAACAACAACAACACTAACACAGACTCTTCGGTCTGCGTTTTCTATCCCAAATTTTTTTTTAAAGTGAGATCTGGACAATATTGAAAAACCTCGCTTAGCATTCTTCACAACAGAAAACTAAATATTAAAGGCAGCAAACTAAATATTTAAGTTGTATCAATATTGATGTTACAGAAAGAGAGAGTGAGAGAGAGAGAGAGAGAGAGAGAGAGAGAGAAAGCATGTCCATACTTCTATCTCTCTCTCTCTCTCTCTCTCTCTCTTCTTTCTCTCTCTTTCTCCTTGTGTTTGTCATTTTTGGCAAGGTCATTCTCCCTGTGCAGCCACCATGTGTCTGATCTGGAGATTTGTGGATCTTCTTGTGTGTCTTTGCAAACACACACATACAAAGAGCTGTAGTCTATAACACACACACACACACACACACACACACACACACACACACACACACACACACACACACACACACGACACCAGGGCTTCTTTTAATCAAGCCTGACATGTGACTCAGCATGAATAAGGTGGATTGGCAAGTGCGTGAGTGTGTGTTTGTATGTGTGTGTGAGAGGAAAACGGTGGAGAATTTTTTTTTCAAAAATGTCTTCTTTAAGGATGGAATGCACCCAATCTCTCTCTCTCTCTCTCTCTCTCTCTCTCTCTCTCTCTCTCCCCCCTCACTCCCACTCTCCCTCCCTGTCTCTCTCTCTCCCTCTCCCTCTGTGTAATTTATGTACGTCTGTGTTAGATGTGAAAATAACACTCTCATCAGTGCTGCTGTAAATCTGATTATATTTACAGCCTTAGACTTCAGCAGCTGTGATCTCCCACATGTTCCAGGAACGATGCGACTTTACTTAAATAGAAGCGTCCTAGATATAGGGTTATTCTACAGCATCTACAGCACCAGCATTTCCCTTAAAGTCTGAAAAAAAAATCTGGGGATAGAAAATATGGACTTATATACAGTACCTTAACTTGGATACCTTTTTTTCTTTTTTTGTTAATATATTGCGTCATGAATATTCCCAGTTGTACATATCACATCAATCACTGCAAATTCGGTTTATTTTAAACAACATGGCTTCCGCCTTTATTATACAGCTGCTTATAAAATAGCACTTGATGCAGCGCATCCTATTATTTTTTGCTAGTTTTTCACCAACAGCTAACTCACCTTTGAATACAGATCTTAGTCTTTAAAACTGATAATTCCTCGCACCTTACTCTTGATTCACGTGGCAGCTTTTTGGACCCTCAAATAACACACTGTAGTTTTTCCTTTCCTTTTCCTTGCAAACTGTGGAAAGTTAGATTGGACTCGTTGACTCTGTGATGGCTGTGAAAACACTAGACTAGTGTTGCCTGTGGGAGGGTGATTCTTACTGTCCGAGTCTTTTTGATGATGCAGTTGATATTTTCATCCCACTTGAGGTTATCTGCTACTGTGTGGGCTTTCAATAGACTTTTGCCTAATTAGAGACAAGGTTTTTTTTTGTGGTGAATTAAAGGTGAATTAATTTTTGTTTTGAATTAAAGGTGTATTACAAAAGATATGTCAGAATTTGTTAAGATTATTTGTCTGCTAGCTGAATAAGATTTTAATGATTTTTTTTTTTTTTTATCGCTATTCCAACCCAGGTACACCAGCTATAAACACGCAGAACATAGCTCAAACTGACAGAAAAACATGTATCTGCTTGATTTGTTATTTAAAGCTGAATATTAAAATAATTTAAAGCGTTGTACAGATTGCATTTACAGACCTGTCCACAAGCATCATTAATTCTGTGTTGTTGTTTTTTTTGTTTTGTTTTTTAAGCAGTTTTTTTCTGTGCTCACAAGAGAATGATCTGGCTGTGCTGGGTGCGTTCAGATTTCAGTCATATGGTGTTTTTTTTTCTTTCCAAACAGACTGAGATGGAGTGAAGGGATATTGAGGTATGTTCATTAAGTGACTAACAGGATGCCCAGCCTGAATTATACAACAGTTTTCCAAACGGATTTTCTAAGCCACATAATACGCTTTGTGCTGAGGGTATGGCTTAAACAATTATTTTTGATCATGTTCTTCCTCAGGTAATTTGGGCAAGTAAGAAATAAAAATGTAAAACATCACCTATTGAGTTTTTTTTTTTTTAAAAAGACCTTTTCGTTTAAAACTATGAGGAAAAAATAATAGACATAGTGAAAAAATATTCCTAAAATGAGGTGCATTTCCTGTGGATACATGCGCTTTGATTAACAAGGTCCATAATTCAGTAATATCTCATTCTGGCTGCTGAGTTCCTCAGAGCTTTCTAAGCTGCTGGTCTGATTTTAATGATCAGTTAACTTCAGTCTTTACTCAGTCTTCTCAGTTTATCTCTTCATCTTTTGTCTTTCCCATTCACCTGTGTTTTTTTTTTTTTTCAATAGACTTTTTTTTCTTCTTTTTCTTCTGGCAGCCGTATCCGGATCCCCCTCTGGGTCCTACGCCGAAGTCGTCCATATTTAATCACATCATGGGTCTCACCAGACCTGCTCCCATGTTTTCTACATATTTGGGGATATTTATAAAACAGAAAAATGACTCTAATGGGAAGCTTCTTCTTTGGAACTCGAGGTATTCCTGCCAGGAAGCGTTTCACAGACGAACCGAAGAGGGAGAGCTAATTAAAATGCAATAAGGGCACAATTTGTTTTGTTGGCAGGGATTTCTGGAGCAATCAGAAGCGAAACACGCTCCACATGCACACGCTGATTGAGTTTTCATTTAAAAGTCATCACTAATGCAGTCGAACTTTGTAAATGTGAGTCGGAGATACGTAGTAACGGTGCATTATCGGACTTGTAGAAAACCATTAAACATATTCAGATCTTTTTTATTTACAATTAAAATAGTTTTACTCCCTGACCCCTCCCCAAATATATTAATTAGTCAAATTGGCAAATGCCTTTGATAGTTCTGTAGATAATACAAGAAAAATCCAAGTATTTTATCTTTTCTTGATAAGGGTGACTCAGACTAAGTGAAGTTTGTTCAATAGTGGCAGCTGAGACTAAAGCATGTTTGTTTCTCATTAATTGATGTTTGTCTTCTTCCAGCTCAAGCTGTCAGCTTGCATGTGTGTTTTATAGCTTTCAAACTGAAATATATATATATATATATATATATATATATATATATATATATATTGCATTAATATATTAAAGGGGTCATGACGTTTTAATTTGTTTTATTTGATAATCTTTCCTGAGATGTAATTATAATTTTAGTAAAGTTTTTTACAGAAAAAAAAACATACAAAATTTTGTATGATTTTTTCCCACACTGTCTCTGACCCTCTGACTGAAACGATCGGTTGTTGTGTCCTTTACCTTTAAGACTTTAACCACCCAACACTCTGATTGGCTAACATCTTTGCCTATGAATTAATTATCAACACCCCCTGCCTTAACAAGTGCGGAACTGTTTTCAGCAACTGAGTGCCAGTGGATGGGGCCAACGGTGCATTGAGGTGTCGATGTCTTCCTGTAGTCGCAGTCATATGCAAACGTTTTTGCCCGTGTGACATCACAAATGTCGCCATATCTGAACAAGCCGTTTTTTTTTTTTTTTTGTTGTTTTTTTTTGTACTGAGGAGAATGTATTAAGCTATGAAACTTGCTGGATGTTTTAATGGTACAGTGACCTCTCATATGTAAAAAGATCAAGACAATTTGAATTTTAAACATGACTCCTTTAATATATCAAAAGCAAAAGCAATTTGGGAAGTTCCTGCATTTAATGAATGAATAATTAGACCACACAACGTTAAAAAAAACCCAATAAACAGACTCTATGTACCTAACTTATCACTCTCTTTTCCTATCAGTTTCATAATACTTTCTGAATATTTTATGGTTGGTAAATAATATGCTTTAAGATAAATCATTGAATAATAAACTGAGGCTGTTAGAGGTTAATTGATTCTCTTACTTCAAGACGGAGCGAAAAAGAGAGAGGCTGGTACAGTAAGAGGATGACTGTTTATGATGTTGGATATTAAAAGTCTTGGTCACCTTAACAAAAGTATTTCAGAGAACAATTTGTGTTCACCATGAGATTGCTCATGCACCCCGAGATAGAAAGAGAGAATCGGAACTATATTCACGCAGCCTTCTACATTGTGTTATGTCAAAAGATTCATATCTTTGGTTTTAAATAAAATAAAATAAAATAAAAACTGTAATCCTGATAATATTCCCATTCTTTACAAAACGTACCTGTAATCTGATTTCTTTATTTTTTGACATAACTGTAACAGATTACTCACCATTTTTTAAAATATTCTGATTATGTAATGCCGGTACATGTATTCCGTTACTCCCCAAGCCTGCTAACAACTATCAAAATTCAAATACAAAATGGTTTAACAATTTTTAGAGGGAAACAAAAGAAAGAAAAAACTCTTACATTCACCTGGTTGCATAAGTGTGCACACCCCTTTATTAATACTTTCTTTTACTTAAAGAACCTTTTGCGTGGAATACAGCACTTTGTATACCGAGTTGAATTGCCAATTTTATTCCACTCTTCCGTGCAAAAATGCTCCTGATCAATCAAATTGCAAGGAGATCTCCTGTGCACTGCTCTCTTCAAGTCAGAGATTTTTGATAGGATTTAGATCTGGGCTTTGACTGGACCATTCCAAACCATTGATCTTCTTCTTCTAAAGCCAGTCCTTTGCTGACTTAGATTTGTGCTGTCATGAAAGGTGAAATGTTTCTTCAGTTGTCTAACAGAGGCCTGGAGGTTTTGTGCCAAAATACATTGGTATATGGAGCTGTCTATGATTCCCTATATCTTGACTAGAACACCAGTCCCAGCTGAAGAGAAACAGCCCCATAGCATGATTCCTTTGCCACTGTGCTTCACTGTGCCAAACATATCTTTTAAACTTATGCCCAAAATGTTCTACTTTGGTCTCATCGGACCATAACACGTTTTGTAAATGGATTAAAAGTTTGATGTGGCATTCATTAATAAACTTTAAGCTATATTGTCTTAGTTGGCAAATTGCTGTGGTATAAGGGGACTTCTGGATGCGTTGTAATAGGAAAAAAACCAGTGGTAACTGTGGCTTTGCTTTGCATTGCTCCATATCACACCACCTACTTGTCCAATTTTCCCATTTTCATAGATTTACATTAAAAATAGGACATAGGAAAACCAGTCAACATATATCATAATAATCACAATTTTGTTCATTACTTAGCTAAGATTAGTTATGCATGCTAGCTTAGCACAGAGTTTCTGCGACTAAAACTGTCTATCTCAGATATAATTGGTCCAAAATATTAAGTTTATTTATTCACAGTCTGCCACATATGATTCTTTCTTTCTTTCTTTCTTTCTTTTACAGACATATTGAGGACTGAGATCTGTTTTAAATAAAAACATTTTCAAAAACATGACCTTTTATAAAGCAAGTAAAGTCAATCGGTATTCTAAGGTTATACTAAGGTTAAAACGGATTTGCCTGTAAAAAGACATTTAAAAGGCAGATGCAGCAGTCCGGGACCTTCAGTGTCTGTGTATATTGAAGTGTTTCAAGAACACATATTGTGAAAACACCATGAAATCAAACCTACCATGTGTAGGTATTGTTCCCTTTTTATAAACATTGTCACTGCGAAAAAGGCGCATATGTTCAACAATATGTTCATATGTTCGCTGTATAAACAAAAGTGTAAGATCATTTTTCTTCTGAATTAAAAGAGCGTAAGGCATTCTAGCATGGGTGGCTAACACAAAAGAACAGTAAAGCTGGTGTTAACAACTGGAAAAACAGCAGATTGCCTGAAAGACGTTAATGAGTGCTAGGACTAGCAGCCTTAAGATAGCTCATGACTTCTGCTTATGAATAACATAAAGCATGCATACTGCGAAGGAATGTGTCCAAACACTTTTGGTGTTTCACCTCAAATGCAGTGAGGAAAGATTTGGCTCATGTCATTAATGCAGCAAAATGAAGAATCAATAGACAAATGAAAAATGGTGTTAGCATTAGTGGTAGCTTTAGCATAAACTAGGCACGGATTTTTGTCCTTACAAAGAGAATTATCTCTTTGTTAGAATTTGAACAAATGGATATAATGAAAATAATGAACAAATACTAATTCTGCCTCGAGCACTTTTATCTTTTCACTCAGCTTATATTGTGCTATTTGTACTAAATGTGAAACCTAGTTTTAGAAATACATTCAAATGGGTTGATGGGGTAGTATATTTATTTTTATTTTTTGCAACATGGACCACCTTTAACAGGAATGAGCAATTTGACGGATTCCTATTGCAGAAGACCAATCGCAGATTGATGTATAACCTGCAGAGAAAAATTGGTGTGAAAATGATCTTACAACAAATTAAGTCAGTGTATTATATGGTTAGGTAGAAACGCCGCTTTGGTAATGAAATAAATTGTTGGTGAACCTCAGAAATGGTTTCCAAGCCAGTGACTACATGTTGCCTTTAAACTAGCAAGATTCTTATACATTCTCACATTCTCATCTATGGTGAGGGAAGTGGTGCAAATTTGGCTAGCTGTTCGTGTGAAAAAGGCTAGGGTTAGCTAGGGTTTGGTAAGTTTTCTTATAGCTTTCATATGAAATTGAATGAATCTAACCACACAGGCCTTGTTTGTTAGTAGTATGACTTCACAACACTGTAAGTTGATGAGACAATTCATGAGCAGAGCATCTGAAACTGAATCATTACATCTATGTAGCTCTGGATCTGGGTAGATAAATCTATGCTTTAATCACGCTGGCACCATTTTGACATAGACCATCATCATGGGGGTCTGGAGTTCACTTTACTGCAATAATAATACTATAAGTCATAATTTCAAGAATTTTTTTTGTTTAGATTATATTGAGGTACAGAGCTAAATTTTGATAAATCTCCTCATTATTAAAACTTAGTAAATGGTAATGTTTAGTAAAGGGCAGGTAAAGTAAACTTAGTAAAGGTTAAGTGAAGGACTTAATATTTGCCCTACGGTTTGACGTCAATTTACACATAATTGCACTTTTAGGCTGCATGAAATTAAACTGGGGCTGTTAAATTAATCTATTTGCATATACCCCGTCCTGTAGTTTTGCAGCTTATGGTAGAAATGCCTGCATAAACATAAGTTGTTGTTTTTGTGTTATCAAGTTTGCACATGTTCTACACAACAAAATCTTTAGCCAGAGTGTGAAAGTGTGATGTGATAGTGTGATCGCATTCATTAATATTCCTTTGTTAGCACAAGTAAAATGGGCAACTCTGTTTACAACATCACAGGTCTGTGTATGTGTTTTAGCTTGTTTTACAGGTATCTTTAGTCCTGTTGCTCTTCTTCACAGTGTAATTATAGTTTATGTTTTCATGAATGAAAGGCATTTCTTTTCAAAGTGTTACTTCTATTTCTTTTATCTAGAACATTCACCATATCCTGTTCTCCTTTCCTTTTGTCCATGGGGAAATTGTATTGGACCGTAATTGCTACCTGATTAATAATTGCTTCCGATTGAAAGTACAAGCTGTGGAAGAAGTTGCGTTCTTCACCCGAGTGCTAGTTCAGTTTAATGTTTTTGCCACTGAGGCCTGTCAGCATTGCGATAAGACATTGCTTGTTAATTACACCCAATTATTAATGTAGGAAAGTGAGGACTGACTAGAGCAAAGCCATAATACCACATGATGCAAGCATCTGGCATTGCTCCAATGCTCCTTGCAGTAACTGAATGCTAATTTGACTGGTTTTGACTTGAAGGTCGACTGATTCTTTTGTGGAATTGACCTGAGATTACAGGTCTCCAGTCCAAAAAAAAGTGCAAACAAAGTTAGTGCATTTTATTGATGATCCCATTATTTACCATGATTTACTTTCAAGATCCATAGTTGCATAACTATTATAATTTATTGTTATACCAGAGTTGAGTGCAAACGTTTGCATAACTTTAGAGCAAAATAAACATGACCTAACTAAGCTGCATTAAAAAACTACTGAAATGAAACATTTATACATATAGAACAATTTACTATAAAGAGCAATAAATACAAACAACTAAACTAATTGCATGGCTTGTGTGACTCTGCTTTGTCTTTAAAACTGGGTCAGTTTTGCATCAAGAACTTGGGTGGTAATTCTTCCTGCAGGGTCCAAGCACCATTTGCACATAGCACCCCAGTGTCTAATTCTTGCCCAGCTACATATAAGATTAAAAAGATGATAGAAGAATATACAGATCCAATTCTGAGACAAGTTTTCTAGCTCAACGATAACACTGTTATTTCTGCTGAAACTGATTGCCTGATAGTTATCATTAGAAATCCATGTAAAGATTGGCACACCAAAACAGTATACCAAATATAAGCCCAATTGAACTTACGATTACTGAGAAACAGCTATTTGAACATAATGCCCCCTGTAAACTACTTACTGACTAAATCATGGCTCTGCGACATATGCTACTTAGTGATTGATTCCCTAAAGTACTGACAAAAACAGCAGGGTTCCAGCATCTCTGGTGCTTAGACCTCTAAGAAAACAGGACTAACACATTCTTGTGTTTCGGCTTCATATAAACAAACCTACTTAAGCCTCTTAAGCTCCCAAGACCCCGCCTTACATTTTATATTAGTTTCACTGAAGCTACTAAATTATTTATTTATAAATTACTGAATAATTTGCTTTGAGATGAACTGAAAAACAGAGACTTAATGGAAGTAACCGTTCATAGAAATGTTAATAACCCTCAGGTCAAGTGATATAAGCAATGGCTCAGCAAAGCAAATTATTAATATGTGATCTGAGATGGGAATCAGGGTTTTCAGAGCGGCATGGCCTTAATGTGAAGTGCAACCCTTTCACCAGTCTTTATTCTGAAAGTAAGCTTGCATGTCTACTAACAGAAATCCGACCCCCTGTAGTGTATCTAATGACATAGAGGACAATTAAAAAGCATGTGACCCTTAGAGGCAAAGTTGAAAATGTGGTCAGATGCAGGATGTGGATGGATCTGAGTTCACAGAGCAGTTTAGAGAACTTAGCAGCAAGTTTCCCTTTCTTTACAATAGCCTCACAGCTGTGTGTGTGTATGGATTTTTTTTTCCATTCATAATAAAATGCAGCACAAGTGGGGAAAATGGAACAAAATGGGATTCTAGGAGTGAAAAAAGTCAATGAAATAAGTGTTTTCTGAATATATCCGTGTTGAAAAGAAGCAGTGATTCGTGGGGTCCAATCAGTGGCCAGTTCTTGCCAAGGTAGACAGAACCCTGGCGGCATTTTATTTTAAATAACCTATCTATCATTAAAAATCCACTTACAGCTCAGCACAGCCATGAACTACAAAAAAAAAATTAATAAATCAACCTGATTGGACTTACAGTTTCAGAGATACTGCTATTTAAACATAACCCTGTGTTTTATAAACTAGTTACTGACAAAGTTTCATGCTTCTGTACCTTATGGTGCTTTCACATTGGCAGTTTAGTCTGAAAAAGAGCACATGTTGCAGGAAAATATTGGTAATGTGAAAGCTGTCATATGGACCGAGAAGCGCACCAAAATAATAATAAAAAAAAAATCTGCTGAGTCACATTGTGTTCATGTGTACATGAACGTTTGTGATGACTTAAGATGGACGCAAATACACCAAGGTTCACTGGAGTGAAGTGAGTCTGAAACCAGACCAACTCAACGGGAGGCAACAGTGGCTGTAAAGTCTGAAACAGAGAACAGTTAGCATGAAAAATTGGTAATGTGGAAGCTGTCATACGGACCACAGCAAACGTGCCAAGTGTGAAAACTACCTTACGGTTTGGCCACTTTTTGCTTGGCCCCCTAAAGACCCTGGCAAAAAAAGCAAAGGTTCCAGCATCTCTAGTGTTCAGACCCCTGAACAACATGCCTTACACATAACTGCTATTCTCAAATTACAGCTTTATTTTGGCAAACATTCTTAATGGTTCCTGAGAAACTACTATTTGAACATAACCTTTCCCCCTATAAACTACCTAGTGACCAAGTTTCATGTCATAACACCTCCCTGACTTCCCACCCAAGAATGGACTATTTCGAAATGGTTTCAAAGGCAAAGCAACAAGCTTGGATTAGAACCATTTTTGGTTATCCCTGCTAATTTTAATGTGGTCCCCCCCCCCACACAAAAAAAGATAAATAAATGAATAAATAAAAACAAATACTAAAAACAAAACCCATTAAGACTAAGAGAATAAGCTGTTGTAAACTGAGATAGGGTATTAGAGTTGTGCCTGGAGGAGAGAAGAGATTTGTAAAGGAGGACCGAAAATTGATACACAAGCTGGCGTAAGTCATTTTGCTTCTCCCTCCGGTTGGGTGGATAATGGTTGTGATTTGTTTATGGATGGTAAAAGTATGTAAGCTTGCCAGACAGCCCGCATTACAAGCACTCAAACTAGCGAAAATCTGCACAAATTGCAAATTACGTACCTGTCTTTCCTCTAAAAACATGAATCTTTTAACCGAAACATTTTTTTTTTTTAAAGTCTGTGGAGCTGATTTGCGCATGGCAGCTTTGCTGGTGGTAGCTTTTCATCATTAAAATATCCATATTTAAATCTCTCACGCAGTGAAGTGTGAAGTGGAGACTGAGGGAGGACAGAGAGAAAGTGGAGTTTTCAGCCGATCGCCGGCTGCCGCAGTGTTTAATTTTGCCCTTCTATTGAGGCCCTTCAGCAATCTCTTTCAGTAGCTTAACTAAGACCCTGCGCCCACTGGAGATAATCTGTACCGCTCTGATTCTTTCTCAAATTCAGATCAGGGATAGAGTGACGGCGGGGATGAAAGAGGTATATTCGCCTTTTCTCACCGCATCTCAAGGAAACATTACACAGGGAAGTCTAACAATCATATTAAGGTAATACAAATGAATACAAATGAGTGTTTCTTTATCCACCTCCTCCTTCTCTCTGTCATCTACCGAGTAGGGTTGGGTTATGCAGTATTCATAAGCTCAGCTCATCAAGTGAGCTGAACCGATCAGAAAGCCTCTTTCTTACTGCAGTTCTACATAGAATCAAACTAACGGTTCAAGGTATTTCTTGAAGACTGTTACTGGCTGTTCTGATGCGTTTTTTGACCTTGATAGCTCTACAGAGTATCGACATGGTTTCTGCTATACGTCTTGAATACTTAAGTTTTGAGCACCTAAATAAAATCAAAACAAGAAACATCCAAGCTTTCAGTCTTTCCTCTCATCCAGTTTTCCCAAGAGAAGCTCCGGAAAAGCTCCAGCTTACAGAAAGAGTTCTGAATACGTTGCTGTAGATCAGATAGTGGTTTAACGGATCATTCAAGGTTAGTATGCGAGTGTGAAATCGAAATCTTTTGTAGTGTCGCAATTATAGTATTGTTTGAGTGGAAAAAATTCAAAAGGAACTTTCGAATGTTTTCATTTCTTGAAACGTCATTTTTGTCGTCTTATACAGTGGGGTCCAGAAGTCACGTTGAAAATCAGGGATTTTTTTTCCATTTAAAATTGGAAATTAATCTTAAATGAAAAAAAAACGGGAAAAAAATGTAATTCCGAGTTTATATCTCAGAATTGCAACTTTATTTCGCACAGCTTTGAATCTTGGAGTTCCCTTTCAAAGGGAACAGGGTTACATGCGTAACCCCGACATTTTTCCTCGTTATTAAGAGTTAACATCTCACAAATCTGATTTTTTTTGTTCTTCTTTGCAATTTAGGCATCCACTTGACACAGGACCTGAAATTTGACAGTAACTTCAGGTAACGAGAGCACGCTAGTATCTGGTTTTCCGTGTCTTGATGAGTGTTGTTCTTATAGAGAATTCCCTATTTATAGAGAATGACTGATGTCTTTGCAGCTTAGTAAATGTCAAGCGGATGTCAAAAACATCAGAATTGTGAGATGTAAACTCAGTTGTAATTGGCAGAAATAAAGTCAAAATTAAGAAATTTAAACTCGCGAAATAAACTCATGCCTAATCTCTTCTATTGAAGCATGGGTTCAGATGAAACTCAGGTGGGTTTGATCTAAAATTAATCACACCGCTCGAGTGCAAATTAAAGCAAAAAGGGGACGTACCGAATATTAAGAAACTCTGACAGTCATGTACATATTTCAAAAATAAGACTTTTCACTCAAGTTATTGTCAGTAACATGTTTTTCTAATGAAAATTGTTTCATTAAATTAGAAAAGAATGTAAAATAGAAGAATTTTCACTAGTAGTCTTAGACCTTTGGACCCCAATGTATATTTCGGCATGTGGCCACTTTTGGGCATTTGACTGGCAGATGCAGTTTTGAGCTTTACTACAGAGCAGTCAGTTCTTACCACCCCAAACCCTTTTTTCACATCAGGGTATGACAAGAGAAAATGTCTTTTTGTTATTACTGAAGCCTTTTATTACTGTGTGTGTGTGTGTGTGTGTGTGAGAGAGAGAGAGAGAGAGAGAGAGAGAGAGAGAGGAAGTATCTCCAACAGAAGGTTTCATTGGGTCTTGTAACCATGGTAACACATAGATAAAGTGCGACAAACACACTTCACCTTGTCACCACCAGGAGAGAAAGACAGAGAGTGAGACAGATCAGAAGAAGTAACTCTTGTTCTTCAACATAATACCAATACACAAAAATGACACACATCTGTTTGTCACCTGTGAATATATGAGATCACACGTGAAAAATATGTGAAAGTGCATTTCAGCATATCCTGACACATGAAAGTAAATGAAAATAAACGAACAACAAAAATGTTTGTAAAGCAGAACATGAGAATCAAATGAAATTGATCAAAACAATCAATCAAATGATTCATGAATAAAATATGACATGAATTAATTGTTTAAAACGGCACGTATGAATCAAATTAATCATGTAAAACAGCACGAGTTAAATTAATCATATGTAAAGCATCACATGTGAAAAAAGATGAATCATGTAAAACAGAACATACGAATCAAGTGAATCATATGTAAAGCATCACGTGAAAATAACTAAATCATCTTAAGCAGCACATATGAATCAAACGAATCATGTAAAACAACACATAAGAATCAAATGAATCGTGTAAAGTATCACATGTGAAAGCAAGTGAATCATGTAAAACTGCAAATATAAATCAAATGAATCATGTAAAGCAGCACATACTGTGTGAATAATTTGTAAAACAGCACATGTGGAAATAAACGAATCATGTTTAAAAAGATTGCATATGAAGGTAAATGAATCATTTGCCATGTGAATCATGTGATGTGGCTTTTCTATAAGTGCACTGATTGCATAGACACACACATTTGGATATTTCTTTCTGAACAGAAATCTGTTTCTGATTTTTGTTTTAAAATAAGCATATTATTGATTATGACAATTCGGGAAAATGACACCCCCTATCTCTGTGTTATGACGAATTGCTGCCGAAATTAAGCAGTTAAGCTTTGATTGCTATTAATTGCACGTCATTCATTATTTCATTAAGGTCTGTGCTCCAAATTAGTGGGTTGATGTCAATGCAAATCTCACTTGGAATAATTAATCTCATTTTGTGTCCTTCACAAACAAACCTGGCTTCATGAGATCAAGTGGGCCAGGATTAAAATAGAACCAATTGTATTTTAAAAAAAGAAGTACATCTTAAGTTGTCATCGGGAGCTCTCGTGCACTATATGACCTAATTCTGCCTCTCTCTTTCTATTCGTCTCTCTAAGCAGATGTCCCTCTAGAGTCCAGACCCTTTCCACCCGTTTCATCCCAGTACATTAAAATTGGAGTAGAAAGTGGAATAATGAAAGATATACACATGAAGTTAGTGTCCATTGTGGCAATGTTTCCAGTAAAAGGTTAAGAAGCTCACTGAAAAATTCATTACCTACTGTTCATCTCATGACATACCGCAACAACCATGGACATGACGTGTGAGTAGGAATCATCACATTTCAGTTCGGGTTCATAGACTCTTGTGCATGTTGTGGTAAGACATGAGGGGAAATGTTGGTTAAACTACCGTGGGTGTGTGCTTAACAATGCATAGAGTCGCTTGCTCTTTCTGAATGTGTCTGAAGTAGAAAGTGGATAGACGTCAGATATATGCACTAGTCTCAATGGCCGGAGTCACACTGCTTGTTCATATTCTGCATGATTCATCAGCCATCACCTGATACATAAATTCCTTGTCATCCACTCAAATGTAATTAATTTTAGTCTTAATGCTTAAAAAGTATACTAGCCAAACATAATAGCCCTGGTTATTATTGTTTTTCTCAGTATTATGTGTCAAAATAAGAATAAAATAAATATCGCTGCAAGCCGCAATTAAGGGGCCAAGCACCACCTCTTTGCAACAGAGGAAAATCAGAAGGCATTGGACCACCAGGGCTTGTTCCCAAGGAGAGATACTACATTTGAAGGCAAAACATCAAGCTGTGGATATTATAGTCTTCCTGTTTTCAATCGCCCTCCCACGTTGCAAACAAACTCAAAGCTTATTTGTTTACATCAGGTCATGTAGCTAAATTGAATTTTGTTCGGGCTGGTCTCATGATGCTATGATCTAAACTTCCGGATTATTTAACTAAATTTGTAAGAGGAGATCAAAAATATTGCTTAAATGCTAACTGTTTTTTAAAAAATGGCAGGAAATCCCAAATTTTCCCTAAATCCAATAGTTTTTTGCGGCGCCGAAATGATGTTTTACGACATTGCGTTGGAGTTTTTATAGCAAATGTATATCGAAATTTGCTCTATTGATGGTGCTAGATTGCTTGAAGGATGTACAACAGAATACAAAGTGCTTGGGCCCCTAATAATAATAATAATAATAATAATAATAATAATAATAATAATAATCTCTTATTCAATTGTTGAATTGATTTGTCGGTTTATAGAATTGTGGGATAGACTTGAATTGTTAGTGGGCTGAAAGAAGTCAATGGGGTCAGACTGAGTCACACGCTGTCTATGTCTGTCTGTCATTCTCAATCTGTACGTGTCCTTCTTTCTTGAACAGAATGACTCACACAGATGAAGGACATTTTTCTTGCTTTAGTTCAGCCCATTCCAACCTCTATCTGATGTCTGAATGTGTAATGTGAGGCTTACTGAGGGCTGAGCTCACACACTCAGCAAGACTGTATAATAAAAATATTGATTATTTAGTCTATGTTATGTAGCACACTGTAGCACACACTGTGATACTTCCTTTAGAAGAAAATGCATTTCATTGAAAATGGCAGAGAATAGTACACACACAGAGAGAGGGGGGTCGGGGGGCAGTCTTTTAAAGTAAGATCGGAACATCTTACATTAAACTCTTGACATAACTTGTGTTCTAGCACTTGTGTTTCAGTTTTCTACTTTATACTGGCCTTTATTGATTTTTTTTAAATTTGATTGAACATAATTAAACAAAACTTGGAAGGTAAGACCTTCTCCCAATGATCAAGACCATAGGGTCATTGGTCACTGTTATATAGTTGTAGAAAAGTGAGTTACCAGTTAAAAAAAAATACCAAAATTTAAAATACCATCACCTTGGTCAGCTTGCTTGATAAATAAAGGTAATATTAATATCTTGTTTTTTGTTTTTTTTTCTTAATCTAGTGATCTGTTATTTAATTAAGGCTAGCTACAGTGGTGTGAAAAAGTGTTTGCCCCCTTCCTCATTTCCTGTTCCTTTGCATGTTTGTCACACTTAAGTGTTTCGGAACATCAAACCAATTTAAACAATAGTCAAGGACAACACAAGTAAACACAAAATGCAATTTGTAAATGAAGGTGTTTATTATTAAAGGTGAAAAAAAATCCAAACCATCATGGCCCTGTGTGAAAAAGTGATTGCCCCCTAAACCTAATAACTGGTTGGGCCACCCTTAGCAGCAACAACTGCAACCAAGCGTTTGCGATAACGTGCAATGAGGCTTTTACAGCGTCCTGGAGGAATTTTGGCCCACTCATCTTTGCAGAATTGTCCTAATTCAGTTACATTAGAGGGTTTTCGAGCATGAACGGCCTTTTTAAGGTCATACCACAACATCTCAATAGGATTCAGGTCAGGACTTTGGCTAGGCCACTCCAAAGTCTTCATTTTGTTTTTCTTCAGCCATTCGGTGGTGGACTTGCTGGTGTGTTTAGGATCATTGTCCTGCTGCAGAACCCAAGTTCGTTTCAGCTTGAGTACACGAACAGATGGTCGGACATTCTCCTTCAGGATCTCTTGGTAGACAGCAGAATTCATAGTACCTTTTATCACGGCAAGTCTTCCAGGTCCTGAAGCAGCAAAACAACCCCAGACCATCACATTACCACCACCATATTTTACTGTTGGTATAATGTTCTTTTTATGAAATGCAGTGTTCCTTCTACGCCAGATATACTTGGACACACACCTTCCAAAGAGTTCCACTTTTGTCTCATCGGTCCACAGAATGTTGTCCCAAAAGTCTTGGGGATCATCAAGATGTGTTGTGGAGAAATTGAGACGAGCTTTGATGTTCTTTTTGCTCAGCAGTGGTTTTCTCCTTGGAACTCTGCCACATTTTTCCCCCCTTTTTTAAAACATGCAGGCCATTTTGCCCCGCCCTTTTCCGGTGGGGGGGGGCGGGCGGGTGCTTCTTTTCCCGGGCTGGGGGGGGTTTTTTTGGGTTGGGTGGGGGGGGGGTGGTTTTTTCCTTTTTGCCGTCTGTTCCTTCCCCCCTTGCCGGGTTGGGTTCCGGCCCCCCCCCCCCCCCCCCTGGGAAGGTTCACCACTGTTCCATGTCTTCGCCATTTGTGGATAATGGCTCTCACTGTGGTTCGCTGGATTCCCAAAGCTTTGGAAATGGCTTTATAGCCCTTTCCAGACTGATAGATCTCAATTACTTTCTTTCTCAATTGTTCCTGAATTTCTTTGGGTCTCGGCATGATGTGTAGCTTTTAAGGATCTTCTGGTGGACCTTACTGTGTCAAGCAGCTCCTATTTAAGTGATGCCTTGATTGTGAACAGGTGTGGCAATAATCAGGCCTGGGTGTGGCTAGAGAAATTGAACTCAGGTGTGGACAACCACGGTTATAGTATGTTTTAACAAGGGGGGCAATCACTTTTTCACACAGGGCCATGATGGTTTGGATTTTTTTTCACCTTTAATAATAAACACCTTCATTTACAAATTGCATTTTGTGTTTACTTGTGTTGTCCTTGACTATTGTTTAAATTGGTTTGATGTTCCGAAACACTTAAGTGTGACAAACATGCAAAGGAACAGGAAATGAGGAAGGGGGCAAACACTTTTTCACACCACTGTAAGCGTTATGTTGTAGTATTAGTTGATGTGAAAAATGTTCTTGGTATTTGGTATAAAATAATCTGGCTATATGTCACGTAATGGAGGCTGAGACGGAAGCAAGTGCAGGTATGGCAGTTTAATCAAACAATCAGAAGTCCAAAAGATCAGGCAGATCAGAGTACAAGGCAGGCAACCAGGCAAAACCAGACAGGGTGGAAAATCGAGGTCAACAGAGTAAACAAAGTCAATAACCAGAAAAGCAAACACGATATAAGGCTTAGAAATATGCCAGCGACTAAGCAACTGAGCGTAATACTTTGCAAAGTTATAGTCTCTTTATACTGTGGTTGTGAGTGCTGTGTATTGGATGCATGGTGTGCGTGATTAGAATGAACGTGAGTGTTCTGGGAATTGGAGTCCATGGCGGCCATGTTTGTAGGCCGCAGTGCAGGTTGGGCAATGTTTTCACTAGTTTGCTGTGATATGACACTATAAATCAATGAATTAAATATATCAATGCATTAATCGATGATCAAAATAAACGAGGGTAATTAGAGTCTAGAATCCTGATTATAGTTTACCACATCCTTTATAGAAAAGCATGATGTCAAATGTAAAGTGTCGAAGCATCACTGGGTATGCGGCCAACATCATCTCATTGTTCTCTGATTACACATGCAGACAGAAAAAAAAAAATATTATCATAAAATCAATTACAGCTTCGTAGTAACTGTATGAGGATAATTCATATTGCTACACATCGTTGTTAATGTGTAATTATTGTTGTTCATTGCTGAGCGGATCTTATTATAGAGGGCGCTTGGCATAGCAGGCTTGTTTTCTGCCATGCGCACACACACACACACACACACACACACGCACAGATGCTTTTAGGAAACATCATAGGAAAAAGAAAAGATTATAGATTATATTTGCAGTCTGAACACACCTACCCTGAATATGTGGAAGAAGTGAGCCTAAAGGTGCATAAAGTGAGAAGATTTTAGTAAATATAATCAGGTTGCATCTGTCTGTAACTCAGTGTCCCTGAAACCTCTTGATCTAAGGAAGAAAGGGAAACTCAGATAGGTGGAGAGCATGTGTTTGACTCTAAAGGAGGTCATGGAGTGTGTGCTTGTACTGTGTATAGGTGAAACACTGACATTTAGATGTTACATGAGTAAAGATCTATGAAATCAACTGAAAGTGTCTCTCCAGAATAGAATAGAATAAAATATACCGTTAATAATACTAAAAAGGATATAATATAAATCAGATTTATTGGATTAGACTATAACCGTATTGTTTTATTAGAATAGAATAGAATATAGCTTTAATAAAAATATAATACTATATTATAGAAATCAGCTTTACTGCAATAAACTACAATAGAATATTGGTTTAATAGAATAGAATAGATCATACACCAGCTCCATTGCAATAGAATAGAACAGAATAAAACATAATCTTGTTCAGCTGCAATATAATACAATAGAAAATAATGCAGCTTCATTGCAATAGAACAGAACAGAGTATCACTCAAATATGAAATAAAATAGAGTAGAACATAAACAAGCTGCAGTGCAGTAGAATAGAACAGAACATAAGTCATCTTTGTTGCAATAATTTGCACACCCTTCTCAGCCTTTCTCCAATGCCATAATGAACCCCCCCCATCCTCGTTTCCCTCTCTGTCTGAAGACGTGATCATATAGACTGTATGAATTATTCACGTTGCCTTTCAGCAACATTTGAAGCAACATTGTGAGTAACATATGGGTTTATGAGATGTGCAAATCATTGCAGTCTGTTTTTATTGACGTTTTACACAGCGTCCCAACTTTTTTGGAATTGGGGTTGTAGAGTAGATCATACACCAGCTGCATTGCAATCAATATTTCTGCTGTTGCCTACAACAATGGCTACAACTCCAATCCCAAATGACATCCATGATAGATAAACGTGTGTGTGTGTATTAATTGTATTCTCTTTATCCAATATATCAACAGTAATATAATCCTGTCTGTGCCTCAGTTCTATATCATATGACTTGCACTGTTCATAAATGTTGTTAGGCTGCATATACCAGCACTGATGTTCAGGATGTAAACAGAGCTGTAAAATAATCCACAGTATACACGAAACAGCATACTGTACTGTAACTCAGTATGGATGCAATGCTGAGTTTGGTTAAAGTGCTGAAAGTGGGTCATAATGAATATGAAATGTGATGTGTGTGTGTGTGTGTGTGTGAGAGAGAGAGAGAGAGAGAGAGAGAGAGAGAGAGAGAGAGAAGATTTTGTAATAATTAAGGATGCAAAAGAAGAGAAGAGAAGGAAGTGAAATTCAGACGTTTTAAATGTATATGTGAAGGTGTTGGTACGCCAGTTCTAAATATACTGTGTACGAACAGGTTTCCGAAAACTGTACATGTTTGTGTTCAAGATTTCAAATCAATCCTGAGTTAGTACAACTCAAGCCTGGCTTGATTTGTAATAATTTAAACTGTTGTTTGCAGAATAAATCATGGTGTGAGCAGGTAAACATCCATCTATCCATCCATTTTCCGTACCGCTTTTCCCGCTTTTCCTACACTGGATTGCATGGAAGGATGGAGCCTATCCCAGGGTATAATCAGGAGGCACACTGGATGGGGTGCCAATCCATCAAAGCGCACAATTGCACACAAACACTCAAACAACTCAAACAATTTGGAAACGCCAATTAGCCTACAATGGACTGGGGTAGGAAACTGGATTACTTGGAGGAAACCCCCGAAGCATTGGGAGAACATGCAATCTCCTTGCACTGAGGGCAAAGATGAGATTCGAACCCCCAACCCCGAACATGTGAGGCAAATCTGCTAACCACTAAGCCATCGTGTCCCCTGAGAGGGTAAACAATGCCCGAGAAAGGTTTTCCAACCTTCTATTGGAGGTCACAACAAATTTCTGAAAAGAGCTACACCTGGAGACCAGAGTTCAGGATGTTATCAACATGCCTTATTGCATGTATGGAATAAAACACAATAGAGTGTGCTGTTTCAGGAAAATAATCAACCAAATCAAAATCAACCGATCAAAATGGAACTATCCCCACCCTAAAGTTCTATTTCCTATAACACCGCATCCTAAAGTGTTTTATTCCTCTTATACCACAGCAGTCTGTTCAGTATTTATCCAAATAATGATCCATTCTTCGAAGAATTGTAGAAGTTAGTCCCTGTTCTCACTAACGTTATAACAGGTATAAACCGACATTACCGCTGACACTGGAGACTCCTTCCATAAGTGATCAGTAAACGTCACTATATTAACCATTGTACATTTTTTATTGTTAAATTAAATAAACAACACCTTCTTTTTTTTTGTTCATCGGTTTTATATTAGGCTAATTATGTGTGTTTATGTGGCGCATTCCCACTACTGTCAGAAAATGAATCAACACCTTCTGACCAATCAGATTCGAGAATTCAACAGCATCCGTGGAATCCGTTTTGTTTATTTACATGGACTTGTTTAGTTATGAATCGATTGAACGTTGGTCAGGCGTAATTTCTTTAACATTTAAACAAGTGCTCATTCATTCATTCAAGTGATAATACAGTAAATAAGGCATGTGTTCATTATTTTGTTTATTATTGCTGACATCCATGATTTTTGAAAATATTAACACTGTATTATTAATACAGTAAATAATGCTAGTTAAGGCAGATTTACCAGCCGTGTCTTACAAAGACTTCCAATCAATTTCACATTGATGTCAATTGAAACTGTGGAGATGTGCTAATTGGTCTTTCAGTAAAGTCTTGCACCACCCATTAATCGGTGTAGCACACCACCTGCGACTGATTCCTTTTTAATCACAGCTGCTTCCAATCAGCAAGATGAGCAGCCATTGCAGCTATGTTCACACCTTAGTAAGAGTTTCTGAATTGTTCATTTACCAGCAATTCCTACAGAATTCCATGTCTCCTAATTCCTCAAATAAATAAATGCATCAACTTTAAAGAAGCATGTTGAGGTGGAAAATTTATTTGCTAGATTTGTTGCTAATGCCAATTTGGAATTCAATCCAGCTGGGTTGTGAAACTTTAGTTAAGTAGCTAGTCAAGTTGTAGGTTTGTCTGAGTTAGCAGAGTAAATAAATATTTAAACTAATCCCTTGAGGTTTATTAGAACATCATTTGCATGACAGATGAGTGAATGAATTAAGATGAGTAGAATGAAGAGAAACATAAAAAGCAGTTAGTCGATGGGTATCTGCTGAAGTAAATATTGGAGAAAATAATAATAATAATAATAATAATAATAATAATAATAATAATAATAATAATAATAATAATAATAATAATTGGAAACAGTAAAATATTAAGAAAGAAATTCACTGAAGATGTAAAAGTGTGGCTCGGTGGGTGTGTTATTTGCCATAATGTTCTGTAAGGAGGAATGATGGCTCAGTTGAGGAAAACATGCCATGTGTCCTGAACAATTCTGTTCTATTCAGTTTCTGTCATTTCCATCTCTCACTGTCCTGTGGACATGAATACACTTCTTTATTTTTTTTTATTTTGTCTTTTTATTTTTCTTTCTTTCTGTCTCATCTGTCTTGTCTCATCTCTTCTCTTCTCTGTCTACCTCACTTTTTTTTTAGTGTCTGTCTCCTTTCTGTCTGTTTCTTTCTTTTGGTCTGTCTCTTATTTCTGTCTCTCATCTTTCTTTCTTTGTCTCTTGTCTGTCTCACCTGTCTGTCTTGTCTAGTCTGCTTTCTTTTGGTCTGTCTTCTTTCTGTTGCTCATCCTTCTTTCTTTCTTTCTTTCTTTCTTTCTTTTGTCTGTCTTGTTTAGTATTTGCTTTCTTTCTGTCTCTCTCTTCTTTCTTTTCCTGTCTGTCTCCTCTTTCTTTTTCTTTCTGCCTGCCTTCTCTTTCTTTTTTTGTCTCTCACCTGTCTTTCCTCTTTATTTCTGTCTGTCATCTTTCTTTCTGTCTATTCTATTCCTTTTTAATTCTGTTTCTTTCTTTCTTCTGAAAAGGGATACTTTTGTCTACCTGTTCTTTTTCTTCTTTTTGTCTTTTCCTTTTACCTTTTAGTTCTCTCTCATTTTCTATTCCACTCTTCCTTTCTTGAAATATATAAAGGCATTTTTTTTCACTTGAATAAAATGCATGACTAGCATACCTGAGTACATTTTATGTGAATGGGCTTAAAAAAAACAATAATAATTATCTATATTAAACTCAAGTAGATTATTGGCTCCATCTTTCTAATTTTAATTAAGATTTTGACAGTGTACCCATCCCTATATATTTTTCCACCCCTTTGCATAATACCCTAGTGTAGGCTGTGTTTATTGTGCATATAAAATAGTTTACAACAGAACTGTACTCGGTTAAGCAAATGAGTAACTTTTTTCTCAGCAGCTTGGTGTTGATGCTCAGGAACCACATGTACATGAGTAAAGTGACTGGCTTCATTGTTTCATGCTAAAGTGATGGAATGTCCATTTCTTTGGGGATTAAAACAATACCAAACCATTTTGACAAATGAGAAAATTGTAGCAATGTGCTTTAGGGTCTCTGTTCATCTATCCTTATGGCCCTGGACAAACTTAACGATGACGTCTGGCCAGCTTTTCATCCTCGCTCTGTGTGAGTGTGAGTGGTGGTAAAGTTTACAGGGACACAGGTCATAAAGTTTTAGGACTAAAGGAGTCAGACACAGATCTATGGTTCTGTGCAGTGGGATTTTGCACATCAGCACACAGAGCTGGAGGTTATTTTAGATCAGGTTTCTAGCATTCAATATGACCAAGAAGTCTTAAGTTAGTTTAACTGCTAGTTAAACAGTAGTACAAGTTTAACTAACTGCTTAGCTAACAGCAAGTCAAGGTACAAAAAAAGCAACTCACCAACTTGTTAGTTGAGCTCGCTAACTTAGTAAACACTTAGAAAATTAGCTAGCTAAAAGTAGCAAAATATTGAACAAATTTACTTATATTTACTTAGTAGCTTATTGACAGAACAATTTAATACTGACTAAAATAAAACTTTTTTTTTATCTGTATCTTCAATAGTACATATTTTCCCCATAATGAAATTACACAGTGCTGCTCAAATGAGACGTTTTTGTTGTGTAATGAATTAGAAATGGATATGAACAGAATGGAAATTAATTAAAATAGAATAATGTATTGTTTGCAGATGTCATTTTTAGACATGAATTAGAACAGTGAATAATGCCTATGCCTGTTTGTTTATTTATTTATTTATTTATTTTTACAAAAAATACTTTTAGATTTACTTAAGTTTCTTAATTCTGAGTACTCTAATGATGTTGATTTAATTATGTTAGTCTTTGTTGATATAGTTTCGAATGCTATTGATTCTATAGTAAAGATTTGCACAGGCAATTGTATGATGGATGCTTTACATAAATTTAAAAAACGTACATCATTGATATGGTGAAGATTTCTGCAAGGAAATGATTTTTACATTTATGGAAGGAGTCTAGAGTGTTAGCACTTCAAAACAATTGGACATAAAGCTGTAACTAAGTTTTCCAAGATAGGAAAGTTTTCAGGATGGAGGGCTTGAAGAAAGTGAAAAAATAACCTATTGAAGGAATGTTGGTTTGTAGCTACTATAATGTAACCAGTTTTGCTGACCTTAATGTATTACAACATTAAAAGTGATGAATAAATGTATAAGTTTTAGTAAATAAAAATTTTGCTTTAGGCAAATTGGTGTAATAAGAGGAACAAAACACTCAATGCAAGTAAAAATATTACAAACTTTGGTGTGGAATCACACATCACTTTTTGCAGTGTTTAATGACTTATTATAAGCAACTAATGAGAAACGACTCAATTCCTACTTAACTATGAACATAAACAGGACTTTTAATATATTTAAACATTAATTATTTCAACATTAGTGATGTTATGGTGCATAAAATTTGTTTTTTTTAATAGTGATTAATGCTGTAAATAATATTGAGCACCCTGCTGTATAGTTTTACAAATTGGCATACTGATGTTAAATATAATCTGTCAGATAAAAAAGGCACAGATTTACCCTACACCTTAAAACAACTCCTGACATAGTGGAGTGCGATGCGTTCATGTGGATGAGTTGTTGTAACATGGATGTGGGGAATGTTCTCTGGGGTTTTTTGTTGATGTGCGAAATTGGGTGTGAACTCCCTGAAGGATTCGCCGAGGTCGTAAAGAATATAGCTACGTTTCATCACACCTTCTGCGAAATGATGACGAGAACACATTCACTAGCTTGTTCTTTTCAGGGGTATACACATACAAGCTGTTGGATCTTAAAGCAGGGAAGGGCTGTTGTGGTGCCCTGAGATGAACTCTACAGCGGGTGAATACTTGCCATAAAGACTTTAGACATCCAATCAAATATAAGTCTGTCTATCTTTTCCTCATTCTGTTTCTCTCTGTCCATCCTCTATAACCTTCATATTGAGCCTTTTCTATTGTGAATTGCCATCTTTTTTTTTTTTCAGTTTTAATTAAGAATCTACCATAGTGAGGAAGGACTTTTTAGTTTCTGTGTCCCTTTTGGGCCTAACCTCATTTTCCAATATCAGCCCCGATTCAATTAAAAAGCAGCTGAGTTCTACAGACGCTGCTGCTACTACAGCAGTAAATTAAAAATTGATATTAGAAGGTATGACATGATGGAACGAAGATTTTGGTCGATCTTCTTGACGTGAAGGAAAATATTGGAACATTTCACTGGTGAAAACATTGTTTGACTTTTGAGAAGTGAAGGAAAGACCCACAGCGCTAGAGATTGAAGTAGAGAGAAAAAAAACGAAAATAAAAAGTTGAATGTTGAAATGTCCCTTGTAGTATTTTTATATAGCGGTAGGTACCTAATATTCTAGATAGCAAATTTTTGTAACTAGCTAATGTTAAAGCTAGAGTTGGGGTACTCGATCCCGGACTCGAGTCCAATTATGAACGAACTTCGACTTTTGTACTCGAACTTTACCTGGACAATTTGAACATTTTTCCCAAGTACAGTCGAGTCCACATCATGTGTAGCAGGAAAAGAAAGATAAAAAATAAACAACATAAAATTAAGATAACAAGCAGTGGGATAGGACCAGGAAAGGCGGACAACTGCTTGGGACCCCAGGACATTTTGAGGCATGACAGTCTTGAAAGGGGCCCTATGTCATTCCCATCGACTCTCCGGCGGTAATATTTTCAGAAAACATCAAACAACAAAAGTCAAACAGAAAATAACTCACTCACTCCTTTAACTGAATAACTTCAGTCAATTTTAATAGAATCATTCATACAGGGAAGTTTATTTAATTTGACATTTAACTGTTATTCAGTTTCCGTAGTAGTTCTTACTTGAATACTTCTGATAGACCTAGCTGAGAAAACGTATCGTTATCGTGAAATAAAATTGTAGTCGTATCGCCCGCCCCTAAACATTAGCATTTGCTGATTCCAGTCTTGAATTTCATGTGAAATGAAGTAAATATCATAAACGCTGCTGATAGGGATTTGTTTTTTTTTTTTTTTTTTCCTCATTTTAGGTATTAAAACAATAAGTTGGATCAGAGCTGTGTTCAGAAATGAGTTTGTCATTTATAGATAGATTAAAAGCAGTAATACAACATTAAGCTTGTTATGACATGCTGCTAAATGTAACTCTCTCTCTCTCTCTCTCTCAGCCTATATAACTGTAGGGAGAGGCATCAAATCACTGAAATGTCTCTGAAACTCAAACAGGAGGACACAATATAGTGTGGTGCAATAACAAAATGAGCTCATTTGTATACATGTTTCATACACTTGTATACATTGTAATAATTTCTACATATACTTTTTATATCCCTTTTCTTTGAAAGCATATTTTGATAGGAAATTAGTTGAGATGCTGATGACCTGAAATTAAAATATTAAAGGCCAATGGTGAGATGTAATAGTGATTATTTTTGTTATATTTATGTTGTAATTTTTTTGTGAAGGTTTAAAATATTAAACATCTCTGTGTTCAGTTTACAATTGGAATTTAAAATCTCTTTTTTTTTCTTTTTTTCAATTGAATGACTTTTTGGACTTGAGTCCAAATTGGCCCCTTTTGGAACCTGACTCGATTGGTTATGGACTTGGTCTTGACTCAAAATTAACGAAGGTCGACTCAGACCCAGTGCTAGTTAAAGCTGACTTTAACCAACTCTTTAAATATTCTAACCTGTTCGGTAGAGCTGCACAATTAATCGAATATTGATCTCGATTTCGACTGCCCACGATTATATGAACATGATCGACTGCGATATCGACGTTTAAAGTTCGTCCTCGGCTCATAGAAAACTTTGCTAAACTTCATTAAACATCATTATGCCAAACAGGAAAAGTCTTTATGGATAAACTGGTGTGCTGTGCACAATTCTTAAAAGAAAACATGGCTGAAGATTCATCCACAGAGTAGATCCGTATTATGGAACATGTTTCTAAATCAAGTTTGGAAAAGTTATCAGAAGCTCGGTGATGGTGACGTTGAAGTCGAGCAACCATGGTGTAGTTCGTTTATAGCATACAGTTATTTTTTTTTATTTTTTTTATTTCTGGTGATTGTATTTAGGCTTCAAACTTCATAAAAGTTGTGTATTGATTGAGAGCCAGGGGGGTGTAAAGTTTTCGAACAGGATGATCAGTGTAAATTGTCTTCTAGGAAACATAATGTTATAAATGCCTTAATGTTGTGTGTGGCCTTCTTGAGCATCGGTGAACGTTTGCACCTTTTGTAAAAGTCATGTGCGAGTCCCTCAGTTGTCCTCCGTGTGAAAAGATGGATCTCAACATCATAAAGTCACTGTTGGAAAAGGGTCAAATATGCAGAAGATGCTGGAAAAGTAAAGAATGTTCAGCACCTGGAGGATTTTTCCTGAAGAACAGTGGGCAGTTTAACTGCTCAGGACAAACAAGAGACTCAGGAAGAACTCTCACAAAACATAAACATAGTCGATCATCCAGGTAACACCACACAGTATTAATTAATGAAGGAGTTTTTTTTTTTTTTATATATATATATAAATTCAGCAATAATCCTGTCTTGTGGACTATGTGTAAACTTTGGATAAAATCGCTTATTCATGACAGTACTAAATAAAATAATTTTTAAAATATATATTATTAAATTAACATTTTACAGATTCTGCAAGGTGTAACTTATGACCTCAACATAGCTATCTTTGTATTTTCCATACAGAGCTTCCTAGCTAACATTCTGGCTAGCTAAAGCTCTAACTAACTTTGTTAAGTCCGCCGAAATAAGCCATTTCCATCTTTTTAATCTGTTGATCTAAGTACTGCACTGTGTAACTAAGCTAATGAAAGCTAGCTACACACAAACTACTAAGACAGTAGAAGGCACACGGATTACATCAGATGGCAGTGAAGGTTGACACGAATTCAAGGAACATGTCTCAGCATTTGTGTTAGTTAGTGAATATTTTAACTAGGTAAGTAATACTATTATAACCATAGACAATGTTCTAGCTAGATAACTTTAACTAAGCCCTTGATATAGCTAGCTAGCTAGAATATTTCCTTATTGAGATGAGACGAATACTTCACAGCCTAGCTCAGTTAATATTCACTGTCTACACACATAAACTACTAAGAGTGTCAAAAAACTAGCTAAAGTTTTTAATAAATACTGTTAGAGTAGCTAACACTGTAGCTAGCAAATCTTCACCCTAAGGAACGTTTAATTAAATTCACTAAAAGGAATTTTTTCCCCACTCACTTTCTAGTCTGTTAAGCTAGGTACTGCACTGCCTAGCTAAGTTTTCGAAAGGCACATGTACGATATAACCTATTAAGAGAGTAGACGGTCCAGACTGATGACATCAGATTGCAGTAAACGCTTTAACAGAAATTTCTGAATACAGCCTGCTTGAGAGAATCACGTTCTCTGTGACTGTTTAAGACAGAAAAGGTTACATAAAGAGCAAAGCGAGATGAATTGAGCACCATTACAGGAGAACTGTCACAGCGTGTTAGACGTTATAGGTTAGCGTCGCATAGTGAAGGTCATTGTACCCCTCTATTCCATCCCACTCCTCACTGATACTTGAGCTCACCAGATTTATGACTAATAGTTCTTTCTGGGGTTCGATGAACTGGAATTTAGCGTTTGTGATGTCCTCGTTCACCTCAAATGCCATCTATCGTCGCTTTTTTTTTTCTTTACTCATCCCATCTTCTGCACATTTAATGCTGAAGGTGCGTTTCTTGCTTTGTCGTTGCCCATGAATCCTCATCCTCTCCTCAATCTTTCCTTCTGCAAAGAGTGGCCTAGATTAGCCATTCTTTCTCTCTCACTCATTTGACTGTTACTTCAGAGAAAGGATGAAGACACTGGAGTCCCTGAAGAGACAAGTCTTGTGTGTGTGTGTGTGTTTGTGTGTGTGTTTGTGTGTTTGAGAGCTCTGTGCAAGCTGAGTGGAGGATTAAAGTCTAAAGGCTCAGATTTCTACACCTGCAGTGACAAGATGGAATGGGGGTGGAGGGTGGGGGCATATATCCAGAATGAATGGAGTTTTGACCTTGTGAGGATGGTTAGCTTGTCATCAAAAGATTTCCCTTTTAAGGATGTAAAGGAATGAAAGGTCTATATGAGGGAGATTAACACTATCAGATATGGCACTATCTCTCTGTAAACACAGTGTGTGTGTGTGTGTGTGTGTGTGTGTGTGTGTGTGTGTGTGTATTCTGGCTCTGACTGTTCTTCAACCTCCGCTCACATCACTCAAGTTCATATTTGGTGTCAACTAGAGCTGTACAATGCCCTCCATTAATATTGGCACTCATGTTAAATGTGGGCAAAGAAGGCTATGAAAATTTGTCTTTGTTTGTTTAATCTTTTGTTAAAAAAATTCACAAATACTCTGCTGTCATGGATATCAAACAAATTTTAAGTATATTCCCATTTGATATTTTTGCATTTTTTTTTTAGTACACCTGGTTGAACAGTAATGGGGAAATTGTTCAACCATGACTTCCTGTTTCACAGGGGTATAAATCTGAGGTAACACAAAGGCGAAAATCCCTTAGGCTGCATATGAACCCTACTACAAAGTAGGCGAAAAGCAGTAAGCCAGAGTGGGTGGTATGTCCGAATTCTCAGAACCTTCTTGTGATCTGACCTTCCGGTGGTGGTGGTGATGATGATGGTCTAATAAATTGGTAGAAAAATAGCAGAGGCTGCTGACTTGTATGAAACTTTACCTCCTTGGTTCGTGTACGTTGTCTTCATTCATTCTTGGTTTCAAATAAAATATTTATTAATCCAAATATGAAAGAATGGCCATAGCAGTACATTCCAGCATTAAGTCAGCTATTCTGCAGACTATTCTCTGCTTAATATCCTTAGGATGTTTTTTTTCATATAAGATATAATTGTTGTCCTCTTTTACCGGTGTTCTCTTACTATGTTTAAAAAAAAAAAAAAAGGACTTCAGGTTAACACCTATTTCATTTGACATTATTCATTAATTTTAGCCACAAAACGAATCTGAAATGGCAAAGAAGAGAATTGCGAGCCCATTTTTATAATAATTATTGTTTTAAAGCCAAAACCTACCCAGAAGAAATTAATGACTGCAATATACACACTGTTTTCCCTCAAATCAGACCAATGTACATGTGTGGATGTTTTGGATTGACTAAGTGCGGTAACTTGCTTCTGTTTCTTCACTGGTGTCTTCCCATACCGGTGCTTTTTCATTGTGTGCCGATTAAAGGAGAAATGGTCATGTCCACATCTCTGCATCACAAAAGGAACCATTTTAAACATGATAGAGGATTAAATGCTTATATATCATTTCCTTTAAACCTCTTCGCTCTCACTCACACACACACACAAAATAAATCTGAATGTCATGTTTAATGGATAAAGAAATGTAATCTTACAACTGTTGTTCGAGGATTGTCAGTGGTTTAATGAATGGTGTATATGTGGGTGGTGTTGCTCATTTATCAGAACAAAAATATTAACAATAATAAATGGCAAATTATTTAAGTCCTCATACTGTCAAAATATCAAAGCGTAAGAATCCTAATACACCAATGTTGAGTGGAAGGAAGTGGAAGTGATGATTCTTTGTAATATTGTATTAAATGAGTGATGGCCCACTTACTTTTACTAGAATTACTCTATCCTGCTTTTAATCTAGTATTAATCTATCATGCTTTTATTCACCTGAGTGAACTCCTCAGCGGATTATAAAAGCTTTCATTGGCTGATTGGATGTATTATAGCAGAAAGGACATTTCATTACAATTCAGTGCTGTTGAATTCTCTAATCGGGTTGGTCAGAAGGTTGCAGCACAAATTTATTCGTATTAATGCCCTCGTTCTAATATGTTTATAGAGTAACCGCTAATTCATGGGAAATTGTAGATGATGGAAGATGCGCCGCGTAAATGTATAGTTAATATTTGGAAAGAAAAATGCATAAACGGTGATTATTGGGATGTTTTTCTGTAAGGAGGTGGTTAACATCTATGTAGTAGGTTTTCTACATATTGCGCATAGCCCAATTCCAGCATAAAGTTTGTGCTTTTATGATGCACCATATGATTAGACCTACTGCACTCATGAAACTTCACTGCAAACACAAACTGGCTTGGCCACATGTTTTCTTGTTGGTCACATATGGTCTAGGCCCGTATTTTCTTGGTCTTGTCATGGTTTCGGCAGTATTTGGACTCATAAAAGTGTGGAATCAGACTTCTTCCTGAGACCAGTCGAGTCCCTTTAAAAATAAAAGAGAGAGCCCACTATTTTTTATTATTATTATTATTATTATTATTATTATTATTATTATTATTATTATTATTATTATTATTATTATTATTAGCATCTTATCTTCAGTAAATATATTTCACTAAATTGACTACTAGATTGACGTGAAATATTAAACAAGGTTTGCTTTATCTTCCTTAGAGCATGACTGGAAACTGCGCGTGGTCAGGATATGGGAGGTCATATAGACTGCATGCGCTACACAACGAGTTTTGAAAATGTCTTCAACCTCGTCGATTATACATTTCGCTTATGTGAAACACAAATAGTTCACCTTCAGCGAGACGTTAAAAAGAGACGCACTGCACAATGCAAATTCTGCAATACTTCAATAACTGAATTAAAGTGAACAACTTCCATCAACATATTGCGAGAAAGCACAAAGAAAGCTAATAGTTCTGGTTTTCATCTGTTTTAACACATTCAACGTAACGTTATGGCAATAAAGAAACTTGTCTTGGTTTTCTGCCATTGGAAAGTCATGTTTCAATAACTTTGTGCTTTCTAGTCTTTCATTAAAATAACAAGCTGCATTTTAATTGAATTATTGTGGGTTTTTTTGTGTCTTTTTTGTCTTCTTTACTTTGAGAGAGCAAAAGAGGTTGGTCACGGGCAAAATGTTAATAGCTTTTATAAGTGATGACGCTTGACCGCATTAAATTGGCAACTATAAATGGATAAAAAGTACTTGTCGTTCTTTAATAGTTGCTGTGGTATAAGAGTAATAAACCCTTTTAGATGTGCTGTTATTGGTGATGAAAGTAACGCAGCATGATGATTATGATAATAGTGATTATAAACTACCAATAATGTCCCTTATCTACTAAATGTGATGCCTTGTTGGACTATTGTCTTTTGGTGGTGGGGGGTAAAAAATAAACTGGCTCTGGCTTGAGCAGGCCACTGCAGTCATTAAGAATGGAACCCTTCTTGTGTTAGTGGGCGATTACATTGATCCTTTAGCTGTCAAGAGCTAGCTCAGCCTCCTAGCATACGAAAAACCCTGAAAAGAAGCAGTGAGTGTGTCACTGTTTCTGCAGGTCCAAAATATGGATGAGTGTTGGACAGATTATGGGCTTTGTGTTTAAATGTACAGCCTTATATATATATATATATATATATATATATATATATATATATATATATATATATATATATATATATATATATATATATATATCCATCTAAATATATATAATCCATCCGTCTTCAACCGCTTATTCCTGCTTCAGGGTCATGGTGAACCTAGAGGTGGTGCCAGAAAGGGAGCCAGTCCATCGCAGGCACAATCACATACACACTCACACCCATACACTATGGACTTTTAGACACGCCAATCAACCTACCATGCATGTCATTGGACTGGTGGAGGAAACCGGAGTACCCGGAGGAAACCCCCGCAGCACGAGGAGAACATGCAAACTCTGCACACACAGGGCCCCGGCGGGAATCAAACCCCGGACCATGGAGGTGCACCCTGTGTGTATGTATGGATGGATGGATGGATGGATGAATGGATGTAGATAGATAGATAGAGATATAGAGATAGATAGATAGATAGATAGATAGATAGATAGATAGATAGATAGATAGATAGATTACACATTTGTTCATTGTTTTTTTGTTTTTTTGTTTTTTGTAAACCCCACACGCTGTATTCATAGGTGTTTTGTTGCTGAACATTACTTAAGGCAAGAGCAGACCCGAGGAAGGAAGCGCGAGATGAATTTAATAAGCAAACCCGAATGAGTCGCTCGCGTTTTCAATTCAGTGCTGCAATTATTCAGTAGGGATGCAGCGCTAATGTGCTAAGTCTGTAATCTTACCCTTAGCTCCACACGCCCTTCATCTTTAAAAGAAGCCATTTTAATAATTCACCAAATCCATTCTTCTTAAAGGCATTGATTCATCGATCCCGAGCTCTCCACATTTCAAAGGGACGGAAACGAACCCACATTTGGCCTTTTTTTATTTTTCATTTTTTTCCCCAGTAATGATTTACACTAAGCATAAATATGTTAGGAATTAATTTCATTTATCTAAAAGAGAGCTGAGAAAACAGTAATTTGTGTGATAATATTAAATTTCTTGGAATGTAAAAAGCCATTAATGTGCGGTAAATTTACCTTCACTCTTTAAAGAAACATATCGAGTAAGTGACATGGTGGGAGTCTTAAGGTCTATGGGCGGTATTCAGAGCGGATTTATTACTGAACATTCAATACATTACTTAACTTAAAACTATTTCTTTTTGTTTTACGTAAAATTATGACTTATGATTTGAACTTGAAGTAAGCTGTGAGCATAGCAGATGAGCAGTGCTTGGTCAGCTTATCCTTCAAACTGCCGGTGCATTTTTCTTTGCAGTACAGATATTGGCTTCATTTGATAAATTTCGACAACTCAAAATAGCAAATTTTAAAATCAAGATTGGATCAAGTGCTGTTTTATAAACTGATGGGTGAAAAAAATCATGGAATAGACAAGTTAATTAGAACAAATTTGAAATGATTAATGTGATAACCAGCTAGCACTATGCATGTAATGAGACATTGCCATCTTATAGGAGCCTAGTGTCTTGACAAACATTTAAAATTACATTTAATCTTTATCATTTTTTTTTTCAGGTTTACATGTTCTCTTGCTTGTATATTAAATCATATTACACTTCACAGCCTAGATAGAGAGAGCTATAAGCAGCAATTTTTGGGGTTCGAGCACGTTAAGAACTACCTGGATACAGTGAGGGAAAGAAGTATTTGATCCCCTGCTGATTTTGTACGATTGTCCACTGACAAAGAAATGATCAGTCTATCATTTTAATGGTAGATTTATTTGAACAGTGAGAGACAGAATAACAACAAAAAAAATCCAGAAAAACGCATGTCAAATATATTATAAATTGATTTGCATCTCCAAGGATGTCAGGGACAAGATTGTAGACCTACACAAGTCTGGAATGGGCTACAAGACTATTGCCAAGCAGCTTGGTGAGAAGGTGACAACAGTTGGTGCGATTATTAGCAAATGGAAGAAACACAAAAGAACTATCAATCTCCTTCGGCCTGGGGCTCCATGCAAGATCTCACCTCGTGGAGTTGCAATGATCATGAGAACAATGAGGAATCAGCCCAGAACTACACGGGAGGATCTTGTCAATGATCTCAAGGCAGCTGGGACCATATTCACCAAGAAAACAATTGGTAACAATTGGTAAATCCTGCAGCGCCCGCAAGGTCCCCCTTCTCAAGAAAGCAGATATACATGCCCGTCTGAAGTTTGCCAATGAACATCTGAATGATTCAGAGGACAACTGGGTGAAAGTGTTGTGGTCAGATGAGACCAAAATGGAGCTCTTCGGCATCAACTCAACTCGCCATGTTTGGAGGAGGAGGAATGCTGTCTACATTACCATCCCCACCTTCAAACATGGAGGTGGAAACATTATGCTTGGGGGGTGTTTTCTGCTAAGGGGACAGGAAAATTTCACCGCATCAAAAATGACGATGGACGGGGCCATGTACTGTCAAATCTTGGGTGAGAACCTCCTTCCCTCAGTCAGGGCATTGAAAATGGGTCGTGGATGGGTATTCCAGCATGACAATGACCCAAAACACACGGCCAAGGCAACAAAGGAGCGGCTCAAGAAGAAGCACATTAAGGTCCTTGAGTGGCCTAGCCAGTCTCCAGACCTTAATCCCATAGAAAATCTGTGGAGGGAGCTGAAGGTTCGAGTTGCCAAACGTCAGCCTCGAAACCTTAATGACTTGGAGAAGATCTGCAAAGAGGAGTGGGACAAAATCCCTCCTGAGATGTGTGCAATCCTGGTGGCCAACTACAAGAAACGTCTGACCTCTGTGATTGCCAACAAGGGTTTTGCCACCAAGTACTAAGTCATGTTTTGCAGAGGGGTCAACTACATATTTCCCTCATTAAAATGCAAATCAATTTATTACATTTTTGACATGCGTTTTTCTGAATTTTCTTGTTGTTATTCTGTCTCTCACTGTTCAAATAAATCTGCCATTAAAATTATAGACTGATCATTTCTTTGTCGGTGGGCAAACATACAAAATCAGCAGGGGATCATATACTTTTTTCCCTCACTGTACATATAAATAATTCAGCAATTTCAGGTAGTTTACCATGCAAATGGTGTTTTTAACTGTTCTAGTGCTACATATTACCTGTTCTCTAGAAGTTTGCATGCTTCTTTAGAATCCTAAGTGCTGAGGTTTTGTTTAGGAAATATAGGCTTTTGGGTACACTTCATGGCCATATTTTTAAAATGACCCTTTTTATCACCATCCACAGACTAAAGGAAAACAAATTGAGATTGTTTGTTTATTTATTTATTTATTTTAATCTGTTGAGTAAGTGTATACCTAATCAGGGTGAGACTTTGTGATGTAGACTGGTGGAGTGCTACCTTCCCTCAAAGATTCAAGTCTCTAGGGCTTCGGTTTGGTTTGCATGATCAGTTTTAGGTCAGTAAAATAACTAATAATAATAATAAATCCCTACAAAAACACTAGGGTTGAACTCCTAAAAAGCTATTCATTTCTCTACTTTGCATTTTCCACCACAGATTTTTTTTTTTTCAACTCAAGGGCAAGTGCTTGTGTTTGAATATGATGGTCTAGACGCTATTGAAAACCTTGTCTGAAGGTTCTACCCAAGAAAACTATGGCAACCTCAGAGGCATAAACTACAAGCAGGTGAATTTTCTTAATCTCAATGAGATGACCTGGAAAATCACAGATGCTGAGTTGTAACCCAATTCTGAATGAGTAACTTTCCCTACATAAATATTTACATATTTAATATTTACACTGAATATGGCTCTACATGTATTAAGCCAAAGCAGACAATGTAAGTATTTGGTTTCTCTTTAATGCCTTATTTGCATTTAATATGAAATGTAACTGCCTCCTGTGTTATATTTAGTAAATAAATATAGCTGTTTATAGCTTTATAGGAATTGTCATGCTTTTGAGGCATTATAATCACAACAGCTTTATATTCTTTACAATTTGTCTTGCTTTAGTTTCTGTGTTTTTGGAGATGGTTCATTCATGCTCTATTTTGATATCTCTATAGCAGTACATAGACCTGCTGATCACTTGTAGTCTTTTTGTACCTTGATATTGAGTCACTAAACCTTTTGAATGTGCATCTCGTCGCCTGGAGCCTGGGTCGTGCACAATATCTATTAATATTAAAGTGCTTGTCTTTTGTGCTTTTGTACAATTTAGAAAAAAGACAGTGACCGGTGCTACAGTCGCAGTCCTTATTCTGTCTCGCTGTTTTTCTGAATGAAAAGTGAAATGTAAGTAGTCAAAGTCCCTTGAGGCAGACATGGCCAATCCAAAAAAAACCCAAAACAAAACAAAACAAAACATTGCTCTAAGTACAGTATGATTTTTTTTCCTGAGCTTTGTGCCCTGTCTCTGAAATCACAAACAGCCCGGAAAAGGATGCAGGGTATTTACTAATGACTTGCGGACTCAAACAAAGAAAAAAACAGTCAAAAAAGTTAATTTCCTACATGTTGCACATTTTTAATACTAGTCTATGGATGTTTGAATTTTTCTAACACAATACATTTAACAAAGCCATAACATTAAACCAACTGACAGGTGAAGTGAATAACATTACAGTGGCAGCTGTCAAGGGGTGGGATATATTGGGCAGTAAGTGAAGAGTCAGTTCTCATAGTTGATGTGCTGAAAGCAGGAAAAATGGTGTAAGGATCTGAGCAACTTGACATGGGCCAAATTTTGATGGCTAGATAACTGGCTCAGAGCATCTCCAAAACGGCAGGGGGTTGTGGGGTGTCCCTAGTATGGAATGGTTAATATCTACCAAAGTGGTCAAACATGTTCACCAAAGGACAACCTTTGGTGAACATGCAACAGCGTCATGGGCACACAAACACAATCATGTTCTCCTAGAAGTGAACATCATTTCTTTACATTCATACAACTGACTAAACTAGAGCAGGCTTGAACATCAAGAAGTTTGTTTATTGCTTGAAGGATCTTTTCAGGGCGTACATAAGTGTCAGGAGACTGGTTTAAAATAGAACAATTGGGAAGTATGATCTTCAGTAATTCACTTCTCTCAGTTCTGAACGCACTTCCGATGCACTTCAAATGCAGATGGAAAGATCTTGTGCAGAGTGTTGTTCTTGTTCAAGTAACTCTACACTGGCAGGCCAGGACCATCATAATAGCCTCAAACTTTAAATGGATGGATTGTATTTGGATTGTGTATAGACGCTGGAGCAAAATGGGGATGGAGTTGGAGTATAGATATATCATGTCTTAGATGTGAGGTAAATAGCTTTAAAAATAGCTGTGGACATTAAAAAAATAAAATAAAAAGAAATGTAAGAATGCAAGAGTAATCTTTACGCTCTAGCTTTCCTGAACAATAGCTTTGCCACGCGTTTTCTGACAGTGAGAACTTACAGCGCTCGTGTTGGGGTTCACCTTTGTGCTGAGGGCATGTGAGCTCGCCTTTTATCAGCCTGCTGTATCTTATGCGAACGGGGAGGCAGGCAATGGTCATTTTTTATTTCCCTCTAGTTGCTGTGATAATGTCATTAATCTCTGTGGTCCCTCAGCCCGAGGTCTTCTCTCGCACTTCACAGAGAGCGTCGTTAGTCATAGTCACACACACACACACACACACACACACACACACACACTCGTCTATGCTCATACACATAAACAACACTAAGACATAGATAAGATGGCATTAACATATGCAAGAAGTACTTTGTTTTCAATTCAGTGTGCTTTATGTGGTGCCGCAAGCTGGAGTAGGGGTATGTGAGGAAAGGATGGAGTAGAAGGAGAATGTAGATGTGGGGGACAAATGAGACAAGGGGTCAGAATGAAATAAGGGAATGTATATAGAGAGAGAACAAAGTAAATGCAAAATGAGCCTATAAATAATGAAGACATCTGCTAAAATGATTGTGGAATCCAAAGCTAAATTTGTGCTGAGCATCTAATAAGAACAAACACGTGCAGGCCAAACGTAAAAAAACAAATCTTGTTGGAAGAGGTAATCAAAATTCTCGACTGCCAAAAAACTTTGCTCCAAAAATATCTGCCAAATATAGTTCACAATCTGGAAAGCATAAAAGTTGATAGACAAGACTGAGATGCAGATGGTTTTTTTTTAATTATTTTATTTTTTTTATATACCAACATTGCACCATTCAGAACAATTTTAAGGCTTGATCTGTATGAAAAGATACAATGGTTAGTGGTGGGGTCTGGGTTAGGGGTCATAACCCATTCACTGAACTCCATCCATCCATCTTCTACCACTTACTCATTTTCAGGGTCACAGGGGAACCTGGAGTCTATCCCACGAAGCATCGGGCACAAGGCAGGGTGCACGCTGGACAGGGTGCCAGTCCATCGCAGGGCACAATCACACACACACTCACACACCCATTCATACACTACGGACACTTTAGACACGCCAATCAGCCTACCATGCATGTCTTTGGACTGGTGGAGGAAACTGGAGTACCCAGAGGAAACCCCCACAGCACGGGGAGAACATGCAAACTCCCATTTACTCAGATCATAAAGGTACATTTTTTTCGACTGGATTTATATGAAATGCTCTCGAAATTAAACCCTTGCATCACTGCTTCAAAACAATCATTTCAGGCTCCGCACAGACGTATATAGATATTTTTGTAAACGTTGTTTTTACTCCTCATTTTTCCAGGAAGAGTGTTTTTTTTCCCGAAAATATCCCCACACGTCAGCGTGTTCAGATCAGTTTTTGCGTGTTCATGTGCACTCCACAGTGGCTTAGTGGTTTGACTCACACCTCCAGAGTCGGGGTTCGATTCCGGCCGGGGCCATGTGTGTGCGGAGTTTGCATGTTCTCCCCGTAAGAGCGTTAGGTGATATAAATAGGGCACCTTTGAACCGCGCCATCAGCCTCTATTTTCTGAAGGGAAGATGCAATTCACAAGCCTGCCCTGATATGACAAAGCTACACAATGACTCGTTCCCTTCTCAGGGAACAGGGTTACATGCGTAATCCAGACGTTCCCTTTCAAAGGGAACTTTGATGTTGCATTTAGCATAACACAATGGGAATGAGAATACTCACTTCGTCATACTGAGTGTATGGCCAGTTCAAAAAGACCAAAGCCCGAGGGTCACTGCAAGACACTCGAGCCCGGGGTGGTATGAACATCCAGGCTATGATAATGAACGAATATGTGTGGCGTAGACCACTCTGCAGTAGCACTCGCATCCTGTAAGGATACCCCTTTGGACAAAGCCTTCGCGGAGGTGACTGCCCTAGTGGAATGAGCCCTTATGCCCAGAGGTGTAGTGAGAACACGTGCCTCATAAGCAATTGAGATTGCTTCCAATATCCAATTAGAGATGCGCTGCTTTGACACATCACCTCTACTGTCGCCACCAAAGCAGACCAGCGGCTGCTCCAACTTATGCCACTGGCCGGAGCGGTAGATGTAAGTACAGAGAGTCCTTTCTGGACACAGCAGGTGCATTCTCTCTTGTTCCTGTGTGGGGAATGGAGGAGGGAAGAAAGCCTGGTACACCACTGGGTGGGCAGCCAATGTAGGCACCTTAGGAATATTTTCTGGCATAGGATACAATGAAGGTCTTGGCTAATCCTAGGGCAAATTCAAGGCAGGAAGGGGCAAGAGAAAGCTTGTAGGGCTACCATTCGTTTAAGAGATGTCAGGGCCAGCAGAAGAGCTACCTTTACAATCAGACGCTTCTCAGAGGGTGACCCTAAGGGGGTCCCTGATGGACCTTCTAGGACCACAGAAGGTACCAGGAAGGTATGCGCGGCTTGCAGATGGGCCTCAGCTGCCTGACACCACGCATGAACCACGCATGGCTGGCTAAAATAGTGGCCAACCCTGGTTGTAGAAGGAGTCCATACTGCTGAGAAACGTTCTTGTATGAACTCCAGGACTGTAGCTATTGTGCAGTTCACTGAGTCTACAGTGGAGCCCTGCAAATGAGAATCTCACAAGGAGTGCCATCTTGCAGGGATATTCAATTCAATTTTATTTGTATAGCGTTTTTTACAATAGACATTGTCTCAAAGCCGCTTTACAGAAATATTAACATGGTATACAGGTATTAAATGTGTGAATTTATCCCAACTGAGCAAGCCACTGAGTGGCGACAGTAGCAAGGAAAAACTCCCTAAGATGTTTAAGAGGAAGAAACCTTGAGAGGAACCCGACTCAGAAGGGAACCCATCCTCATCTGGGTAACAACAGATAGTGTGAAAAAGTTCATTATGGATGTACATGAAGTATGTATGGCCTTAGGAGCAGCCGTAGTCCCAGCAGTCTGGAATTGGAGATTTTAGCTCCATCCAGAGGCAGAAAGAATCTGGATCTCCAGTATCTCCATAAATTCGTGTGTGGCTCGGCAAAAGGAGAGAGGGAGAAAAACCATTATTAGGACTGCGAAGTAGTAAAACAGAATCTAGTCAGGGTAGGCTTGAGTAAACAGAAATTTAAGTCTAGACTTAAACACTGAGACTGTGTCTGGGCCCCGAACACTAATAGGAAGACTGTTCCATAACTGTGGGGCTCTATAAGCAAAGGCTCTTCCCCCTAACTGTAGCCTTCACTATTCGAGGTACCGTCAAATAGCCTGCATCTTTTGAGCTAAGTAAGCGTGGCAGATCATATAAAACCAGAAGGTCACTTAGATATTGTGGCGGAGACCGTTTAGTGCTTTATAGGTTAATAAAAGTATTTTATAGTTGATGCGAGATTTTGCTTGGAGCCATAGCAGTGTGGATAATATTGGTGTGATGTGGTCGTATCTTCTAGTTCTAGTTAGGACTATAGCAGCTGAATTCTGGACTAACTGGAGCTTATTTATATTTCTACTGGAACCTACATTATCTCTGAGAAGCATATTCGAGCTGGCCAATAAGGTGCTACTAGCAGCAGACATACACTGTCTTGGCGAACTCTCGCTAGAACTTGTGGGAGCAGAGTGATGGGGGGGAACAGCGTACAAATGTGACCTTGGCCACATGTGCACCATGGCGTCCAGCCCTAAGCCCCCACCACTGAATGTGTGTGCAATAGGCCCATAAGTGCCAATAGTCTCCCAAGATCCAGCTTTATCTTGCTCAGTGTTGATGGGATTGACCGTACGCATGTTGGGGATAGAAACGCCCTCATCATAGTAGAATCCTTATAACCCCTAGAAAAGTTGTCCACTGCACTTGAGGAAAACATACGTTTCTGAGATTCAACCTGTGTCCCAAGCTCTTCATGTGGGCGAGGACATCTCGATGTTGAACTGCCAGTTCTTTAGATTGTGCTAGAAATAATCAGTCATCCAGGTAGTTTAGTACACAGATGCCCTGGAGTCACAATGGAGCCAGAGTGACATCCATGCACTTTGTGAAGGTGCGAGGGGATAAAGCTAACGATATTTCTATGTGGAAATATGCACCTTTTAGATCTATCGCCACAAACCAGTCCTCAAACTGAATCTGTGGAACGATAAGTTTGGGCGTCAGCATCTTGATCCTATATGTCGAAAGTGTACAGTTCAGATGACGCAGATCTAAAATTGGCCACATACTCCTATTTTTTTCAGACCAGGAAATAACAGTTATAAAAACCTAACTCCCTCAGGGAACGAGGAACCTGTTCTATGGCCCCTTTGTCCAAGAGGGATCTTACTTCCTGCGCTAACGTCGGGCTCTGGTCTGTGCTGACTACAGTGTGTGTGTGTGTGTGTGTGTGTGAGTTTCCACGCTGCCCGATGGTCTTTTAGTGACATTAACTATTCCACATTCTATTGGAGGGAAAGCAATAGATTTTCGTTGCCCTGTGACAGCTCGCTGACCACAGAACACTGAAAACTTGGGGACCGCCTATGCTAGGGGAGGCCCTATTGTAGCACTTGGGGCTACCTGCCCTTAGAACCTCATGTCCCCTGATACGTCCCTCCACGGCCCCTCAGGACGACTCTTCTTTGCTTGCTTGGCTTTTATAACCATTCTCAGTGGCCACCCAGTTCCAGTGGCTGTCTGCAGGGGTTGGTGGGCTGCCATACTAGCCTTCTGGGTCTCCCTCGCACTAGTGCTGGCCCGGGGTTAACTCTTGACAACAGGGAAGGAACTGGCTGAATGCCGCCATATGTCGAGCTCACTCAGCAGGTCTGCTTGGTAGGCCTGCAACACTGTCATTGTTTGCAGTGACCCACATGCAATACTACTACTGCATAGGCCGTGCCCACCAATGCCATGGTTGCCTTACACGGTGGCTTGGATGACAAAGCCGGCCCCACTAATTACCTGCCGTCGATGAAGAGAGGTAACCACCTTCAGCATTGCTAAATAGCCATGCCGTTCATTCCCCACAATGGCCAAATAATCCAACATCTTGGGGTTATAAATACGGCTTATGCATGGTTTTCCCCCAGAAGCCTGATATTGTCATGCACTTCTGGAAGAAAAGGGAGTTTCTGCGATGTGAGGGATTTGCTTTCACTGGGGAAAAAAGGCTCATCCAGCCTTAGTAATCACTTCAAGCAGCTCTTTATATGCTGTTCTCAGTTTTTAGTACATCCTTCTGGCTCCTCAGAGTCAGAGAGGAATTATTACTATTTTTGTGTGTGTGTATTTTTATTTATTTATTTGTTAATTTTTGGCTTTCCATAGCGGAAGGAGGAGTTGCGACGTGAGCTCAAAAATCCAGTGGAGAGCCGAACCCAGAAGACAGAGCAAGAGATAAAGCAGCGCTCGTCTCCGGCTCCTCTTCCGGATCCAAAAGAAATTCCCCGAACCTAAGATGGCTAGCTGCCTCAGCAGAGGCCAACCAAAATCCGCGAGGATCCAAATCCTACTCGCTTCGGCTTCCGAGAAGCGCGCAAGTCGTGGGCCAAGCTGCTTAATGTAGGCATTACCATGCGCAGCCTCTAGAGGCTGCCCTCGTATGTTACACTCCTGAACACTTCACCCAGAAAGTGTGCACTATTCCCCGTGATGACACAGGAGCAAACCGTAACACACTTTCTGAATTCTGTCTCATTTTTCTCACTCGCTCATTCCTTTTTTTTTCTTCTCTCTTTTGTTTTTAAAGGGATACAAAAGTTCTGAGATTGAGAAAAAATAGCGAGGAAAAGAAGTGTCTTTTTGTTTCTTTACACAAACTGACATGCAGTCTTTCCCTGAAGATAATAACAGCCGATTACGATTACGTGGTTCACACGCGACCCGCTTAATTGCCACGTCACCTGATCATGGCAAGCCTATAAATTGGCATGATTTTACACACGCTTCAGATACCAGTCACGCGTGAGAGGTGACTCCCTGATATGTGTTCCTAGTGTTATGCTAAACGCAACATCGAAATTCCCTTGGCGAGCATCGATGCTACCCAGTTTTTGCAGTGCATTGTGGTACTTTTTTTAGGGAGCAAACATTCCAGTTCTATAGAAGGATTTTGCGATTGAGACAGCTCTTAAAATGGCCGACTCCCTGATCAGTGCCCTGACCACTGAAGACACACCCTTGCAAACATGTTGAATACAAACGCTGTAACAACCTGTTGGCAGAAATGAGAAACCTTACTTTCATTACACATGCAAAACCATAATGGACTTGCACAGGTGTAAAAAATAAATAAACAACTAAAATGGAGTTTTAAATTAACTCTACCTTAGACGGTTGGGTTTTTTTTCGTAATATTTTTTTTTAAAGCTCCATTTTCAGAAACCCAAAACTCAGTTTTGTGTGAATAAAACTCATAATTAGCAAATAACTCATCGAAACTGTTTTCAAATATATCTATATACAGATATGTGAATGGGATCCAACCCAAACACCAATTCCATCTCATTCCATATTTGCTCAAACAAGGTGGCTTTTTTTCCCTTCCCCTTTTCTTACTGCATTGATGCAAAAGGATTGAGTGCATAAATAACATACTTTTCAGAAGGTCAACATTTCTGTATTATAAATTGTTTATTCTACTATTTTGCGATACTGGATTTTTGAAAACAAAAAGAGACTTGAAATATTCCACTTTATGTGTAATGAATCTTGAATATATGAAAGTTCTGCTTTTTGAATTAAGTTACTGAAAATGTACTTTTCCACAATATTCTAATTTTATTTTATTCTCTTTTTTTTTTTTTTAGATATGTATGTATGTAATACTTTTTGCATTGTGTGTATGATGTCAGAGCATTTTTCCCTAAACACTATAATATTCAGAATATTTCTACTGCAAAGATTTGATCAGCAGTAGTATTCAGCCGGAAGCTGAGGAATCCTGCTCGGTTCTGAACACAAACCTCACACTTTATTATATGCAGCGAGTAGCTGAGAGTTTCTGGGTTAGTAAAGGTCATGTGGACCTTTAAGCAAACTATCATACTTCTGTTTACACTCATGTCTTACAAAGCCTTTCCTGCATTTCAGTTTAGGGCTATCAGGAGAGAATTCTTGCAATACGTCTCCACTTGTCTGCTTATTGCTAATGGGAATGCAGTTCAATGTTGCATCAAAGCAGAAAAAACACCACCACATCTGTTTGTTTGTTTTTTTAACTTTTCACTGGCTAGCTTGTTCTTGGCTGTCTCTCTTTTTGGGTAGATTGCTTAATCTCACTAGCCAAGCATTAGCAACTAAAACAGAAATAAATAACAACCAGTTTAGCCATTACTGTCTCCTACCCAGTAATTATCTCTTTCCCATTCTGTTGCACAATAACCACCAATTTAGTTTCATGCAGTAAAATAGTCTCATGTTCACTTGAATTCATAGGAGTTAATACTAAATAGCTTTATAAAAAAAATAGCCTTTACCCCTAAACATAGCTTTTTTTTTTTTTGGTTTTAACGAGATTGAGAGATTGACCGTTTATAACTGTAACAGTGTAAGTGATGAGGATGGTCCACAAAATGAAATATAACTAAATGGATAAAAGTATGTTTCATTCATTACGTTGTAATCACTGACACACTGATATGGTGTAAGGGGAATAAACCATTTTGGGGCTGGATAATAATTGTTGTTGGATAATAATCAACTTCAGAGTGGTAACAGAAACTTTGTTCTTGAAAGTCTGCGTCACACCAACCTGGGGTTGAGAATTTTCACACGACACTATGAAACGAGTAAAAAGCCTTCTCGCTTGTTGTCTACCATCACCTGATTGGCTCAACAAAATCCAGCGTACAATTTTATTCACGTGACGTTCAGTTACATGGCAAACCATGGTATTGCCAAGACGCAACCATTACACGCTGGATAGACTCTGCAAATCCCACCATTGAAATCTATATTGATGGTGCTCCTGAACAAGTATTGTTTATTTGCCACACTCTCTAGTGGAGATACTGTATCTGTGCACGTGTTTGTGTGTGTGTGTGTGTGTCATTGCATGAGGTCAGTTGCAGGTTAAGGGCAGGGCGGTAGCCCTCGGCTGACTGCCTCCTTCATCCCGACTAACCCTGGGGCAGGACACACAGCCATGACCTTTTCCTCACCCCAAATATAGTCAATCCACAAGAGATATTTGATAATTCTTAAGTATTCTTTACTGGAGTTATGAAGCTAATGTAGCTAACAAGCAAGGAAAACACTTAGCTAATTATTTGTCATAGTAATAGTATTTATACACAAAACAACTTTTAAAAATTCTGAACATGAGTGTATGCAAATGAGAATGGAACTATATCGTCTATTCTGCTTTCAAACTTTACCCGAGTCTTACATTCGCAGGCAGTAACAACCAACTACCATATGTGCTATTTCAAGATGGCTGTTGCTACTGTTTTTAGCACTGTGACTTTGTCCATTTTTTTTATTGACAACGTGTCCTACAGAATAAGAAAACACAAAAACAAGTATATTTGACATATCAGACAGTTCAACAAAATGGTTTTATTGTATGATTTAGACATGCAGTGTACACAATGCTAATCTGCCTTCCTGTCATGTTAGCAACACGAGCCTCTGCTCTTAAGGGATGAAGGCATCAAACTTTTGAAACCCAATCCAGGTAGAGTTCTTAGGGTAGGGAGAAAAAGTGTGTGAAATGAGTTTTTGGTTGAACTGTTTCAGGTTAAAATGAAATCAATCTTTGTGCATTGCCCTGTATTACTGTGTATGGGTTTGTTTGTGTTGGTGCTCATACCACAGTTCCAGTAAACAGTAACTCCGAATGATTCATTGCTCTAACGGAACAAAATATTGCTTGCTCTTTGTGAACTTTTGAAATCTTTATTAATGTCTTACACCGGTTCTGTCTTCAGATGTGCAGTATGTAAAAGGAGTATTGGCATATACTGTGCATATTTAGCACTTGCCCTGCTTTAAGCACATGAGCCTCTCTGTCCCCTGTCTTTTCATTCTAGGGCACCTCTTTTAGAGTTCATTACGGTTATGCATCTCTACTATGCAAAGTCACTCTCATTAACCCCCCACAGAGGTATCGGGTCATACGACTTCCTCCTGCCTCTATTTGAATGACACCAGAGAGCGTCCCGGACCTCTAGGTCCCCTGCTATTCATCAAGGGATTCTGTGATGACATCATTATTAATTTGTCATAAGGCATTACAGATTAATTTGAGACGAAATGTGATTCCTTGTGGGTCATGACCGGGACATGAGTGGGTTGAGGCTAGTGTTGATTGATTGATAGCTAATTAAATTACTTGGACAGGTCGAAAGGCTGCAGTGGAAAGTGCATATAAGAAGGGTGCTTTTATTATTTGTTTATTTATTTATTTATTTATTTTAACTTGAAGCAGATTTAGGATTTTGAGAGTTATATGTAGTATGTATAAGCAGACACTGTCAAATTATGAGTGGATAAAATAAATGTTGTGGTTTAATGAATATTTCATCCAAAAATTAATTGTACATGTTTTGTTTGTTTGTTTTTTTACGCCAAATTTGGTCCATCAACCAAGACGCATATATTTGGTTTCTGCTGATTGCTTGTTACAAGGACAGTGTAGGCTGAGCTAACAGGTATTTAAAGTCGATCTCACCCAGTCGCTTCCTTCCTCAAGTCCTTGCCCAAAGTTTCATATCGCTTCAGATAACACTATGAAATTTTAAATAAACAGTTTTGGAAAATAAAAGGAAAAGTCCATATTTACAAAAGCTCAAAGCAAAGCTACAGCACATTGTCATGCACATAACAGCTAGGGGTGTAAATCGCAAGTTTCATGTCGATACGATCTCGTATCGATTCTTTTAGCCAGCGATTCGATATTTGCTGATGCCTCAATAACTGCCACAATGCAACCCCCCCAACCCCCCAAACACACTTGTGTAAGACCTGTGATGTAAGACCTGTGATGAAGTTACATTTTGGGAAACGGCTGGTATTAGGGGAGGGAGAGAGAGACTGACTGACTTTTTAATACATAAGTAACCGATGCGCTGCTTTAAATGCAAATGTAGTATAAGTAGTTACTTAAGTTATCAGTCATGCAGTAATGTAACACGCATGCTTTTTCTGTGCGTGTATGGGGTATGGAGAGAAGTGGGGAGGGTGCTACGTCTGCCAGCTCAATTTATGAGTGGCCCATCAGGAATTCTCCCAATTAGTCACTCCGGCTGTGGTCCATCTTAAAAATTATACATGCTTGGGAGACTTTGTACAATACACAAAAATAGAGAATTTTGCTTACATCCAAGATCTCTGCGTGCTTGCACATTTGATTATATCTAAAATAATCTTTGGGGGAAAAAAGCGCGCAGACGGGCTAGACTTCGCTCTTCATGTGCATCAATGAGACTTGGGTGCCCAGGACCCTGTTGCAGCTTCATCGGTTCTCCTTCCTTGGACAAGTTTTGGTAGATATTAACCACTGCATACCGGGAACACCCCACAAGACCTGCCGTTTTGGAGATTCTCCGACCCAGTCGTCTCGCCATCTCCGTTCGGCCCTTGTCAGAGTCATTTAGATCTTTACGCTTGCCCATTTTTCCTGCTTCCAACACATCAACTTTGAGAACTGACTGTTCACTTGCTGCCTAATAAATATACCCCACCCCTTGACAGGTGCCATTGTAATGAGATAATCAACTTTTTAATGTTCTGGCTGATCGGTGTACTGTACATTACAATGGCCATAAACAATCATTTCCTTACCAGCCCTATTTTTTCCCTTCTCTCTTAAAGTTAAGACAAAACAAACTTCAGCTTCCTATTTTTAAAAGAAATGTCAAGTCCTTTACCGCCAACTATTACAAAGCACTGATCCTGGAGATTTATCCAATAATGTTAAATTTGTCCTCACAGAAAACTGTACCAAAACAACATTATTTAAAAAAATATATATACATTCTTATAATAATAATAATTGTGGGGTGTCTATACAAATAGTAATGATTTGGAATGAGTGCAGGCCGAAATACTGTCCAAGCTGCTATTATAGGAAATGAATCAACAAAGCAGAGTCGAGAATTCAGCAGCACCGTGGGATAAATATTGATATTTAAACTGCGGCAGACTTCCATTACGTAAATAATTCATTTTTCATCAACCTATTTCTTTAAACTGGCTACAGAATGAACTCAGCAGGCGTGTGTGTGTGTGTGTGTGTGTGTGTGTGTGTGTGAGTGTGAGTGAGAGATATAGGGGATTTGTGAGCACTTACTTCAAAAGAGATTGAAATGTGGAGAACCTTTTCACACCGCTGACCCAATCCATGTTAAAAGCACTGGCTGGTCTCTAATCCTGTTGTATACAAGACAGAATTAACTTTCTGATGGACGGACGTGTGTGCACACTTTCTATCTTAATGCCAGGGACCCTGTCACACCATGGTCTAATCTCTAATTGGCATCATGTATGTCTTAATTAATTTTCTCTGGCTTATTCTTTCTGATACTTTTTTTTTTCTTCTCCCAAAAAATGATATCAGCTCCTGGCTAAGTTCTCAGCCACGTTTTCCTCTAGTTCTTTGAAGAAAATGAAATGTCATATATATTTTTTTAAAATTTGGGGCTAAATAAGAAACGTGCATCCAATATATTTAAAAAATGTGTCTCTGAAATGATGCACCGCCCTTAAAGGTCAAGTTTTTTATTTTCTATTCCGAGTGTTTCTGAGGTCAAGGCTTTAACCTTAATATGACCAGAGCTTTAACAAAATGCTGATGCTTGTGTTACGCTTTGTTTTCTTCCTCATGTCTTGTATCCTTTTTTTTTATTATTATTATTATTAATTTATTCCTTTTTGTTATTCATCCTCCATTGAATTCGATATTCTACTTTAATTCCTCCTAAATTTTAGTGCCTGACCGATTTTAGTATCTTGCTTTGTACTCAAAGGATGCAATCGTGCACTTCTGATCTTGGCCCGTTTGCTCTCGTATGAGCAAGAGTGGCAACGCTCCAAAATGAAGCGCATCGAGTTGCCTGTTTGACCCTCACAGCAGCATGCTTGCATACACACACACACACACACACACACTCGCACAGCGTGGGCGTACCTGTGACTGAGGCCGTTGCCTCTGGATTTGATGTGCCGCATCGTCTATGCTCTTGCCTTTCTCGCTCTCTCTTTCTCACTCTGTGTCTCTGACGTCCTCAGGGCAACAGCGGAACAGCCAAGGTAATGACTGAGGAAAGCACAGTGCACTTGCATACATTATTAATATATTGTTATACGGTGGCCTCTATATCCACTGCCTCCAGGAGTCTCACACACTGGTTTGCCGGCTAGCAGAAGTGGAAATGGTATACTGTGCCTCAGGGGGTGTTTGCATACTGTGTCAATCCGGCTATGTTAGATGTGCGTCTGTATATGTGTGCAAAGACAGATCTAGCATACTGGGTGAGAACTTTACGTTAAACCAGGACAGTTTAGAAAGTAAGATTTTTATTTATTTTTTATTTTTTTGGAAAAAGCACTTACCCATTTATCATACTAACTCCATAATCATTCATATTATGATAAAATGTGTATATTTTTCTGCTAAAACGGCTATTAAACTGATCTCGAGGCTTGCCTATAGATTTAGAGAGTTGGCTTGTGAAGATCTGTGTGCAACAGACAATGATCCGTCCCTCCTCCAAAGATCAAGATAAATGACTGAAGCATCACCGCAGATGCTTCCTCCTATTGGCTGACCTGTAGAAATGCCAGTATCTGAAATGCCAGTGTCTGTGCATCAGAAAATATATGCTCAAATCTGATACAGACACTGTATCAGACCTGTCTATGCAAGGGTTAGATATGAATGAGTAGAAAAACGTATGTATAACCCCCCCAGCCAAGATGAGCACCAACATGAATGGTGCGATATGATGAACCGTTTACAGCCGACAGCATTTGCAAACAGGCATAAATGTGGTAATAGAATCCACCAGCTCTGTGGCCTCGTTCTTTGATATTCACTGAACGAGGTAGAAAAAGCAGAACCAAAGCACCAGCTTTCAAAGGCAAACCACTTCTATTACCTCTGCCCCCATTCTAGCGTGCTCTCTCTTGCTCTCTGCTCTCTTTTCTGCATTCATTATCTTTTGTCCTTCTATCAGACTCTCGTTCTGTCTGTCCCTATGCCTTACTCAGCTTGCTGCAAAATCCTTCATTATCTATCTAACCAGACGCACCCCATTTGGCTTTGGCTTCACCTCATATTGTTGCAGTGCAGTTTTTATTTATTTAATTTTTTTACATTACAGTCTATCGTGCTCTCTCTTTAGTGGTTTATGTGATTCATTTTCTATACACAAGAAGTACAATGTCATTGTTTTGAATTGATGGAAGGGTGTACATTTATATATGCCAATATGTGCTTGGAAGATGCTCTTCATGGTTGGTTACGACCATATGCCGTCATAACCACTTTCCAAAGCGTTGCGTCATTACTGAAACCCCTACCATGGCATATTCATAACGTCTTCGAATACACGGTTATTACGAAAAATCTTTCCAAACCATTCCAATGCATTGCCATACCCAACCCCACTCAATATGCTGCCATAAGCAAAACCCATGTTATCCTAATGCATGTTGTCATAACCAAAACCCTTTGAAGTACGATATAACGAAAACCTTTCATAAGACATGGTGTTATAACCAAACCCCCTGCTAATTAATACAATACATCATAACCAAACATAACCATTCATTGTCATATCCCAAACCCATTCCATTATGCAGAGGTGCCAATAGGATTTTTGGACCCAAAGTCCAATCCACTCAATCTCACTCAATCTCCCAAAACTCAATCCACTCATGATCTAGTCTAACTTCCTTTCTGGAGATCACCTTGGACTACTTTGAGCCCGTTGGAAATGTACCTGATTATTGTCAAAATCAAGCCAGATCCCACTATGGTCAAAGTTTGTGGACACCTGACAGTCATACACATGTGCTTTTTGAACATCCCATTCCAGATTTATTCCCCCTTTGCTGTCCTCCACTCTTCTGTTAAGGCTTTTCACTAGAATTTGGAGCACGGCTGTGCGGATTTGTGTTCATTCAGCTACAAGAGCATTAGTGAGGACATGCTGATGTTGGGAGAAGATTCCGGGTTGTCTCAAAGGTTTAAGTGGGGTTGAGGTCAGGGCTCTGCGCAGGACACTTGAGTTCTTCTACGCCAACCTCAGCAAGCCATATTTTCAAGGAGCTCACTTTGTGCACAGGTGCATTGTCATGTTGACATCTTCTACAATTGTCTGGTTCCAACTACAGTGGTGTGAAAAAGTGTTTGCCCCCTTCCTCATTTCCTGGTCCTTTGCATGTTTGTCACACTTAAGTGTTTCGGAACATCAAACCAATTTAAACAATAGTCAAGGACAACACGAGTAAACACAAAATGCAATTTGTAAATGAAGGTGTTTATTATTAAAGGTGAAAAAAAAATCCAAACCATCATGGCCCTGTGTGAAAAAGTGATTGCCCCCCTTGTTAAAACATACTATAACTGTGGTTGTCCACACCTGAGTTCAATTTCTCTAGCCACACCCAGGCCTGATTATTGCCACACCTGTTCACAATCAAGGCATCACTTAAATAGGAGCTGCTTGACACAGTAAGGTCCACCAGAAGATCCTTAAAAGCTACACATCATGCCGAGACCCAAAGAAATTCAGGAACAATTGAGAAAGAAAGTAATTGAGATCTATCAGTCTGGAAAGGGTTATAAAGCCATTTCCAAAGCTTTGGGAATCCAGCGAACCACAGTGAGAGCCATTATCCACAAATGGCGAAGACATGGAACAGTGGTGAACCTTCCCAGGAGTGGCCGGCCGCCCAAAATTACCCCAAGAGCGCAGCGACGACTCATCCAAGAGGTCACAAAAGACCCCACAACAACGTCCAAAGAACTGCAGGCCTCACTTGCCTCAGTTAAGGTCAGCGTTCATGCCTCCACCATCAGGAAAAGACTGGGCAAAAATGGCCTGCATGGCAGAGTTCCAAGGAGAAAACCACTGCTGAGCAAAAAGAACATCAAAGCTCGTCTCAATTTCTCCTCAACACATCTTGATGATCCCCAAGACTTTTGGGACAACATTCTGTGGACCGATGAGACAAAAGTGGAACTCTTTGGAAGGTGTGTGTCCAAGTATATCTGGCATAGAAGGAACACTGCATTTCATAAAAAGAACATTATACCAACAGTAAAATATGGTGGTGGTAGTGTGATGGTCTGGGGCTGTTTTGCTGCTTCAGGACCTGGAAGACTTGCCGTGATAAAAGGAACTATGAATTCTGCTGTCTACCAAGAGATCCTGAAGAAGAATGTCCGACCATCTGTTCGTGTACTCAAGCTGAAACGAACTTGGGTTCTGCAGGAGGACAATGATCCTAAACACACCAGCAAGTCCACCACCGAATGGTGCGAAAACCAAAATGAAGACTTTGGAGTGGCCTAGCCAAAGTCCTGACCGGAATCCTATTGAGATGTTGTGGTATGACCTTAAAAAGGCCGTTCATGCTCGAAAACCCTCTAATGTAACTGAATTAGGACAATTCTGCAAAGATGAGTGGGCCAAAATTCCTCCAGGACGCTGTAAAAGCCTCATTGCACGTTATACCGCAACGCTGGTTGCAGTTGTTGCTGCTAAGGGTGGCCCAACCAGTTATTAGGTTTGGGGGCAATCACTTTTTCACACAGGGCCATGATGGTTTGGATTTTTTTCACCTTTAATAATAAACACCTTCATTTACAAATTGCATTTTGTGTTTACTTGTGTTGTCCTTGACTATTGTTTAAATTGGTTTGATGTTCCGAAACACTTAAGTGTGACAAACATGCAAAGGAACAGGAAATGAGGAAGGGGGCAAACACTTTTTCACACCACTGTATGTGGCAACAGTTTAGGGAAGAAATGTCAGATGTCAAGAAATCTTTGGCCATATAGTGTATATTTTATATCATAACCAAAATTCCCATCCCCAGAACATAATGCAGCCTTTGGGACCACTGACAGACTTGCTTATTATTTGACCATCTTTTGCATAGAACAGAAGGAAACCAGGATAAACACAGGATGATTGTGGTCAAGTATTAAAAGCTTCTTTACATAATTCATGTGGCTCAGCGCTCAGATATCACTGCAAGTGTTTATGCATTCAGTTAAAATCTCATCAAGATGCAGTCCAAATAAGGGGTGCGTGAAAGACCCAGTTATACTGTAAATGGGGTCCAAGACGTAGCCCATATGGGGAGATTTAAGATATGGAACTAATCTTGATGCTGTAGTCATTTTTATGTGCCGGTTGCACAATCCCAAAGCAGTGCTGGAAGCCATAGTTTCTTGATCAGGCTATTACTGTAGTCTGCCAATGCTTGCCAGACTATCATTGTAGTAGTGATGTTCACATCGATGTGGCAGTCAGGTTGTTTTATAAGACTGGAATAATCTCTCTCTCTCTCTCGCTCTCGCTCTCGTCACTAGTGGTAACACTTTCAGATGAAAGCTCAAGAACATTTCTCTCCAGGATGCCTTTTAGCCCCTTTTCACTCCCGGCTTCATGTCAAGGCTTTATGGTGGTTAGCAAGCGCTTAGCAAAACAAACACCATGTGTAGGCCGCACTGTAGAATAAGTAAATAAAAGCAGGCGAGAGGGTAAAAGGAAAGAAGAAGAAAAAACAGGAAGACAGCTTCTGAAAAGAGGGACACACAGCCGGGGTCAACTCTTTTTGAAATTGGCTCTCGTCTCGCGCTTAAAATGGAACCGGCCATGAGAGAACCTCAATTTGGACGAAGGGCTTTCGTTTCCTTTTAAAAGCTTCGAGCGTAATGGATTTGTGTGTGTGGGGTGTGAAGGTGCGAATGCTGTTTTTACACATAAAGAGATGATTTCACTGCAGTTCAGTAGCTGCACTTTTCCTCATTCCCCAAGCTTATTTATGAACAGTATTGAAGTGAGACAAATTCTTTTAACCATCCACTACCAATACCGGTCCTTATGGGTTCTTATACTGTAGCAGGCTTGTGCAGTCTGATACATTCTGCTATGTAAAACAAAGCTTGTATGTATTAGTAATATATCTGTAATATACTGTATATTTTAATAAATACATTTTAAATATATTTATATATTTGTTTTAAAACTAATTATATATATATATATATATATATATATATATATATATCTATATATCTATATATATATATATATATATATATATATATATATATATATATATATATATATATATATATATATATATATATATAATTTAACTACTAATTTAAAGTACATCTATAATATGGATTGAGTGTAACAGACTAGCAGATGGTTCCTGACAACGCTACATATAAAAGGAACTAACTAGTAAAGCTTTTATCACCTGTCCAGGCTTTTTTGCTTCAAAGGCGTATGCTGTTGTAATGGGGCTTGCAAAATGTGAGAAAGTGGTACTATTAGACTGTGTCATGCTGGCTCTGATTGGCTAATCAGCACAGATGCAAATGAGGCTCATTAGCAGCGGGGAGCATAAAAGCAATTTATAAAATTGAGAAAATTATGAAAAAGTATAAGTAAATAAATACGCGACAAAGTTTTTTGCTAGAGACATACAGTGCGCCACGTTCACTTTAAAACGACGATATTTTTGCCTTGACTTTTCTGACGCTGCACTCAAACAAGCGTCTTTGCATGCAGTTTGCTGTTGTCACTTGTGGACATGTACATCCATCCAGCATTTATTTATTTATTTATTTATTTATTTATTTTTAGCTCAGACGATGAAGAGTAGAGACCAAAATGTAGATTACAGCGCACAATTTACTACAGTATATGATTTATTTGTCTTTATTAAAGTATTAGTATTCATTTTAAGTACATTTTAAAGTTGAACACAGTGTGAAAATTGGTTGTTTTGATGTGCATTACCTGCCAGGCTTCACACCAGTAGAAGATATCTGTAATACCCTGCTGAGGGGAGGGGGGAAAAAAACAGTAGAAAAGAATTACAGAAATTCTTGGTAACTGAGACTTTTTAGCTGTATTCCTGTGTGACGCATGTGAATCGACCGGACTTTGGCTGAATGTGCGTTGTGATGACGTTGTGATCACATGTTGTGTCTTGCCCCAAATCTGCAAAAAATCTTCACCTAAATCGTGACCTAAATGGACGACACACAAATATTGCTAATCCCGTCCCTCTAATTCATACTTCAACAACCTCTGTTTTTCCACACAGGGATGCGACTGCGCTGAAAACCCTTTGGCTGTTTAACACTGTATTTTCTGTAAATATGTTGCATTGTTACGTCCGCTGCCGCTCCTAGCACTTTCACAAAGACCAACAAATGTACAGGTGAACCAGAACTAAACAACCCAGCTATCTAGCTATCTGTCTCTCTGGCAAAGGAGCCCTGCACATACTGTAGCCATGTTAATTTTTCTTTTATCCCCCCACAACAACAACATAAATAGTGACAGTGGAAAAGATTTTATGGAAAATGTCATTCTCAAACAATTAGTGGATTTTATCTTATCTTTTAGTTTTTATTATAGACAGGAAGATGCACATTAAAATCCCTAGTGTTGAGTTAACAGTGTTCATTTGTGTCCAATGGACATGTTGTAGGGTGTAAATTCAACACTCGGGTGTTAAATCAATTTTTTCTCCTTTAATTTTCACTACAGACTTGCCATGAACCAGCGACATTTTTAGACAAGGTTATCATACAATGACTATCCTACATGTTGCAAATCACATGTGCACTTTATTTCACATGCAGTACATACACCTTGAACATCAGAGGTCTATAAAATGGATGAACTAGTAGCATTATCCTAGGTTGGTTGGCGCTCATGAGCTGTTCATGATCAAGGTGAGAGGGTGAAGGGTTTATTTATATTTATGATGGCATTTCTGTGCTGATTGATTCATGGCTATAAATGTTGTATCTAATTGGAGGTCCCAATTCAATCCACCGACGTCGCATGCTGCTGGCTGGCACTCGCTTTTATGTGAATTCCTCCACTGCTAGTTTTGCTAGCATGGATCCTCCCTCAATTTGAGCACTGCCTTATTCCAAACAGCACATTAAACATGCTCATTTACCCCAGCCAGTTGCGTTACTGAGGCTCACCATATGGCTGAAATGATGGCACTGGAGTTTTGCTCCATCAGCCACACGCAGGCTCGATATAAGGAGTGCAGTGTAGCATCATCTTCAGATCTTCCAGACAAAATTAGTAGTGCGACGGTCGTAAATGTTTGCCTTGGGGGTGCGTTTATGCATCGATTCCCAGGCGACATTCTACCGTTTTCAGTGGAGAACTACTAGAAATACTCATTTAGCCCTGTGAAGTTTTAGCCTGGGGTTCAATTTTAATGTGACGTCTCACCCGGAGAGCCGTTTTGCGTTTCAGTGTAGATGCTTTTGGGAGTGAATGACGGCGCGTCCTGTCTAGTTCCTATTTGATTAACCGGAGCAATTCCGGTTAAATTTTATGCTAACGGCAACTTATTTGTCCAGAAGCAGTCTGTCTGTATCCCCTCTAGCAAACTTGTTAGCCTTTAGTCTAGCAACCTGTCTGGCTTCATGCTTCCTCCACAGAGGATAGTGAGGTTTGTAAATGAACACACAATCAAGAGCTATTAAAAATGTAGGAAAATGTGCCTAAAGACATCTGTTAGTGTAAATAAGCATGACTGCTGAAATAAGTGTGTGTGTGTGTGTGTGTGTAAGTGCATTGCAGTGCAAGTGTAGTCTATTTGTATAATGCACAGGCAATGAGGCACCTCATAAACAGCTTGAGGCTATACCTTGGGGTATGATGCTGCCTAACACGCACTCATGCAATTTCTGTATAATATGCTGAGTTAAGCATAAAATGGACTGATATTTTAGTACCAAATAAAATGTTGCCAAAAAATGGTAGGTAGATCCTATCTAATGTATAGCAAGAGATAGAAATATATAGAGAGAAAGATATAGATACAGTGAGTGATATATGCTGGTGGGGGAAAAGACTCATTTTGCAGCTTCCAGCTTGTTACCATATTTAATATTCATCACAGACTTATTCTAATGTTTTGATTGCAGTAATGGCACGTTGTACTGCAACTTTAAATAAAGTACAAAACTAGATTTTATATTGCCTTATTTATATTGTCTTATGTGCATGTCAAAGAGCCAAAAATCCTAAATAATAATTATAATAATCTAACAGACATTTGATTTTGTTTAATGCAATCATTCCTGTTCACATATACCGTATATATAATATCAAATCATAAAAGATATGACAAACTATGTGTTATCTATGTAAATTGTCAGGTTAGTTACATAGCAAGGCTAGCTTTAACACCATTTTTTAATTATTATTTTATTTTGCAGGTTCAGGTGAAAGTTTTTGCCACCTACTTTGTAAACATGTATTTAAAAATGATTACCTTGGGGGAGCATCATTTTACTATTTGAAGGAATGTCAGACTTGACCAATGAAGCTAGATGTATTGTGCTGCAGTCCAAATTTGGTATTCTTATGCTGTGTTCATGACCAAGCCAGACCTGGTACCTGCACTGGGACCGGTTTCTGACTTCCCAGTAGGAAAGGTCCATTTGAACATAAATTCAACTCGCAAATCCTATTCTGGAAGTTTTTCGAGAGCTTCGACTTTCCGAGTCACCATTCGGTGACGTCACTTCAACAAATGTTAAAAAGTAAGAATAAGGAATAACAACGTGATTTTAGGTTTTTAAGCAGTCTTTGTAGTCTGTTTATTGATAATTGCTAAATACTGAGTGATGCATTGATAATTGAAATGTTACTTTGTTTTCTGCAAGAGATTTTGATCAAACTGCTCTTTCATGTAATTTTCGGTTTTCAACAGTGAATTATCACATCCACTTAAAAAAGAAATTTAGCACTAACCAAGCAAATCTTTAATTCTGTTTTTTTTGGGGGGTGGGGGGGGGACAGGGATGGAAGAATGTCTTTGAGAAATCATCTTTGAGAATTTTGAGTTTCCAGTGGTCATGAATGAAGCATGTGTGTATTCTATAATTTTTTTTAAAAATTAATAAAAAGATAGACACACACACACACACACACACACACACACACACACACCTGCAAATCACTTTGGAGTTTTTCCTAGCCAGATACAGATATAGCCTTAACCAGTTTTTAAGACTCCTTGTCAAGACCAAGACAAGATGGAGACAGTATAAGGGTACACTGGTCTCAGGACCATTCTTGAAACCACTGGCCTATACCAGTTTAGGAGTGGATGGAGTAACTTTGGGACACAAAATCCTATTGGCACCTCTGCATAATGGAATGGGTTTTGGTTATGACCTAATGAATTGAAAAGGGGTTGCAGCTATGACCATACATTTAGAAGGAATATGATTACAACAATGCATTAGGAGAGGTTTTGGTTATGACGGCATGTGTTGAGAGGGTGTTATTACGATGTATCAGGAAGGGTGTTTGGATCTACTTGTGCTTATGGTATAGTATAGTTTGGGTATAGTATAGGTATGTGCTTGTGCTTTTTTAAGAAACTGGCTACAAGCATCAGAATCATGAAGGTTGCAATCTGATTCCGTGCTTTTCAAATAAATAAATAAATAAATAAACAACCTTTAAAATGGTTGAAACAGTGAGCACTTTGTAGCCGGTCATAGACACTAGGTTAACAAAGTTGATTTCAAGTCTTTAAAAGTTTTCAAATTTGCCAGAAACGGATTTGAAAGTGCCCAAATTTATATTGCTAAATGTCTCAACTCTAGACCCAACACCATGAGATCATTGGAAAGCCTGAACCAATGAATTCATTACACGCTGTTCAGTGTGTGGAGGAAGCCATGGACGGTAGTAAGGCGCTTGCTAGTAGACGGAACATGACATACTGTTAAATCCAGTTTAAACACCTCATACCAGTCATTCGTAGTAAACCCCGATCACTGCTTTTAGTCATTATTGAAAGCCGTGCGAATGGATTCTGTCTGGGAAAAAATCTGCTTCAGGGCTGAGCATAAGAAGGCTGATCTACACATTCTTATGCTCTCGACCATAAGCATTATGAAAGGTTTCACAGTACACATCCAGAAGCTGCACTCCTGCAGGGAATTAATGGAAAAGTAATAGCCTCTGCAGTGTGGCCTGGAGATACGAGTTTATCTTTGGAAATCCAGGCAGGAGAGAGAAGAAGCAGCAGACCGGTGAATAAAGTGATAAACATGTTACCCCACACACAGGGCTGTACACTTACTGTAAGTCCAGAAGTTTTGTTAATATTCTTGCATTGACAGTTACTCATTCAGAGACAAGATACAGACGTGAAGTCCATTTCCTGGGCTCCTCAAATCATCTACATGTAGTTTATGCCTTCAAAAACCATCTCAAGATTTAAGACATAATTTTTTTTCCATCAGGATCTAGAACAGGGGTGGCAGAAGCCACACCTGAGTTTATTGGAAGCCAAGATCAGCAGGTGGAATCAGGTATGGCTCCTGCTTGGTTGGAATGAAAACCTGCACGCACACCGGATCTTTGCAGATCAGAAATGACACCCCTGATCTAGATCATGACCTTTTTTTTTTTTTTTAATCTAGCTCTTGTCTTCCAAGCTGAAACAAATCGGGGATAAAATGCGGCCTCGGTAAGGAAACATGGCCGACGGAAAGAGAGCAGCAAAAGACAAAGAGGTGCAGGCCCAAGAGAAGTTGATTTAACATCAGTGTCATGAAGCACAAGGTCACATTCCACACTACACTTCAAACTCCCGGACAGAGGTTCAGGGACACTCAGTGGTTACTGATGCTTTCACCTGGGCTTTTAGGCTCGGACACTTTTTATACGGCTTTGCATGAGTTATCTCGCCCAGAATTTCTCACCCCTTGTCCAGTTTTGTTTTATTTTTTAACCAGTTTATAACCCAATTTATTTATAACCAGTTCGCATAAAACAGAGGAAAATGGAGATAAATATCAGTGAAAAGAAAGTACAGAAATGAAAATCATTAACGTTAATAAAATTGTAATACAGTTTTCTCAACATTTTGTTGGCATAAAATGTGAATTTCCCCTGTTCTTGATTCACGAGACAAGCACATGAGTAGCTGTACTGCTAATAATCCTGTTAATATTTCAATACACTGAATAATGAATTTTATAAGTAATGAAAATTTAACAACCTTTTGTAGGATCGGGCACAGTGCTCCCAAGCCGATAAACCGATAGCGTTCTTTCAGGATCTGGTGCGAGGCGTAAACTGGTGAAATGAAACGCATTGCTCACCCGTAAGCCCTGTTTACCACGATTTAATGACCACACTCACTCCACATGTTTAGTGTAATTGGAGGTCGATGGACGGTCATTACCAGGGGAACAATACCTATTTCATTTATTTATTCTTTTGCTTTTCTACAAGGTTACCAGCAATGTATGTGATCTCTTTCAAGAACACTATGGGAAGTGTTCGAGCAGCTGAAGCATTAATCACCAGCACTGGCTCGGTAAATGCCTTTTAAAGAAACTGTCCCAATATATATTGAGCATTATCTGTAAGCCATTGTATTGAAAAGAATATACAGTTGAGGTGATGAGTTTTCATATGCCTTGCAGAATATGCAAAATGTTAATAATTGAGAAAATTAAACATCTTAAAATGTGCATTTATTATTATTTTTATTATTTAGTTCTGCCCTGAATAAGCTATTTCACGTATAATCCACAAGGCACAATAATAACAGAATTTACACAAATGAACCAGTTCAAAAGTTTACACACACTTGATTTATTAATACTGTGGGTCGATACCTGGATGATCAATGACTGTGTTTATGTTTTGTAAGAGTTCTTCGAGTCTCTTGTTTGTCCGATAGTGGCTATATGACGTTGAGATTAGTGATGCACCGAAAGGAAAATTCTGGACCGAAACCGAAAATTCAGGATTCACTTTGCCGAAAACCGAAAAGGAATGATTTATTTGTTTATTTATTTTTAAACCGTTTAAAAAGTAATTTTTGTATAATTGTATTAATATTAGACTTTCATTCATTTCATGAATGAATCTGAATTGAAAAACTACAAACCAATAAAATGATCACACTTTTTTAAAAAAAATATTAAATATATTCTTTTTTAAATATTAAATATATTAAATATATTCTTCATTCAGTTCTGTGACAATCAGATGAATTTCTTTTTTTTTTTTTAAATCCTATTATCCAAATAACGTGACGTTCTGGAAAACTATTATGATATGTAAAACAGCTGTCAAGTAACGAATTAGGCCTCTGTTCTGTTCATGTAAACCTATTTCCACATTCATTAAAGATTATTGTGCAAAATCGTGCAAAAGAGCAGCAATAGAACTAAAATCAACCTCAAACTATAAACAGATGTAGTCTCGGGTCAAGAACAAAGTTTTGCAGGGCTACACAACTTTTAATGCAAGTGCTCTACAATTGCACTACAAGTGATGACGCAATAATGTAATTGCCTCATCACTTGTACGCACATTCCCACTAAAGTGTCTAAAGTGTCCGTAGTGTATGAATGGGTGTGTGAGTGTGTATGTGATTGTGCCCTGCGACGGATTCGCACCCTGTCCAGAGTGTACCCCGCCTTGTGCCCGATGCTCCCTGGGATAGGCTCCAGGTTTCCCTGTGACCCTGAAAAGGATAAAGCGGTATAGAAGATGGATGGATGGATTTGAACGCACCTGTTTCTCTGGCACATTTTGTCGATCCTACAGCAGATGCGTTCATCACCTCCATCGCCGTGTGCATAATTTCCTGGGCATGCTGCTTTTTCTCCATATAAAAATAACGCCCTTTAAATCTCGGATCGAGTATTATTGCAATGCAACAATAACCTTCGGCTAGATCAAGATCTAATATTTTCTGCCTTTTTTTTAAATTATTTTTATTATTTTGTCATCTGGGGAAATGTAAATGTCTTGTGCAGATTTTGCAGGGCTGTACACCAAATTTACACCGATCATGGTGAATTTTTCTGTAAAGAGATTTATTCAACATTAATGCAAGGAGTCTTAGAAAATAATAAACTTTTGTGTGGCACTGCAGTATATATCGTCAAACACACTTAAGTAGCCATGGAAACATCTCTGTATTTATGAAGAGCTGATTGTAGATCATCGTAACACCGAGTGACGTCTGGAGTTTGGCTAAACCGCACTCCTCTCCTGACATATAATCTCATTGCTCTGACTTTCTCAGTTGGCTTTAAACCCCCCCAACCCCCAGCCCCCCCCCTGGATAAGAAGGACAGCGAGAGGGAAGAAAATCGGAAAGAATGAGATCCTAATGATAGTCCAGGCTCCCTAATAAGGTGCAAATTCCAGGCCTCCAGCATGCATAGCACAAATTGCTTTTTGACAGTATATTTAAGATGGTAATCGAGTGTCATTTACTGCAGCCAATTTCATTTGAATTGCCTTTTGCATTTGTTCCCTCTGTCTCCAGAGCAATCGGTGTGCCCCAGTGGATGTATGCATGTATGTTTGTCTCCATTAGTCAGTAAGGGAATGTTTTTGGTTTTGTTTTTTTCCCTCTCTGCGCTGTAGAGGTCGTGTAAGGGAGAGTCGTCTGTTTTTTAAGTTGAAGCAGTTGACTTTATTAGTAGTATGCCTGCATTAGCAAAAAAAAAAAAAAAAGTCCCAAAATGGGGTGACCCCAGAAGTGACATTGACACAACTGGTGCAGTGTTTAGCAAAAACCTTCTCTGTGTGTATGTGTTAATGTTTGTTCTTTTTGACCCCCTCCCTTTTTTTGTCCTGTGCTCTAATAGGCCAAGGTGTCATAAATTAAATAAATAAACACATTTCTTGGAAAGACTCCATCTGTGTCATACGTTCTCCCACTTTCTCTTGGATGAAAGACCTATCCGGAGTGTGTGGTTTTAAAAAGAGAAATCCGATCTAATTGCCTGTTAGCAAGTGCCATTAAGTCCCAGGAGGCCATGCAATTAATGCCCCTTTATTATATATTAATAGGGACAATTAGCCATGCAACACAGCACCTTCAGCTTATAGCACCTATCAGGATGCAGTCGAGTTGTCTGGAGAAAAACTCTTAAACTCTGAGCCAATGATCTGGATTAAAAAGGTATTTTTTTAATATTTATTGTATTTGTCGATGCTTAAAATGAATATTTGAGGGATTCCAACAATGGCCGTTTGGCAACGTCTCGTCATTTCAATCCAGTCTTGAACGCGGGCCTACGGCTGACCCTCGTAATTGTAATACGCGATAAAATTGTAATGTATTGCACTGTAGATACTCCAACACCATAGTAGTGAGTAGAGAGCTATTTGGAAAACAGCCTAACAACCTGCTTGAAGTCCGTCCAATGTGACCACGAATCTGAATATAAAGTGATCAAATCATATTGCTTTGAGATTCACTCCAGTACTAAACCTTTTAAACCATTAACAATTCAACGTTTAACGTAATGCAACTTTATTTTTCATCATTGGAGAGATTGGGAATGTTGACATTAAAAATAATAATAATATAAAAATTATAATAATAATAAATTAAAATGTAACTTGATTATTGTAATGGGCCATTAATTCATTCAAATGTTAAATATAACTTGCTTAATGAATTATTAAGTATTATTAAGTAATTACTGAATATATCAATGGTTCATTCCAACATTTACTTAATTCTTTGTTTTTCACTATTCATATATTTCATGCTGAAGCCACGGTGCATCCATGAAATAATTAACTCTGTCTAAATCATCCATCAACGTTAATGGGCCTGCTTTTAATTGGATGGACTATTGATTATAAAAAACCTCTTCACACACTACAGTGTGCTGTGTGAAAACCCCTTTTATTGTCTGCTCAAATGAGGATGTTGTCGTTTCGCATGTGGACTCTTAAGAAAATGAACAGAATCGCATTGTGCGAAGAGAAACCTTGATTTTAAAAGCATGAATTGGATTTTCCTGATGGTTTGATTAAAGCAGAATGCATGTCTGGCTCTTCTCGAATTACGATTTTACCTTGAACAGGTCTAAATAAAATGTAAAAGAATGTTGCAGCTTTACATGCCAGCACATTTTATTACATTTGTGCTTTTTAGATTTGATGTAAGCTACCAGTGGAAAGTTTGGACGCACCTGTTCATAGAAGGTGTGGTTATTTATTTATTACATTATTTTATACTAAGAACGAATATATTAACACATTATGATGTTAAACATCCCGATATGGCAATATAGTTGTGGAAGAATGCACTTTAAATAGCATACAGCAAACAACATACTAGATGTTTTTGTCGATGTGACTTGTGTGTGTGTGTATGTGTGTGTGTGTGTGTTTGTCCACAGTGAGACACATCCCAAGGAATATACAGTAGAATAAAACACTACATTGTGCGCTGTTATAGGAAAATATTCAGTGGCGTTCACGGAGTGCTGCGATTTAATGTTACCACTGTAAAAGTGAACTATTTTCAAATAACAGCATATCTATAACCATCTTATTTCTCTTATACCACAGCTATTTACTTTGATTTTGTTTCAAAGAGTGACTTTCTAGTTACATTTATACAATATGTATGTAGTATTGTGTAAACTGTACATATACGATATCTTCATGGGCTATTTGTATAGTGGGACTGTACATTGTTGTTTGCTGTATATACTGCTCATATATATGTATGTGTGTGTGAGAGAGGGAGAGAGAGAGAGAGAGAGAGAGAGAGAGAGAGAGAGAGAATCTGCACTTGTATCTATACATATTTATACATCTTGTGTATATATTCTTTATATATCCCTGTATTGTTCTCTGTACCTTTTTTCTTTTTTTTTTTTTTGCAGCTGTGACACCCTGATTTCTCCATCTGGGGATTAATAAAGTATTCTCTTGATCTTATCTTTAATGCTGTGGAACAAACAGCTATACTATAACAGCTAGAAAGAGCCGTTCCCTTACCAGCGTCAATTGTTTTCTATTACAAAGCATAGTGTTGACTATTATAAAGCACTGACACTGAAGACTCCTTCAATAAATGTCCCGTTAACATCTCGATTGCAGAGAACGTCACCATAACAACTGTACGGTTGTACGTGTTTCTTTGATCAATAACACATTTTCTGAAATGTATTTATTTATTAGCGTTCGTTTACGTGGAGCATCCTTCACGAAAGTCCCTGTGAATTAGTTGTTACTATAGAAACGATAGTGTGGTAGTTAGGAATGAGCATGTTAAATGTCAGAGCTGCTGTGATAGAAAAGTGAATTTATGTATATTTATGTACATTTCTATAATGTGCGTGTAGTCACGGGAGCTCGATGAGAGCTGGAACCTCCAGTGGAAGTATGAGGATGGGGTTGGTGAGGGGAAAGGGTGAGAGAGAAGGAGGGATCTCATCATGCTAAATGTATTCCCACTTTCACATCTGACTATTCTCTTCAGGCAGTGGAACCGATTAAGTGGAACGGAGGGACTGGAGGCATGTGTCTGAGTGTGACTGAAGATGGAGATAGACAGTGAGACAGACTTAAGGCACAAATAGCTTTATGTTCAGAAGTATCTGCACGGAGTGCCAATAGCCCCACGCACGCTTACACTCGCAGGCTAAAAGCCTCACAGCCCGATCTTCTCATTACGTAATGCACAAAGAGAGACATTTTCATCTAAATAAGATTATACAGTCTAACATAGATTCACTGGTTTCATTTTATTTTGTAGGTGTTACTGGTGGTATGTAGCCAGAGTCACAAATGTTAGCATGGAAAATCTAATATTAGCGCAAAGCCTGCAGCTACATTTTTCTCTACATTTATTCTCAAACTTTTAGTCCCAGAGCCCAGGAAATTCCATTCAACATGGCGGACTCTGCTTAATTTTTAGCTTGCAGTGCGCTAACATTTATATACAGCAAGTAAAATTAACCCGAAACTTAATACTTTAAATACTTGTAGTTTTTCTACAATTTAGTAACACTTGTTATATTTTTATTTATCTTTTAAAAATTATAAAACATTATATATAGATATATACATCAGATATAAAACATTCACATGTTTACATTTGGAATAGTAACCTACTAAGACAAGCTAGCAAACTAACACTCCAGCAGCAGTCCACTATACGCTACATGTAGCTAATCTAGCTATTTACTTAATGAACACTTAAACCTATTTGCTTATTTTTTTCATTTTGATATAGTATGGTAATGCATTTAGAAATGCACTGTGAACATGTGTGCAACAAGCTAGTAACATTACAAACTAGCTTCCTAGCCGGTGTTGTGTAGAAATTGGTGACCTTTCGAAAAAGTGACCAAGGATCGCTGTTCAGCAAATGTTCGCACGGGAACGTGCTTGAAGCCCATGACCTTGAGCGCAGACATTAGTGCAGAGAGCAGACGCCGAAGCGGAACGCAGCATCGGAGGAGCCGAGCGGTGCTGTAAATAAGATGTTACATGTCTAAGAGAAAAGCGTCCATTGGACAAACTAGATATTGTCGCAAGCGTTGAAATGCTTGTATTGAAATAAAACATTAATGCTGCTGTTGTCTGCTGCGAGACTGATAATGTTACTACTATGAATGGTTGTAGATGGTAGATGTTTTACAGTAGCGCATGTTGTTTTGTATAACACATTCTGATTGTCTGATACATGTAGGCTTATCTTTATACTTATAACTATTTAGTGTAGCTACCCAATAATATTGATCCATATTGTTCATTACAAAAGCACATTATTCCCCCTCTCTGACGAGTACAAGAATGTACGCACTACGTAGATCTAGTTCGGTGAATATCTTGGCTGAGCGTAGTTGTGCTAGGGCAGCAAGGACCTTTAGTCCCTGGGGGGTAGCGATGCTTTACTTTACTGTGCACTGGTTCAAACACCTGTAATCGATGTATGGTCCAAGTCCACCTCATTTTTCGCCATGAAGAAAAAGCCTGCAGAAACTGAAGAAGTAGAGGGTCGGATGTATCCTTGCTGTAGTGTTTCTTGTTCAAACAAGACTCTGTCTCCATAGCCTGCTGTTCTGTGAGTGAAAGGGGGTAAATGCGATTGTGAGGAGGCGTGGATCCTGGGAGCAGCTCAATAGCGGAGTCGTGGGGAGGTAACCCGCAGGCTTTGGTCTTGCTGAGGACTGTACTTAGATTCTTATATTCAGGAGGAATGGTGAAGGATTCTCTGGGCTTTCAATAGAGGTGGAGGTGATGAGGAGCTCTGATTGACGAATGCAGTGAGCGTTACAATATGGCGACCGCTTGGTGATTTTCCTTGTTAGTCCATGAAATGGTGGGGTTATGCTGCTCCATCCACGGGCCCAGAATGATAGGCTGTCCAGGTGATTTTGTGATGGAGTGTGGTGCGTGTGATTAGAATGAAGGTGAGAGTGAACGTGTCAATATGTGAGTGTTCTGGAGAAATGCAGTCCATGGTGGCCGTGTTTGAAGGCTGCAGTGCAGGATGGGAAACAGAGTTCGTGGCCTGAATAGACCAAACGCATACAATATTTTGGGAACGTCTAATAATTGGTGACCCTGCTGTTTCTTAAACAACGTGAATAAACATATAAGAAAAGGGAGAATTTTACATCACCTGAATGAGTTTGATGAAATTGGACTGAGAAACTAGTTATTTCTAGCTCACTGCTCTTATGAAATATGGCTACTGTCTTTATAAATAATTCATTGATTGTTTTTCAAAAGTAGCTATTTAATCAATAACTATTGAATGGGGAAAAGTAATTTCGCTAGCTGGCATTCAAAAAATTTGATGTAATTATGATAAAAGTGCTGTGTCTTCTCAGACACCTCTGATTAAAAACCACATGAAGTAACGGCTGGATCAGGGTTGCCAGATGTGTCTCACAAATATGTCTCTCAAACAGCCTAACAAAATAAAATAAACAGTACCATTTAAAATGATGACTGACAGTTGCCAAATATATTGTAATATTTACAGAGCAGTTGCTCGGTTTGAGTTGGGGGTGAGTCTATGGGCAAAAAATAAACACCAGCAACAAAAACCATAACAGCGATAATCACACTAATGATATGATAATATGATTACCACAATGGTTTTATATAATATATATATATATATATATATATATATATATATATATATATATATATACATACAGAACTTCATGTATGCAAACTGTCCTTGTACTGACTAGGTTTTTCTTTTTTTCCTTTACACAATGAAAAGAGCAGATCACAAGCCACTAAATAACTTCATCATGTTCCGTATCCTATAATGAATCCAGATGAGCACATCAGTCGTCACACTGATCTAGGATCCTTAATTTATCAGGAACAAAAGACATGCTGTGCATTCTGGGAAATTGACTATTCCAAACACACAGAAAGCATCATTTGATCCTCGACAAGCACTTCTAACAACAATCTACGAGTGTAAATTGTTTTGGCTTCGGGAGATTGCACAGCGCACTGTTAGAGGCGATAGCCTGTTTCAGCCCATCTCCCACGCATTCAGAACGATATTATTTCTCTCCTCACCAACTCCTATGACGCTTGTTACCCCCAACTTCTTTAGAACAAGATGAGTCATGCTGAGAGATCGTCTGAACGAGATGGGTAGGTAGGAAAAGCGAGAGATAGATGGATGGATGGATGGATGGATGGATGGATGGATGAAGGATTTCTCCATCATGAGATGCATAGTAAGGCTATGATGAAAACAAATGGGCTGCATCCGAAATCGTGTACTACCTTACTACACAGTAGGCGACAAACAGTACACCAGATGAGTAGTATGTCCGAATTCTCAATAGGCGAGAAATATCCGGATGGTATTCTGCTTCCGGCGAGGTTTTGCAGTATGCAACCGATGGACACTACGCGAATCAAAAATCCCATAATGCAACTGGACTGGTGCGGACGAGCTCAGACAAAAAAAATCGCGGAACAAAGTGCGTCAGCTCTGATTCCAGATCAGTCTGTACAGAAGTGTCACATACCGTGAACAAAACTACATAAGCAAGTCTGTGTAAGATGCCAAACAACATGACGTACAGAGCTTGGGAGCATCAAATAGTTACTTTGTACTTACCTTACTTACTACATTTCGAAAGAAAAATCTCCACTTTCTACTCACTACATTTCGAACATCGTTACATTTCTCTTTAAACATGTATTTGTATGCGAATTAACATTAGCTAATGTTATAAATGTTATGAATCGGTGATCTTCTCGCTTCAACAAATTCAAGTTAGTAGTAAATTCCCAACAAATCTAAACTTTCAGCTGCAGCCTACATTTAAAAGAGGTCTCATTATCAATCACTATAATCTAGCTGCTCCTACATATGCTAGCTAGCTGTTAGCATGCAACGTGTTTGTATTGTTTTGTATCGAGTTGTGGCATGCTAGTTAATGAGAGATCAGTGCAAAAAAAAAAACAAAAAAAACTGCTGTTGGTTTTCCTTGGCAAATGTTTTTCTACGTTTTTGGTGAAAAGGTCATTATCTAAAATCAGTGTGATTTGAGACGGTCCTCTGTATTTATTTTGTGAATGTTTTGTTTCTAGTGCTCTTACTTTTGGTAAATGTAAGAATGAGCACTTTTTCTACCTTAACCATCAGCTGTACTATAATATTTACTTGAGCAGTTTGTTCACATGAGTAATTGCACTTTTAATTTACTTTAAGAAGAAGGTTGAGGACGGTGTGTGTGGTGATTTTAGACCCGCAGCTGTCACGATGCTAACCTGGTGGCTAGCAGTAGCTGCCGCCGTCGTTTGTTAGCCTAGTAGCTCCAGTGCAAAACTGAAGAACACAGCCTCAAACACGTCTTGACTGATTGACTAAATATGCTTAGGGGAACATTATGTACATTTTGTTTGTACCGTGTAAGGAGCTAATTATTTCCCGACTTCAATATTCCTGAAACCGAGCCTAGCATAACACTCCTCCGCTAAAAACGTTGATCTGCGAAGCATAAAATTAACAAATAAGTCAGCCTTATTGAAATGCCATCTGACTGAATTGCGTCTCGTCATGGACTGCAGTTATTTTCTATTTCTCAGTTCCCGTTTGAAACCTGTAATATTCTGAGGGTTTCTAAAAGCGGAAATCTGATGATGCTTTTCCGAGACAGATATGACATTTCAATCTGTGATGAGTGCTGCGGGAGGACGGTGACAGTGAAGGGGTATGACAGCGGCATAACAGCTTGAATTTCAATCCTCCGAATAGTTGTGGAGCGAAAAATAAATATATAAGCAGTGAATAGGAGAAGCTCCGTGACCTGGACTAAAAATAAAATAAATAAATACGTGTTGTACAGTGCTTAGGCTGTCATTTTATTTGAATTATTTTGACGTTGAAGTAGTTTTGCTTCCGTCGAGGAAGACGTTTTGTCCGCGCTCCATGAGCGGTTGTAAATTATTATTTGTAAAAAAGGGCCCTTTCAATTTTAGTTCCGAGTCTGTTAATGAAGCAGTGTTTCCTGTTGTATAATTTATCTCATTAACAAAAGTTAATAAGCAATAACCAGAGTGAAAGCAGGGAGGGAGTGTGTTTTCCCTCTTCAATAAGAAGTTATTTATCCGCCTGTTTTGCTTGTACGCTCCGGGAGAGACGGAGAGCAGGTGAGGCTCGAATACGAAGATGAGAAAAGCACTGAAACGTGTGTCAGGAGCAGGAAATGCACCGTTTCCACAATCCAAACATGGCTGTTCCCTTCACCGTCCGTTAGTGCCGTCCTTATTTCCCTCGTTTCTGTTTTGTGTGTGTGTGTGTGTGTGCAGAATTCTTGCTGATTTGTAATCCAAACACACTAGTGGATTTCAAGACGAAAAGACAGATTCACATAAAACTAAATACGCACAAAACATGAACTCTATTTTGAGGGCAGAAATATATTCCATGTACTAGTTCATGAATCGCACAAAAACGTCCTTGTGAAATGCATCGATCCATAAAAGAACAGCAAAATCGTAATCATGACGGTACAACTAGACATCAACATTAACTCAAAACAGAAAGGGGAGGTCGGAAAGGTGTTGCTTCAAAGACGAATGAGGGGAAAGAAAGGAAAGAGCAGCGAGTGTGAGAGGAGAACAACAGGATGTGTGTAGTTGCCGAGAATTAATCAGAAGGCAACAAAGCGCACAACCAGTTTCTGCCGAGAGAATCAATCCATTTAAAAGAGCTCATCAGGCTCCCTCTGTCTCACTCTCTCTCACACTCTCTCTCTCACACACACATACATACGCACACACACACACACACACACACACACACACACACACACACACACACACACACACACACACAGAGTGTTTTAAAGGAGAGGGCTATTCAGTGTGTCTCGAGCTGCTCCTGGTTAATTATCTCGCAGCAGCCTCCCTTGGACAGACGAGACTATTTTTTGGCGTCAGCTCCACTGAGATTTATAGCTCTCTTTCTGCAGTAAAATGGAAAAATAATTTCTCTCTCTCCCTCCATCTCTCTCTCTATCCCCCATCTCTCGCTCTCTATCCCTCCATCTCTCTCTCTATCCCATCTCTCTCATTATCCCTCCATTTCTCTCACTCTCCAACCCTCCATCTCTCTCTCTATCCCTCCATATCTCTCTCTATCCCTCCGTCTCTCTCTCTATCCCCCATCTCTCTCTCTATCCCTCCATTTCTCTCACTCTCCATCCCTCCATCTCTCTCTCTCTCTCTATCCCCATCTCTCTCTCTATCCTTCCATTTCTCTCACTCTCCATCCCTCCATCTCTCTCTCTCTCTCTATCCCCATCTCTCTCTCTATCCTTCCATTTCTCTCACTCTCCAACCCTCCATCTCTCTCTCTCTCTCTATCCCCATCTCTCTCTCTATCCCTCCATTTCTCTCACTCTCCATCCCTCCATCTCTCTCTCTCTCTCTATCCCCATCTCTCTCTCTATCCTTCCATTTCTCTCACTCTCCAACCCTCCATCTCTCTCTCTATCCCTCCATCTCTCTCTCTATCTCCCATCTCTCTCTCTATCCCTCCATTTCTCTCACTCTCCATCCCTCCATCTCTCTCTCTCTCTCTATCCCCATCTCTCTCTATCCTTCCATTTCTCTCACTCTCCAACCCTCCATCTCTCTCTCTATCCCTCCATCTCTCTCTCTATCCCCCATCTCCCTCTCTATCCCTCCATTTCTCTCACTCTCCATCCCTCCATCTCTCTCTCTATCCCCATCTCTCTCTATCACTCCATTTCTCTCACTCTCCATCCCTCCATCTCTCTCTCTCTCTATCCATCCATCTCTTTCTCTCCTCCCTCTCTCCCTATCCCCATCTCTCTCCCTATCCCCATCTCTCTCTCTATCCTCCATCACTCTCTATCCCTCCATCTCTCTCTCTCTCTATCCTCCATCTCTCTCTCTCCTCCCTCTCTCTCTATCCTCCATCTCTCTCTATCCCTCCATCTCTCTCTCCCTCCCTCTATCCCTCCATCTCTCTCTCCCTCCCTCTCTCTCTCTATCCTCCATATCTCTCTCTATCCCTCCATATCTCTCTCTCTCTCTCTTTCTCTCTCCCTCCCTCCCTCTCTCTCTATCCCTCCATCTCCCTCTCTCTATCCCTCCATCTCTCTCTATCCCTCATCTCTTTCACTCTCTCTAGCCCTCCATCTCTCTCTAGCCCTCCCTCTCTCTCTAGCCCTCCCTCTCTCTCTATCCCTCCCTCTCTCTATCCCTCCCTCTCTCTCTCCTTCCATCTATCTATCTATCTATCTATCTATCTATCTATCTATCTATCTATCTATCTATCTATCTATCTATCTATCTATCTATCTATCTATCTATCTATCTATCTATCTATCTATCTATCCAGGAGCTACATTCTGCTTCTTGAGGGTACTAGACGATTGTATTTTTTTAATATATATTCTTTTCTTCCCTTGCTGTATATTCTGAAAGAGTATTGAGGTCAAAGGTTGTTTTTAAGCAGCACTGAACCATTTGGAAGAAAACCGGAGTGGGGAGACAGTCGCGACACTTAGCCGTTACCGAGGCGAGAGGTCAGGGTACTGAGGTGTTTAGTGATTGTTGCCATGATGGACGGCTGACCCAGCCACAGCCACACGACTTCAGAGCCTTGCGAGGGCTTTAACGAATACCAATCCAACTGCCACGCAGAGATTTTTCAGCGTTTCGTCAGCCACTAGTTATCACCGACTGCTGGGTAGAGAATTTGATCTGCGCTGACGAGGAACGAGATTGGTTGTTCAGCCAAGTGATGCATTTTAGGGGGGGAAAGAACCGGGCACAACGATATGGCAGAGCGAATTTGAATTATGATTCACGCTGGCGTGAAAATGGTAGGTAGACTAGTTTATTTGGCAACAGCCCAGCACACATGTGTGACTGTTGGATGTCGTGGCTGAATTCAAGCAAAACGAAAAATCAGGTTTCGCTCAAAAAATCTGATTTTTCTCTACATACATGTAGACACCTCAATTTTAAGACAGCGTGAATATATTTCACCAAAATGGTGTTGAAATCTTTGCAGGAAGAAATCCTAGACAAGGTTATAAAGTCGAGTAAGGAGCCAGATTAACACAAAAAAGTTAGTTTAAGGAGAAAAACGTCTAAAACCTTGTTAGCAAAGTGTGATTTCCTCACGCGGTGAATGGCATGCTTTGATCAAGTTATTGGATAGCTGTGTGCCTTAAATTCATATCAATTCAGTATTAATCAGAGATCAGCCTTCAAAAATGGCCTTGTTACTCTTGCACAGCAGTCAGAATGGAATTTTAACATTCAATGTTCTTCTTTTGTGGCTAAAATGATTTTAAAATGCTGTAACATTTACTTATGGTTGAGATGCGTGCAATACAGAAAAGTCTTTCATTTCAGGAAAGATTGTTTTTCAGAACTACGTTTAATAGAAAACGTCAAAATCTAACTGTACATATATACATATGTCTTTTATTATGCATGTTTTTCTTGGGAAAGTGAACGTAGCATACCTTGTGTCCTCAATTCCAGGTCTTGAGATGCACTGAACTGCACGGTTCAACGTTCAACTGTTAATTCAATTTCTGATAATTCGCTGATCAATTAACTATGAGAAAACGGTAAACGCTTCAGGGCGGTGGATCTGAAAAAAAAAAAAAAAAACTCAAAAAAACCTGGACTTGAGAACCTCTGATATAATTTAGGTGTTGTCTTTAAAGTCCACGTGAAAATCGAATTTTTTTTGGCTTTTAGTATGAATGTTAACCTTATCCTTGTCTATAAGCTAGTGTGCTCCAAATCAGTGGCAAAAAAAGTTCACATTTAGAAGATGTATGAATTAAAAATGTGCAGTCTCTCTGTACCACTGATGTGGATGTTTCATGACATCATTCTGCTCTTCAGATTTTCTGTCCAATCAAATGCTCTCTAGAATCGGAAGTGTCCCACCCCCAACATTATAAAAATCACCTTGCCCAAGTTTGCATTGTTCAGCGAGGGAGATCATATTCAGCAGGCGTGGGTCGGGAATTTGTCATTGGCCCTTTTGAACGCGTGCTTTTTATTCAGTTTTCCAGCTATAAGTTGGTTAAGAAGGAAATTGTTTGAATTCATTCACTTTATTGCTCGGGCTCACGTCCGTTGTATTAAATGTCAAGTGCGGCTTAGCCCGGGCTATTTGAGAAGGGGGAGGTGCCACTCAGTATGTCCTGCTCTGACTTCCTGTTTCAGGGGAAATTATGTCAACGCATCGAATAACGCTGCACATTTCATGGCACTTCACGGGGACTTTATGCTCTACCCCAGTGAGTTTAGAAGAAGAAGAAGAAGCCTTTGTCATATACATTACAGCACAGTGAAATGATTTCTCCGCATAACCAAGCTTGTTAGGAAGTTGAGGCCAGAGCGCAGGGTCAGCCATGATACAGCACCAATGGAGCAGAGACGTTTAAGGGCCTGGCTCAAGGGCCTAACAGTGGTAGTTTGGCGGTATTTGGGCTTGAACCCCCGAGCTTCTGATCATTAACCCACAGCCTTTTAACTGTTAAGCCACCACTGCCAAGTACATTAGTATTTAATACATTAATCTCAAATGGTAGGGAAGAAGGGTGGGGTGTTTAATACATAAATGTTTAAACCACACTCTCAGCCCTGTGATGGACTGGCACCCTGCCCAGGGTGTACTCCGCATTATGCTCCCTGGGATAGGCTCCAGGTTCCCCCGCGACCCTGAACAAGGAGTAAGCGGTAGAAGGTGGATGGATGGACCACACTCTCAACACTGAATGTTAAGTCTGTGAGGGAATTTTTTGGTGTTATCAATGTCAGCTTTGTCAAAACGTCTAGACAAAAGAGGTTCGGTTACCTCCAAAAGGAAAAATAAATAAATACACCTCTTCGTTTTCATTTACTTTCAGCTTAAAGACACAGGAGACTTCAGTTGGTCAGCTGAAGGGGAGAAAAGCATAATGCTCAAGAAGACAGAAGTGGATATATAAAGCAAAATTTACCTCACTATTTATTGAAAACACCCTTGAGAAAAATTGAGAGTTTGTTCAAATGTTCTCTGTGGACGCGGAGAGTGCAATATCCTACCAAACAGAAGAAGGAAACTAAATAATACTTAATTTTGCCACCTCCAGGGTCCCTGATACCGTAATTGTATTTTGTTACTTCCTATCTCTACACCAAAGGAAATTCTGCACTCGTTCTCCGTTTGTTCTCTTCTTCGTGTTACGCCAGTGACCCCTCCTGAACCCAATTGAGCGAATTAGAGACTTAGAGCTCCACAGTTTCTCAAGCACACCTTATAGATTCATGCGCTTGAAGTGGTCAACAAAACATAGTGAATCACTGAGGTGCTGGAAGAACAGTCTGCTCTCCAACTCCAAGAGCATCACACAAATATGTAACCATTCTGCCGAACGTGAATCTGGTCTGGATTGTTAATTATCGCAATTTTCATTTTCAACAGCTGATCCTGTCGCATACGGAGCGAAATAACTGTTGATGGTATAGCCATAAGTCATCTGTAAGTATTAAATGTAGCTACAGTGCTTAAACAACCCTTCCTTGATTATAATGTGCGCGTAACAGCTTGTGGAAAGATATAAAAATCATTCACAGCCATACATTTGGATACACATTTTATGGATATGAAGCGAACACAGGCATCGTAATAGCTTTGATGCCATGGTATAAGTAAAGGCAATTTGTGAAATTATGTTTTTAAAAAAAAAAAAAAAAGCTCTCAAAGTTAAAACCTCTCATTATCACCCACCCCCTCCTTGTAGAGCAAAAGTACCTAAGCAATTCTAGTGCCTTTGGATACTTTTACATATGCAGTCGGTTTGAATCAAACCATGGTGTGTTTTTGCCCATGGTGTGGTTTCTTTAGGCAAGGAGTGCACACAGTATTCACACTGAGTGTCTGAGCAGAGTGGTCTTGGTCTACTACCAACTGAACTCTAAATTGTAATCTGGTGCAATTGCAGTGAGAAAATGATTTGACCCTCAAATGACCCAGCTGCAGGTAGTGAACCAAACCTGCCATAGTTTGGGTTGTGGCTGATGATATATAGAAGTGAGCCATAGGACAGCGGTGCAACGCTGCAGAAATGACTTCACCTGTTCACCCCAATTTGGTCACCCGTTATTTCCCACCCACGAGTGTGGGAGCATGAGAGCTCTGCATACTAGCATACTACAGCTACTAGCCGGAGAGGGTGAAGGCCAACACGTGCTTCTTCCAGGATGCATAAAACCAGCTAACAGCATCTTCTCAAATTGCTGTACATGCTTGTGTCACAGGGTGGCGTCACACCCTCAGAGGAAAATGCTGTCTGCTCTCTTCTACATACATTCTGTAGGCTCACAGACACCCATTCTCATGTCGTGGTTATTAACAGCAGAGAGAGTATGCTATCCATCCCACCCAGAGAGCACAAACAAATCGGCTTCCTTGGCTATTGAGCACAGATGGCCTTGGGAATCTAATTTGTGATATCCCGACGATGGATGGATGGAAAGATGGATTCACTCCATCCTTTTTCACTACCGCTTATCCGACACAGGGTCGCAGGGAGCCTGGAGCCTATCCCAGGGGACTCTGGGCACAAGGCATGAGGCATCCTGGATGGAAAGCCGACCGATCGCAGGGCACAATCGCGTACACTTTCACTCACCCATTCACATGTAAGACAATTTGGAAATGCCACTCGGCTTACAACGAATTGTCTTTGGACTGGGGGAAGCAAATCGGAGTACCCGGAGGAAATCTGAAGAACATGCCGATAAAGCGAATAATCTTTTTCCAATCAAGTGTCCTTTAGAGTTATTTCCTTGATTATAGACTTATTAGCTTATAGCACTTGTAAAGAAGTATAACTTCTTTATAGTATAAGTATAACTGTGTGACCTCATCACACGATCTCCAGTCAAACTCCTCTCCTTGCTCACAAGGTAATTACTAATGCTACCTGCTTGCAAACACATTGCTCCCTTTATTTAACCCAGACTCCCAGTGTTACCTGTGAAGTTTCTTTCCAGCATCGTGTCTGATTCATGGTTCTTGATTAAGTCCTAGTTTATTCTTGTTTGTTGATTTGTCTGACCCTCAGCCTGTCTCAGGTTTCTCAGCATTGCCCAGCCCTTTGGTTTGTTTGCTCCATTGGTTTTAATAAAAGCAGAAACCAGCACTTGCGTCTGTCTAACCACTTCACGACACGTAACAAGTATTAAGTTTATATAAGGTTGCAGTATACGATTCAGGACACGGCTTGTGATGACAACCATGTGACTCTGTCGGCGTGGCGCTTCTGATTTTATGCTTATATGCAAGTAAAAGTGATGCTCATCAAGCCTGTTGAGTCTTTTGAGTGATGTGCTCCAAACACGTTTTTTTCCAAATTAAGCAATAAAAAGGAAACCCATTTGGAAATCCACTTATATTACGCTGCTGTTGGTGTCAAAATGAAAACTCTGTCTTGATTTCACTGTGCAGTTTTCCTCCAATGATGAATAAATACCGCTTAAGTGGATTATTGGATTATGGAAAGAAATCGGGAATGAATTCTTACCAGTAGTAGTAGCCACGGCAAAAGGCAGTCTTTCCAAATGGATAACATTTCTTGGGCGAATTCCCATAATGCATCACTACTGTAGATACTTAATAAAAGGATGTAGATTGCTGAAAATCTTCATATGCAAATGAGCATGCCAAGGCGTAAAACTCGAGGCCCCTGGTTTGAGGTATACTTTTGTTTCTACCTACAAAACTATACATATTTATTGAGGGAGGACTGCCTAAAAACTGGGAGGTCAGCATAAAACAAGGTGAAGAAAAGGGGAAGCACAGATTAATATAACGTACTCCCTCTGGCCCAATAGTTGCAGCCAGTTTTGCTTGTGATTGCACCGCTTTCCAAAACCAGGTATAAATTAGCACTATGTTTGTTGCTCTAAACTGTTTATAGGCAATTTTGGCTGCTGTGAATTTTTCCAGTCGGTGATCGATCAGGTGACAAGCACAATGGCGTTGATGGCGGCATTAGCATGAAATTTGAAGCTTTGAAACCTATTTGAGCAGAGTGTATAGCTGAGGAGCTAAGACAGCTTGAGCGATTATGGGCTAAAGCATTGCTGCATCAGTCATTTTGGATAGAGCGGAATTTCCAATGGTGCCATTATCAGCAGGGTGTGTTTTTTTTCACGTTTTTTTTTTTTTGTTGTTGTTTCTACAAACCGTTAGATTTTCATTTTATGACTTCTACATTATCAAGTCAGAAGAAAAACATTTTAGATTTCCAAACATTCGTTTTCCAGCACAAAATTAAATGTTTCAGAAAACTGTTTGTATGTCAGTAAAGAAATCAGAATTTTACGTGGTAAGAGACACTTTTTCAGGCAAAAAAAAAAAAAAAAAACCCACAATGATGACTGCTGGATTTTGTAGCAAAACTAAGACGCGAGTGCGACAGTCAATGTCTCCAGAAGAACCGGGGCTGGTTCTGCCAGATGCTCAATAAAACTTACAGCTCATTTCTTTATAAAACTGCACAAATTCGATCAGAGGCTACTTTTATTATTTGGTTGTTGTTTTTCAAGATGGAGAAACATTTAATTTCTTTTTATTTTTTTTAAGGCATCTTTGCTCTACAACATTTCTTTGCATGTGCCTAAAACTGTGACTGTTATTCATGGTGGAGTTTTCCTTGTAGTTAAGTTTGTGTGTGTGTGTGTGTGTGTGTGTGTGTGTGTGTGTGTGTGTGTGTGTGTGTGTGTGTGTTTAATTCATTCTCATAGATATTCATTTATTCATGACAAAATGTGTAATAATACAAGACCATTTGGTGAAAGAACTATTTAGATAAACTACTTCTTTTAATACTGCTTGTACTTTTAAACTGCAAATTGGGTATCCCTTGTTCTCTACATCCGTTTAGTAGCTGGTCCGAGGCTCAGTTTGCACTAATAGCAAATGAGCTGAGCTCCATCTACAGTAAGTAAAGCATTCATTTCAGAATCACTTTGAGCACATAATCCGGCTTCAAGTTGCATTTTGTGCAGATGTACGTACATCTGACCCTCGGTATAACAATGAGTGAGTAGGTACCAGCTTGAGTAGATTACGGTGGTCATTAAATGAAGCGATGACCGAGTAAGTAAGGCTTACAGGATAAGTAAGGATTAACAGGTGAATCGGTGAGTTAATAGGGAAGAGAACAAAGCGGTCACAGGTGAGTTAGGGGTGGGGGTTTGGAAAGATGGATGAGTCAGTAATTAATGAACACGATGGAAGCAGGGTTCAATTGTGAACTCTCTGTATAGGAAATTAAATCTCTCTTCCGAAATAATGAAGTAAAGGAAAGCATAGGCACAGACTACCAGGTCAAGTGCAGCAATCACGGTTTCCTTTGGTTACACCTCACCCTTGTAGTGAGTAGTGAGAGACAGACTCCAGTGGATAATTAGGTTTCTGTCCATCCTAATGCTAAGACTCTTAAGATATTTCAATTCAAACAAAGTGATGCACTCCATCATGACACCACATTGTGTGATATGGCACTGAAGATCGAATAGTTACTGCATCTTGATACAGATTCTGCCTGCATATGCTATTCGGAGATGCTCAGTATCAAGTCTGAGGTCTTTAGTTGTCTTATTTACACTCAAACTGAGCCTATTTTATTGCACATAAGAAAAAACAATGTGGTATTATTATAGGGAGTTGCTCATGGTACAGTCTATCTGAATTATATGTTCATGAAATGTAACAAAATAGCACATTTAAAAGCCTAAACATTAACAGGATTCCCAGGGCCTCTATCTGAACGCAACCTCCCTGAGATAGCACGGTTGAACTTAACCATCAATACAATATATTCTTCCTAATGAATATGCATGTTCGAGATATTATTCCCTTTACGTTTAACATTCATGTTTAGACTAAACTGATAGTTATTTTCTACTGTTTAAAATGGTCTCAAGTCGTACTGTATATTACTAAACAAAAGCTCCAAGGAAAACTGACGGATAAACACCAGAGCTTATAAAATCTGCACCATATTCAACCACTCCTGAAAGGGCGTGTCTTGTATTGGTCATGTATTTGTGGTTCAAAGATAGTGATCTTAACTGCTGTTCAGTCATGATACATCTGCATGCTTCCCACAGCATCTTGGTGAGATACAAGAGAAATACTTGCAATTTGTATGTCAGAAACTAAATGAGTGACAAGCCGCACTTTAGCACTTGTATTGATTAGCTCGCAAATTAATGTAACCTATCCATCATGGGAGGATAAAGAAAACCCCACTGTGTAGCACCTTTTTGGATATATTTTTTAGAAATCGGACAATTTGACTGTTAAGCACGATGGCTTATTGGTTTGCACGTTTGCCTCACACCTCCAAAGTTGGAGGTTCGAAACCCACCCACACCCTGAGTGCAAGAAGCTTGCATGTTCTCACTGTTCTTTGTGGTTTCCTCCAGGTACACTGGTTTTCCTCCCCCATACCAAAGACATGCGTTGTAGGCTGATTGGCATTTCCGAATTCTCTGTTGTGCCCCGTGTCCCCTACCTTGTGAGCGGAGTTCCATGGGATAGGCTCCGGGTTCCCCCGCAACCCTCTGTAGGATGAGTGGTACAGAAGGTGGATGGACCATTTGATTACTTTCGAATCTTCCTAGATTCTAATCTTCTGTAACCAACGATAACTGATTTTATAACTTGCTTTTCGAGATTATTATGAAGGTTGCAATCCAGGTCAAGTTGAGAGACGATCAAATTAAAATCCATGCCACCTCACAAGTCTGTCAAGTACAAATTTCAAGTTGCGAGTCGATCAAAAGGTCAAATCCCTGTCGTTTATCGATCAGTATGTCAGGTTCGAGTTATGGGTCAATTAGCTTCAGATCTGCATCAAATCACGTGTCAGTCAAATTCAAATATAAGATTTGGGTCAGTGAACGTGTGACTGAACTATGACTCCAAACGGACTCACTAACTTTTTAACTTGGTGCAACAATGTATTAACAGGTTGTAATTGGGCAGTAGCTGGTGTGATTTTTTTTTAATCATTTTTTCTCACTGTTTCTCGATATTTCTACCAGAGTGACTGCTATACCTGTGAGAAAATTAACATTCTGTGTACGTGTGAATTTTCTTGGGTACCGTTATTTTAAATGACACATAGTCTGGTGGACTATCTAGACTGGTACCCAAATCCATAGATGGTGATTTTTTTTTTTTTTTTATGGAGTATGTGTCATACTGATTATTTCTACTTATGTGTGTATATACTGTACTTAAATCTTTTTTCGACTGTTGCACTTGTGCCTGATGTTCTTGTTCATTTGTTCTTGTCTTACAGGAGCCTTGAGGTCAGGATGATGCAAGAACCAGGATCTTTGGTGGCTTAATTCCTCTGGGAGGAAAAGACGGATTAGGGAGAAGTAGAGCAAGGTGACAGAGGACCATGCACACGTTCTCTTGTCCACTGGATGCAAGATAGCTGCTATGCCCTTTGCTATTTAAAAGAATATACTAATCTATCTCCTACTCGAGCCCTTTAATGAGGAATACCAATTGCCTCTGCTGTATTCACAGACCGAAAGTTTGAGATCCTTTTAAAAGACTGTCTATTTTTCTGAACTCTCTTGCTGTCTAAAGGGTGCCCACTGATGGAGAGAAGGAGGAGAGATTTTGGAGAAAATCGAGACAGAACCAGAGAGTGAGAGAGAAACTGAATAGAATCTGCTGAACAGGCAGCACTGGGAATACGGCCCTTGGAGATTCTGAGCGTGCTACACTACCGTCTGTTACATAATCCCCCTTGGAGAAGGAACAGTGTTTTTACCGCTATCTTACCCAATATTAAGTCTGTTAATAAAATCAAACTGACCATTTTATCAGGAATTAGTGTTCGTTTGTGGTAGGATGACGAGGAAAATCAGGTCTTCATGGTGGCCCCTGTGGCTCTTGGCCTTAATGGGGTACTGTTGTTCCTCAGAGGCCCTGGAGTTTGGGGGAGCACCGGGACAGTGGGCTCGCTATGCCCGCTGGGAGGCAGGCTCAATCGGAGAGCTAAGCTTCAGTCTGAAGACCAATGTGAGCAAGGCCCTCGTACTGTACTTGGATGATGGCGGCAACTGCGACTTTCTAGAGCTCCTGATCGCAGAGGGACATCTGAAGCTGCGTTTTGCCATCCACTGCGCTGAGCCAGCCACCATCAACATGGAGACGCGCGTCAGTGATGACCGCTGGCACATGGTCCTCCTCACACGCAACTATCGTGAGACCATGCTTATGGTGGATGGTGAGACCAAAGTGGCAGAGGTCCGCTCTAAGCGCAGGGAAATGGCCGTGGTCAGCGACCTATTTGTGGGAGGAATTCCACCAGATGTTCGCCTGTCTGCCCTCACCTCCAGCACGGTGAAGTATGAGCCTCCGTTCCTGGGCCTTATTTCCAACTTGAAGGTAGGCGAGATGCCTCCGACTCTGCTCAACAGCCAAGGAATTCAGAGTGACCTGGAGTACTTGTGTACCAAGCAGAACCCATGTCTCAATGAAGGGTTCTGTGTTGTCCAGTTTGGAGAGGTGCATTGTGATTGCTCTCACACGCGTTTTAGAGGGAAATACTGCAAGGAAGGTAAGAGGAAAATAGCTATTATTGTTTATTTGTTGAAATAATATAGCGTGTTTGATTTGACTGGCAGTATACCAAATCTGATCTGTGTTTAGAAATTCTAAATTAAAGCTTGACGTTGTGGTTCTGTTTTGCATGAAATGGCATAGTGGATAACATCACTGTGTCACAGTTCCAGAGTCACCAGTTTTGACCTTGAGCTCGGGTTACTGTTTATATAGTGTTTTGCGTGTCCTCCCCATGGTTCTGTGGTTTTGCATAGGTCTGCAGTTTTCTGCCACGTAACAAAAATATACTGATTGATGGACTGGCTACACTAAATTGCCTGTAGATGTGAAGGACCGTGTACATGGTGCCATGCGAGCCCTTGTGTCCCATCCCGTATATATCCTGTCCCAAGCCCAGTGTTCCCTGGATAGGCTCTGGATCCATTGCAACCCTGACCAGGATTAAGCAGTTAATGAAGATAAATACAGTGAGGGAAAGAAGTATTTGATCCCCTGCTGATTTTGTACATTTGCCCACTGACAAAGAAATGATCAGTCTATAATTTTAATGGTAGGTTTATTTGAACAGTGAGAGACAGAATAACAACAAGAAAATTCAGAAAAACGCATGTCAAAAATGTTATAAATTGATTTTCATTTTAATGAGGGAAATAAGTATTTGACCCCCTCTCAATCAGAAAGATTTCTGGCTCCCAGGTGTCTTTTATACAGGTAATGAGCTGAGATTAGGAGCACACTCTTAAAGGGAGGGAGTGCTTCTAATCTCAGTTTGTTACCTGTATAAAAGACACCTGTCCATAGAAGCAATCAATCAATCAGATTCCAAACTCTCCACCATGTCCAAGACCAAAGAGCTCTCCAAGGACAAGATTGTAGACCTACACAAGTCTGGAATGGGCTACAAGCTTGGTGAGAAGGTGACAACAATTGCAAATGGAAGAAACACAAAAGAACCGTCAATCTCCTTCGGCCTGGGGCTCCATGCAAGATCTCACCTCGTGGAGTTGCAATGATCATGAGAACAGTGAGGAATCAGCCCAGAACTACACGGGAGGATCTTGTCAATGATCTCAAGGCAGCTGGGACCATAATCACCAAGAAAACAATTGGTAACACACTACGCCGTGAAGGACTGAAATCCTGCAGCACCCGCAAGGTCCCCCTGCTTAAGAAAGCACATATACATGCCCGTCTAAAGTTTGCCAATGAACATCTGAATGATTCAGAGGACAAATGAGACCAAAATGGAGCTCTTTATCATCAACTCAACTCGCCATGTTTGGAGGAGGAGGAATGCTGCCTATGACCCCAAGAACACCATCCCCACCTTCAAACATGGAGGTGGAAACATTATGCTTTGGGGGTGTTTTTCTGCTAAGGAGACAGGACAATTTCACTGCATCAAAGGGACGATGGACAGGGCCATGTACCGTCAAATCTTGGGTGAGAACCTCCTTCCCTCAGCCAGGGCATTGAAAATGGGTCGTGGATGGGTATACCAGCATGACAATGACCCAAAACACACGGCCAAGGCAACAAAGGAGCGGCTCAAGAAGAAGCACATTAAGGTCCTGGAGTGGCCTAGCCAGTCTCCAGACCTTAATCCCATCTGTGGAGGGAGCTGAAGGTTCGAGTTGCCAAACGTCAGTCTCGAAACCTTAATGAATTGGAAAAAATCTGCAAAGTGGAGTGGGACAAAATCCCTCCTGAGATGTGTGCAAACCTGGTGGCCAACTACAAGAAACGTCTGACCTCTGTGATTGCCAACAAGGGTGCGCCACCAAGAACAAAATCTTTTTTACTTCAGAGGGGTCAAATACTTATTTCCCTCATTAAAATGAAAATCAATTTATAACATTTTTGACATGCGTTTTTCTGGATTTTTTTGTTGTTATGCTGTCTCTCACTGTTCAAAATAAATCTACCATTAAAATTATAGACTGATCATTTCTTTGTCAGTGGGCAAACGTACAAAATCAGCAGGGGATCAAATACTTCTTTCCCTCAATGTAAATTCATGTTTGGGTCGGAGTGCTCGAGTGCATTTATAGTCCTTTATCTTATCTCAGGTTATGAAGGATGCTCTGGTCCATTTAATGTTCTACTTACTTGCATGAAGATACCCGCATGCGCCCCTCCCCTCTGAAAGGGAGCTAAACATCCTACAGAGATATAAAGCCGAGAAATCATTTAGAGTGCTAGATTTAAGATTGTAGTCAGAAACATTATGAACATGTGATTGATGTATAGATATATTTATAAAGTACAGAAAATTTATAGAATGTAATTTTTTCAAAGTTAAAATTTTTTTTTTTTTTATTTTTTCCCAGTCTGGCCTTTGTGTCCATTTATAAACCACGGGTTTCAAGACAGATGAAATCAGGCTGAACTTTTTACTTTGCCTTTCCCTAAAACAAATTTCTTCCGATTCCCGGCCAATCACTCTTTTTCTTCCATCGCAGAATGCAATTCAATTTCCCGCTGAGGATCTCTGACCCCAGTGCTTTGCTTGTTTTCCCTTTCACCATCAATTTTTTTTTCTTGTTTTTTTTTTTGAGATTTTGGTAGTTTTGCTCTCACTTGCCTTAGACATTTCCTTTTTGTACTGTTACTCACTTTCATGACGTCTGCCTGGGCCTATCTTCTGATATGCATGTCATTATTGCTTTTGTTTTTGTTGCCCTTCTATCTTTTGCCCACACTAGTACTACTTCAAATCTCTCTTTTTTTTTTTTTGCTCTCTTGTTCTTTAACCTCCTTGCAATTTATCCTCCCACTGTTCCCACTATTGTCTATCCTAAGGTGGATGCTCCATATTTTTGCTGCTCACCGCACTCTCTTTTTTCCGTTATCACCTAAATATCTGCTCCCCTCTCTCTTTCTCCTCCTCTCTGTTTTTTTTTCCTGTGCATTTTTAAGGATCGTTATTTATTTATTTATCTCACATGTTTATAAAGTCCATTACCAGAAACGTGTAAGATATTTTTTTTCACATTGTAAAAACCCGGACAGCAAGTAGCAGCACCACTGCATGTCGTTGGAGCTGCTGGTGGCTGACGGAGGTGCCGGGATCATTTCTCCCTCCTCTCTCACATGTTTATTCACCCTTTTCTCCATTAATGTCTCATTTTCACCTCTCTCGCTGCCGCCCACCAACCCCCCCTCCCTGCCCCCTCACTTCGCATGGTGATATGAAGTGTATCCTGGTGGAGTGTTGATACCGTTTAGCTGTTGGCGTAAGCAGGATACAGAATACCAATGTGCACCCACTCTGACTGCAGGAAATATTTGTTCTTTTGGAGAATAAAAGAAAAGAGGAAGTAAGAGGACAGAAAGAGAGAGAGAAGGAAGTGTTGGGGGGGTTTTTTTTTTTGTGGAAAAAAAAGAAAAAACAAAAAAATGGGTTGTTTTTTTTTTTAAAAAAGAAAAGGGAAGAAAGGAAAGGGGGGGGGGGGGGGGGGGGGGGGGGGGTGGGGGGGGGGGGGGGGGGTGCCTGGTGGGGGTGGGGGGGGGGTCAGTCCTGCTCTGCTCTGGGGTTGTTTTCTCTTCAGGTACTCTTTTGTTTTTTCTTTTTTTTTTTTTTTTTTTTTGGTTTCTTTCACCAGACCAAAGAAATGCATTTCCGGCTGATTGGAATTTCCAAATTGTCCGTAAAAAATTAAAAAAAGGGGTGGGTGGGTGGGGGGTGGCATGTGAAGTAGGGGTGGGGCCGGGGGCAAGAAAAAAGCCTTTTGTATTACCTGAGAATACCTGCACATGCCGCCAATATAATAAGCCAATCAGCCAGATAACAGCCAGTGCATAAAATCATACAGATAAAGGTCAAAGGCTGATTATTTTTTTATAATTTATTTTTCTACATTAGACATGAGAATGGCGGGGGGGAAAAAAACAAAAAACGTGATTCCAGTGACATTAGTAATGGCATGGTTGTAACCCTGCCTTAAATATGCACTCTTTACAACCGTGGTGAGCAGAAAAGAATCTCAAAATATTCACAACATGAATATTATCTTACAGAGGGCACGGGCTTACTTGTCATTGTTTTCCAAAATCAAGCAAGCTGGGGACTGGGGACGCTCCTGCAGAACAAAGTGAAAGCCGTGCCTGAATACTAACGGTGACCAGGTTGCCAGAAGAGCAGCACCACCACAAGAGGGAATGTTGTGTGTGTGTGTGTGTTTTTGTTTGTTTGTTTGTTTTTTTAAGCGTTCAAGCGTTTTCTTTTTATCAGAAAAGTTGACACTGTATAAAAATAAAATAATTTAAAAAAAGACTCCTGTACTGAAAAAAAATAAAATAAATGTCTTTCTGTCTCTGGCATTAGAAGTCTAAAGATGCCAAAGCAAAATGGTCTGCGTGGGTAGCCACAGTGACACAAATTCGAAATGTTCTTGGAAAAGAGACCGAGTGGGAGATGAAAGAGAGAGGATATGAATGAGGAATGAAGTAATCACTCCTACCTTCATCACAACCTCTCCTTTTCTTCTCCTCGTCCATTTTCCTGTAATTGCACGCTAATCTGTGCACTCGCTCCCTCTCATTATGCCGCCTATGAACCAATCACTCCCTCCTTCCCATCATGCCGGGGTGTAATTAAAATGGATGCCTAATCACCTGCATGGGCCATTGTTTTAATAATTGATCGTGACCCAAGTCTGTATGCGCACGTGTGCTTGCGCTATAATAAAGTGTACCACATCTGAAATCTGCTGTAATTAAAGGTCAAGCGAGTGAGCTTTCCAGAATGACACTGGTAATATTGAATATTTTTACCCTATGCCCCTATTTCTTTGTGGAATAAAAAAAGGCTACATATCGTTATCAGAGCACCTAAAAAAAAAAATATATTTTCATTCATTTATTTATTTATTTATTTTGAGAAACATAAAGGAATAGTTTAGATTATCTTGTGGAACAAACTAAGCGCTGAAGTAAAAAAGGGGGATTCTCTGCCCCGTCCCCCCTATTTAGTTCTCCAGATTTATATAGCCCATTATGAGCGCAAGACAACTCTCAATATACAGTAATGGGCCTAGACTTGAGGAGGGAACTAAACACAAATATTCAGAGTCGTGGAATCACAAAAGGTCATAGCTTCCTTAGGTGAAAACTAGCCTTGTAATTTTTTTAATCGAACTCTCATGACCTCATGACTTGTATCTAATTTAATCCAGTTTATTTTTGCCTCCAGATATGCTGGTGCATATTTATTTTTTTCTGCTTTTATTTTACTCGTGTTAATTATGTGCCATATAAATCTGGGGAACATCGGAGCGACCCTTGCTAGAACAGCATTACCATTTGCCTTTTTTTGTTTGTTTATCACCCATGCTAGCATTTCTCACTTAAGCAATAGCACACGGAGAGGAGTGTATGTTCAGTACCATTTTCCACACTCAACCGCATGATTATCGGGGGAGGACAAAAACAAAAATCCACACACTGTGCATTTTTGCATTTTCTCAATGCTAACCAGTGCCGTGATCTTTTCCTATGCAGAGACAGAGTAATAAAGGAGCTGAGGCACTGCTAAAATGAATCGTTTTCTAATCCATATCTCCAGTCAGGCAAAATGTCACAGCAGAGCTAGTTTACTCTCCAGACAAATCCAGTTTCTGTAATTACAGATATGAAATCCGATGTGAAGCAAATGAAAAATTGCATGAGTCGCAGGGCCGCCTAAGCCTGAAACGCACTAGCGCATAATCTAGCTCAGCTTTCCGTGCCTTCAGTTATTGCTGAGTTTATAGGTTTATGAAACTGTTGTAAATTGGATTCGTGAAGTGTTCTTTTTTTTGAGTAAAATGTGGAATTACCTGAGAAACATGACTAACAGTAAGATGGTGCTTAATTAGCCTGTTATTGAATGAATTTAGCAAAAAGGCTATTCACTTCAATGGTGGCGTTTTGGCCGTGATGGTACGATTTGTTTTTGTTTACGTGTTTTTTTCTTAATTTTTTTTTTTTATTCTTCTTCTCCACGTTTCTATTGATTTTAGCATGCTAAGATTTGGCCGTGCCTCCAGTGTCACCATGTGGCAAGTTATTGCAGCACTCAGCATATTAAATCGAACAGTAATCCTTGAACCTGCCTGATGAAGGAACTGGTCCCCGTCTCGGTCTTAATTCTCCCTGAGACGTTGTTTGTCTTTCTCCACTCGTTCAGCCTCATCACCGTCTTTTATAGCAGAGCACGGTCTGCTCCTTTCCCATAGGACACACATACATACACACACACGCACACAACACTCACAACATACTGACCTTTCTAAACTCACATCCACACACAGCAAGAGTCTTCTCACTTCATCTCTCACACACACTTGATCACACACAGCAGTGACCTTTTACAGTGACTCATACTCTTACACACACACACACACACACACACACACACACACACACACACACACACACACGCCGCAATGCCTGAGCATGTTAGTACTTCACAGCTCTATAAATGTCGCATTCTGGCATCTTCATACCGTTATGTACATCCATCAGCTTCATCCTAATATAGACTGTGTTTGAGTCTGTACTGTACACTTACACACACGTGTGTACGCTGCTCCAAATTCCTCACTTTGTCCCCAAATATCTCCCGTGTGGCACTGAGGCTCTGACACCATGGCAACAGGATTAGATGGGTGGTCAGAGAGTGGAGGACATAAAGGAGAGTAATACATCATGGCGATAATCACACACCCACACACACACACATACTTAATTGCACTTTAGCCCCAATGGCAAGGGGATTGAGCCTCTCAACATACATGAAATTAATGATCAAGTGCTTGTCTCTTTACACACACACACACACACACACATACACCCCACCCCTTTCTGTTGTGTCATGACAGCTCCAGTGGACATATTGACCTTGCATTACATTTAATAATTCATCTCAGAGCAATTCCAGCAGTGATGGGATCTGATGGAGAGCTGCCCATAACAAGCAATATTTACTTTAAGAGCAGTGTTCATAGGCCTGCTTGACACCTACGTAAGCTCTTCATAACTACTGAGATAAACCTATAGCATTAATACAAATGCATATTCCAATAATCATCAGCTGGCATTAAGATATAACAGGTGACATAGATATGACCTAGGTTGTATTATAGCATGCCCTGGATGGACTGGCACCTTGTCCAGGGTGTACCCTACCTTGTGCCTGATGCTCCCTGGGATAGGCTCCAGGTTCCCTGCGACCCTGAACAGGAGTAAGCGGTAGAAGATGGATGGATGGATGTACTGTATTATAGCACTTGCACAAGTGACTTTGTAGCTCGTTGAACATCCACGACTGTAGATTACATGGTTACTTGTATGTTAGTCGGACATACCTGATGTACACTGAGCTGCAAAGTCTGTTGGCATTACATTCTTATGCAGAAGTGCTATAACACAGCCTATCTTATATCTATGTCACTTGACTTAGCTCGGTACGCTTCATTGTGCATGGTGGCTCAGTGGTTCGCACGTTTGCCTCGCACCTCCATGGTTGGGGGATCGATTCCCAGCTCTGCCCCGTATGCGTAGATTTTGCATGCGCTCCCTGTGCATCGGGGGTTTCCTCTAGGTACTCTGGTTTCCTCTAAAGACATGCGTAGACATGGCATTTCTAAATTGTCCGTAGTGTGTGATTGTTTGTGTGTGATGGGTTTCCCTTGCCTTGTTCCCTGAGATAGGCTCCAGGCTCAGCCACAACCCTGTGTAGGATCAACGCTTGGGTTGAAACTAAATGCACCTCACAGCAGCACAACTCGATGCTGTAACTATAGCTCATGCTACTCGTTCAGATTCCAGCTATCTCTTCAACTTCACATAGACCCAGCTTTTTAGTCAGTGTGATAGCTGGTGTGAAGTTCTTCTTCTGATCACTTTCTGTAGCTCCTCCATTTTTTAACCTGACGAAGTTGTGAATATTTAACGAGATCCATGCTAATTTGAAAGAAATTCATTTCCATTTCATTATTAAACTAGGTTTAATAGTGATAACACTTTTGGTCGTCATATGGGGACACATATGGTTCGTCACCAAGCCCGCGGAGGTGGGAAAAACGCGTTTCATGGGGTGCAAGAACAATTAAGCGTCTCTCTCTGCATCTTAAACCCTCTGTATCTCTAGTCTCGCTCCCGGGTCTCACTCTCTTGATTTGTAGATGGGGGCTGGAAAACGTCCAATGCGAGAAGGATGGAAAGAGGATCAGACTAGATATTGAATTCTCACTGTCTGTCTCCTGCCAATACTTGTAATGCAAAAATCCTTAAACGCTGCAGTTTGCACTTTCTACACTCCCCTGCCGCCCCCTCCAAACAACCTGGCTGTCTGTCCTTCTGTCTCTCTTTTCTGATGGCTCATTTGTGTCATTATGAATAATTTCTAATGCCACTACTGATTCAATATATTATTCCAATTTTTCTCTCTTAATGTTTCATCAGTGCTGGAAGAGATCTTACTTCCAATACAACTACAAAACCAAGATGGCTGCACTTGCGCATGTAAGAGCCTCAACCGTTGAAAAATGCTGCATATTCAGACTGTATTGTCTGAGATGGCTGTAACTGCCCGATTTTATTTAAAAAATAAATAAATAATATATATATATATATATATATATATATATATATATATATATATATAAAATATTTTTTTTTAATCCGTGTGCATGTATATTGCTTTCTGGCATATCCCGAGTTGTGCATCAGCGCGGGTGCGACGGCCGTTCTGGACAAAATAGCTGCCATAGTTACATAATACTTGTTCTATTTCTCCATCTAGACTAACAGGCTTAGTGTCGGCAGCTGTTGCCTTTGAAGCACGTCTCAAAACATTTCCCTAAAGATGCCTTCGTCGCTACTGAGTTGACTTCTAAGACAATAACTTGGGTAGCACGGCATGGCAGCTGCCTTCAGTTTCAGACGCAGCCATGCCTTTAACCAAACACATCTGGTCAAATATGCGCAGATATTTCTCTCGGACAATTTGACTGCTGATATCTAATTACAGACTGAATTGATTAGGATTATGTACATTTCACTACGGTACATAGCTATCCAACGACTTATCCAGTCAGAGTGTCATTCACAGTGGGACTGTTTGTTTAAACTGGCTCCTTGCTCAACATAATCTTTGCAGGAAGATAGCCTAGATGGTGTTAAGGGGTGAAAAAAATTCCATTACGTTTTGTTGAAATATACGCATGGTAGATTTCTTAAAATTAAGCTGTCAAAGTATGTTGCAGGCAGAAAAACCTCATTTTTATCTTTTTTTTGGCTTCAGAGACGTACGACTGGATTCCCAGACAACCACACTAGGGGTGTAATGCAGCACAAATATGTGTTAAGCGTTCAAACTGAGTGGCTTAAACCAGAAAAGTCTTTTCATGCTAGTTTGTCAAAGAGATGTTAGCAAGGTCCTACGTCCTTTACGTCCTACACCACCCGCCCCCCATATATCTATCCATATTAAATTTTCAAACTGAAACGGGCAAGGCTTAAACCAGATAAGCCTTTGCATGATAGTTTGTCTAGAGATGTTAGACAGACACCTACCCCTCAGTCCCAGACACAATACCCCCCCTTCAATGCCTGTAGTATTTCTTAACCAATTTAGTTAGTTCTACAGCTCAAATTATATAAAAACCACATGCCTGATCAGGCAATCACTAAGGATGAAGGAACGAAGTCTGCAAATGCATCATTTATTACATTAACACAGTCTCTTTGTTTGTCTCACAAGCTGCATATCTCGTTCATTTCCACCGGCAACAAAAAGTGTTAACCTTACGCTCACACCACTTTGCTGCGTCATGTGGGATCCCAGTTCTGATGCGCACCTCTGATCTGGCCTGTGAACGTTTCCAATAAAAGACAGAAAAAAAACAAAATTAGTGCATCTTGTATTCATATCTATATTTATACCTGTTTAGAACACATCGCTTGTTCATTGTGAATAACGTACTCTATTTGCTTTCGGTTCCGTCCCTACTGTACACACGGGTATAACTGTAGTATAGTTCCCAATAATGTTACCTTGAAGGCTGGTGTGTTTGTATGTGTGTGTGTGTGTGTGTGTGTGTTGGATTTCATGAATAGAACAGGAACTGTAAAACAGACCCAGGATGTTTTAATAGTCAATTCTTAAGTAACCGTGTGATTCTCTCTCACCAGCTTGCTAAATTTTATAAACATGGATTTTCCTGGCTTGGCCTGAAAGAATAATTTCATTGAGGTCGATTTTTACAAGTCCAGCTCTCTCGAATGTTTGACGAGCATATTAATTAAACACGACGACGCAGTCTGGCATGAAAAATAACTGAATTTTATTCTTTTTCTCTGCATAAGCAACAGATGGAATGGCGACGAGCTAAATACAAGGCGTTTCTCTTGCCACCTCTGACCTCTTTTTGTCGAAAGGCACATCTCGTGGCATTCTCTTTGGTGCTCAGTGGGAGCACTTGAAAATAGGACAACTTGAACGAATTTAACTGACGCCACTGGAGGTCATGCCCGGTCAGATTAGCACTCTGAATGGATCTACGTATGAATAACGCGTTACTAATGTAAGAGCTAAAGACGTCTTAAAGACACTTTTGTATTGCGTAAACCAAGGAAAATGGTGTTGCTTTCTTAAGCAAAGAATAGACAAAACTAGTTGAAATTTCAAGTTGAGAGGGCGTTTCTGGTGGCTTTTACGGGTTGCAGACACGGAATTACAAGTTGCAGCTCGAACTTGAGTGCAGCATTCGTGTCCATGTTACCATTCAGGGTTTTTGCTAACTTCCTGTTTGCCTACACCATCCTCCATCTTGTGGTGTTCCAGTATATTGGCTGAATGAATGTCACCTTCTCATATGGCGTTACTTCAAACAGGTGTAGGTGATCATCTGTACTCGCGTATGCCAAGTTGCGGTTTAGTTAAGTATACCTACTCTTATATAGGTGCACATTGTGTGTGTGTGTGTGTGTGTAAGCATCCTCTTGATCAGGGATGGCTGATCCAGCTCATTCAAACCAAGCAGTAGCCATGCCTAATAGGTGATTGATGCAAGTTAAATGCAGAACAAATAATTCAGAGTTGGCACTGGACCTGATCCAGCTTTTCCTACTTGGGCGGAGTCGATGCAGATATTCCTGGGGATGGAGACTTCTCGGTGTGTTTCAGGCTGGAAAAGTGTGTTTAATGTTGCACTGTGTTGTGTGAGATACCGTAGGGGTCAGGCTTATAGGGGGAATTGGATCAGATCCAGATCCACCCCTGGAATAACTTTTTTTTTTTTTAATTGGAATAAAAACCTGAAGCTATTTATTTATTTATTTATTGTATAATTTTAAAAATAACCCCAATTGATTCATTTGGAAAACAAGTGACCTATATGGAAGGGTTAACTGCTAAAATAACTTCTGAATGTCATGCTAGTACCCAAAGGGTTCCGAACTACATTTCACTTGAGCGGTTAAAACACCATCACCTCTGTCTCGTCTGATTTAGTACCCCTCCCTGTTCCTGACCGAAAGCTTGAGCTTAATCATGGAGGAATGGAAGAACTTATTTTTCTTCCTCGTATGTTCCAAAAATGTCCTAGAAGTGAGTGTGTTCAGGTAGTAGGATTGAGCGAAAGAACTAAAATGTAATTTTTTTTAATATATATATATTTTTTTACCTTGAATTCATGGAAAAGGATGTTTCAAGCACAGTTATGCAGAACGTAATATGGTTTCTGAACTATATTAATGATTCAAATATTACAAGTTAAAGTGTATTTCTAGTGGGCTAGGACAGGCCGAGGTGCTGTTTTTTAAGTGCAGAAGATTGTGTGGGTTTTAGGATCCTTATTAACGTTTTTGAGTTGTTTTTCTTTTTCCGAAACATGAACACGGGTTGTCGTGAAGGACGTTCCGGCTTTTAAAGATCTGACTGAACGACGACTATATCTTTTTTTTTTTTACAATACAAACCAGTTGAATTCTGCGTAGTATAGTTTATCTCTGCCATAACGATTAGATATATGGGCTTCATGCCCCTCCCTGCCGCCCCCACACTTCTCTTCAGTTTCATGGGTTTGTGCATCTTTGTGGCGTAAAACTGATATTGCGAGCTGTCGTCATGCATCAGTCAGCCCCTGGGGCTCACGAGAGACAACTTGTTTGTGCGCTGTGCCGAAAAATCGGCTGTCGGCGAGCGACGGTATGAACGAACAAACGCCAAGAGGAGCTACTAGAGCATGGGAGAGTGATAGCCATCCTGCTGCTGCTGCAGAGAAAAGACAAACACGGGAAAATCCGAACTGCTGCGGAGTTGAGGAAGAACACTTAGATGCCTCGCAAGGAGTAGCTACCTGTTTTTTTATTTTATTTATTTCTATTTTGCTCTGTCTGAAAAGTCGTGACTGAGATGCTGAGACACTGAGACTGAGGAAGGCTGTTCACCCGACCTCCCTCGGTTCACACACACGCATGTAGTAAGAGATAAAGAGGGAGAGAGGGAGTGTGTAATGTATCGCCTGTGTCAGGAAACAGATGTTGGGCTGGTTGGTGTTGTCTTTATCGGTTCCCCTTCGTTCCCCGAGCCATTTTCACTAATGACTAAAGCTAACTCGCCAAGGAGGCAGCAGCTTCTAGAGCAACCCAAGAAACAGGAAGTCGTATTTACCTTCTATTTATCAACCTCGCCAGATACGGTGACACTGTCGTTTGTCTCATCTACCCATTTTTATTTTTTCTTTCTTAATTTTAACGTCCTTACCATTAGATATCCCATGGCATAGTGTAGCATCTGTTCCATCCTATTACCAAATAATTAAGGGGTTGAGATGGATACACTGGGCATGCCATGGCTAGTCTTTGGTTTTTAATTTCCATTCTGCTTTATTAATGGGATGTCTCTGACACAATCTAGTCTTTTTTTTTTTGGTAATTATTTGGCTGTCTTGTTTTGTAGAAGTGTAGGCTTCGGATGGCCAAAATGTTTGTTGTTGAAGGTCTTATGAGAGGAAAATTCTTCCACTTAATTATCACTTGGCAGACAACGTTTATGCAATACTTATGGAAGTCTCCAGTTTCAGTACTTTGCAACAGTAAATTTAAAGTCTCGGGAGTCTTCAGAACCGACGACTTTGGTTTCTACGGAGCACTTTTTTTTTCGTTAACTTCAAGAGAAAGTGCTGTGGCAACAACTGTTTTACAGTTACTGTATCGTAAGTGATAAGAAGGAATAAAGCACTACGGCATGTGCAGTTTAAGGGAAATAATGAACTTCAGAGTAACTTTTCTTGGCGTCGGGTCACCACTCCATTGTGCTTTATTCCTTGGTACTTGGTCTGCACTTATATATTTTATCCAAAGTGCTTTACACTGGTTCTCATTCACACACCAATGGTAGCAGAGCTGCCATGCAAGGCACTAACTTGCCATCGGGAGCAACTTTGGGTTCAGCGTCTTGCCAAAGGACACTTTGGTATGTGGAGTCACATGGGCCAGGAATCGAACCACCAACCCTACGATTAGTAGACAACCCACTCTACCACCTGAGCCACAGCCACCGCTCTTCCTTAAAAGATTTATGACAATGTTGTGACACTGGATTTGAATTTGAGTGATTTGAATATGACTACAATGTCCTACAAGGTCCCTTTCCAGAACCTTCAAACTGGCTGTACCTCAGTGGTGGAATGAACTTCCGACCTCAATCTGGACCGCAGAATATGTCCATATTTATAAATAAATAAATAATAATTAAAAAAAACGGCTCCCACCTCTTCCATAAACACTAAACTAACCCCTAAAATGCCAACCCCACATTATATAGAAAAAAATAATTACTCTGGGACTTCCACCTCGACTTCGCGCACTTTGCTTCTCTAGAACTCTATAAATCTTGCATGGTTGCACAACTTGTATTGTTCTCCACTTGATGTGGATTCCTCATTTGTAAGTCACTTTGGATAAAAGCGTCTTTTTAAATGAATGAATGTAAATGACTAAAGTACAAGAATCCAGTTGTCCTGACATTCTTATGTAAATGCAGCAACAGCCTACGTCATATCTATGTCACTAGACTCGGTGTCTTGTCCTGACAGAAAAATGGACAAGAGCAGATTTAATGTCACATGACTGTTGGAATAAGCCTTTATGTGTTTTATCTAGGTTTACTGGATGTCAGTTTATATCATTTGTAAACATTGGCTAATTTCTGTCGTATAACCGGAATAAAATATGATGGTTTGTGCAATGTTTATTTCTCTTACACTACAGCACACAGCCAGAGAATCGAAATGTGACCTGAAAATGACTACTTAAGTACAATAAATATAAATGTAAGATATTGTACCTAGTGTGTGTGTGATTGTACCTTGCGATGGACTGGCACCCTGTCCAGGGTGTACCCCGCCTTGTGCCCGATGCTTCCTGGGATTGGCTCCAGGTTCCCCGCGACCCTGAAAAGGAGTAAGGGGTAAAAGATGGATGGATGGATATCATACCTTAACAGTGTGAACCCTGCACTCCACAAACCCATAACCAAATGTGCAGCAGTGATGGAGTGAATAACATTTTTAGGCAACTTGCATTTCCTCTCAACCATGATAGAAACTGGATTTGAAACGGTTACTAAAAATAGTTTCGCATCCACCTCAGAAACCACCCTGATCCTATAATAGACAGAACACTCCAGTGATCTTCAACCTCTAACTAGAAGCATCTCTGCAGCAAAAAGCAATCAAGTATGTGAAGGAACTGAAGAGAAAGTGATGATTCTATCATTCCTCTTGTTTTCTTCTTTTTATTTATTTATTTATTTATTTATTTTTTTACTTCCCTCCAAGGCTTGTCTGTATAAGCTGGACAATGGGGTCAGCTGCCCTGGTGACAGACATGGCTGCATTTTGATGAATCGCCCGGGGGGAAGACTTGTCCGAAAAGTAGCAAGTAGCTTGCAGAACTGTAGGAAGTGCTGTGTAGTGGTATGTATTGACTGTGAGGCTGTAAATACAGTGTCAGTATGGATTTTTTTCCTCTGTATTTCCATATAGCCTTATTCATGATGGGCTAATTTTACATGTGGTGGTGGGTAGTGTAATTATTACTGGCGTATCTGCGATTTTCTGTCCAAATTTGTCATGTCAGTAATATTTCATGGGCACGCCTAGTGAACCGTAAAAATAACCATTGGTGGCTCCATGGTTAATGCTCTGGGTTACTGTTCAGAAAGATGCGGTAGCATGGCCAAGTGGTCTAAGGTGCTGGATTTAGGCATTTCGTTGTCGTTCAAATCCCACCGCTGTCAAGCCCTTTAGGGGTTCTGGTGGCTCAACGGTTAAAGCTCGGGGTTACTGATCAGAAGGATGATCAGGGTTACTGTTGCCACAAATGAGCTGTGGAACAAGGCCTTTAACCCCCTCTGCTTCGGGGCCGGTGTATCATCGTTGACCCTGCGCTCTGACCCCAACTTCCTAACAACCTGGGATATGCTTTAATGTACTTTAGTGTACACGTGAGAGGTCAGGGGTTCAAGCCACAATACCGCCAAGCTGCCAGTGTTGGGCCCTTGAGCAAGGCACTTAACCCTCTCTGCTCCAGGGGGCGCTGTACTGGATCATAGCTTGACCATGTGCTCTGAACAAGTTTGGGATACACTACTGTGCTGTAGTGTATATATGACAGGCTTTTTTCATCTTCCAACTAACAAGAAGGCTACATTTCACTTAAATAATCACACTTTCCATCTGTGCCGTGCAGAAAAGAGTATCCGGCTACAGTTATTTCAGGCCACATTGGGCATAGTTTCACCAAAAATGAGACCCTTAAAGATTGGAAAAAAAACATCGGCTTGTTTTTTACCAATCTTCAACTGTCCGTTGCCTAAAATTGTGTCGGAAGCAGAAGCTATGCATATTCGCGTGGTACAGACACGTTCAACTCTTAACAGAAATGTCTGGAACTGTTATCCAGTCCAAGTAATACCAGTGTGTGGATTTGACTGACGACGTTAGGATGTGCCTCAGTGGGTGTTGCTGGTTTGTCTTTGGGATTATGGATAATGCATTCAGAGCTTGGAGAAAATGTCTACGCATGCTGCTTCCTCCCTATCTTTGTTTTTTTTTTTTTTTTTTTTATTACAGGCACTGAAAGATCATTTCGGTTGACTTGTCATGCCATGACTGCCCTCCATAACGTTATTATTTCTAAAAAATTATCATAATTATTCGTCTTTTTAGTTAACAGCTTGTCAGGGGGTATCTACGTTCTAAGGAAAAGCCATAACTGGAAAATTGAGTCTGTTCATGATGCCCGTCTTTTTAATTAAAAGTTCCAGGTGGTTTCATTAAGCCCCTTCAATGTACTACTGTTCAAACAACTCGTTTATTTATCTTCAGCAGATGTGAAAGCTTGCTCTCGCTTAAGCTTCCAAGGTATATCACAAACATTTACTTTGTGTTTTCTTGACAAAATACATTTATTTTTTTTCCCCCCAAGGGCAGCATGTTGATAGTGCGTATCCAGGGTCCCTGCTTTAATCCTGAGTTTGGGTTCATGTCTGTGTTCGCCCTATATCCACAGTATAGGTTGCCTCGGGGGTTGTCCAGTTTCTTCCCACATCCCAAAAACAGGACTTTAGCTGTATTGAGTGCTCTAAATTGTCCCTACATGTGAATGAGTGGGTGATTTGTTCCTCGAATAACCTGTACAAAAGGTCATCTTATCAGAGAAATCTCTTGAGAAATCTCTCCAAAGAACCAAGTAGAAATGCTTTATTTTTTTTTATTTATTTATTTATTTATTTATTTATTTATTTATTTATTTATTTATTTATTTATTTATTTATTTTAATATATATTTAAAGGTTATCTTTGTCATACATTTTGCTAGTAATTAATTAATGGATTCTGCTGCTGTTTTTTTTTCTTTCTTTCTTTTATGTGGTGTTTTAAACTTGTTAACTTTTTTTTAACGTGAAGACAAGACTTGTATGTGTTTTAAGCAGCTCACTGATGTACCCGGCAGCCCACGTTAGCCTTTCTTCCTTTTGTTCGGCGAAACATTATAATTGGTGATTGCACTATAATAGAGGTTTTAGCTGCAGGTAATTTCATTTTTATATCCTGTCCCATGCCTCTTCCTCCATCAGTCTATTCTTCTCGTCTGTCTATTAAAATGCAGTGTTATGACAATAAAGCTTGAACCAGCACTTGCTCCACTGCTTTTAAGCCAACCAAATATCCACGTGCGCCCCTGTACAGACTTTATTCGTTGTTTAACGCTGTGAATTAATGCCTCTCTACAGGAGTGTACTGCAACTTCCCACTGCAAATGAGACTTTAGGGGGGTAAAAATAGATGGATTTGTTCAGGATTGAAAGGGATAAAAGAGAGCGAGAAAATGTTGTTTTTTTACAGGCTGATAAGTGTGTTGATGTCCACAGTGCCCGGGATCTACATACCTGTAAGGTGTATTATATAATGCCGTTTACGCTTCACTGGTTACTCACGCTTTGTCCGTTTGTATATCCCATTGGCTCATGTCTAGGGCTTATAGATTGCTTGGAAACTAATCTGTTGGTTTATCTTCCTATCTCGGTTTCATTTGCTCCCTCCTTAGCTGCCGGCTCCTGCAAGCTCTGCGTTCTCTCCCGTGTGGTAGCCGTTTCAGCAAATGCTGGAGGTTTATGATGCATGACTAGAAGAGGGAGAGCTCATTGCAAACTGAAGAGAAGAGAGTGGGAGGGAGAAATGGTGAAGAAATAGTTAGAAGGAACGTGAAGAGGAAAGGGAGTAGCATTGTTGACCTGAACTCAAGAACATGATATTCTTCTGGTTGCTTGATTCTGATTGGTGTTCGAGATTTTATAAAAAAAATAAAATAAAAAAAAAAGATTTTTTTTTTGAAGATGCCAGTACTCAGTACTTCTTTGTAAAACGGACTTGATGAGCTCAGGTTTTGATGTCACACATCATGGTTCCATGGTTTTGAACAAATCACTGTCAGTTTGCAAATACACAGATGATGAACCTTGTTGTGGTTGCTGATGCTGCTGCGAGTGCTGCTCTTTCTATTGTTGCTGTCGTGTGTTTATTTATTCATTATTAGTTTATTAATTACCATTACTCAACAAAAAAAAGCTAATTAAATGGACAATGATGCATACACTCTAGTCACATTTCTAGGTAAAAGAAAAGTATTCCAGGTACAAAAATTATAAGCTATTCCTTTTCTTGTCATGGGCATGTTTTCTTTCATCTTATGTCTTTAGTAGCTTTTATATATATATATATATATATATATATATATATATATATATATATATATATATAAAAGGGCACACGGTGGCTTAATGGTTAGCACGTTCTCCCTCACACCTCCAGGCTCCGGGGTTTGATTCCTGCCGGGGCCATGTGTGTGTGGAGTTTGCATGTTCTCCCCGTGCTTCGGTTTCCTCCCCCAGTCTAAAGACATGCATGGTAGGTTGATTGGCATATCTAAAGTGTCCGTGGTGTGTGAGTGTGTATGTGATTGTGCCCTGCGATGGACTGGCACCCTGTCCAGGGTGTACCCCGCCTTGTGCCTGATGCCTCCTGGGATAGGCTTCAGGTTCCCCGCGACCCTGAAGAAGGAATAAGCGGTAGAAGATGGATGGATGGATAATAATAATAGTAATGATAATTATGATGATGATAATGGGAAACTAGTAGCAACTTTGTTTCTGAGAGTGTGGAACAGAGTTGCCAGGTCTGTGCCTTTGCCACAAAATACTACTTCTATTACAAAAACTATTGATTACTTTTGTCAGTGGCTTGGGGGTTTTGCATAGAATTAGATATTATGTTACAAATAATTAGTTCTATCTATCTGTCTATCTGTCTGTCTGTCTGTCTGTGTGTGTGTTTATATATAAATGTGTAGTGATTCTCTTCATTATGTTACTTTTCTGACACAAATGTGATGTAGATTATTAGCAGATGGTTCACTGGCTAGCTGTTTGTGATGGCTGGAGGATATTGGATTATTGCCACATTGCATAATAATGCATCATCATAGATCTTGGCATTTTTAATAGAGGTGGTCATATGGCATTTTCTAGTCGTTCGTGCGCATTACCCAACGTATCATTCCACGCAGATGTTTTTAGGTTTTTGGGTTTTTTTTGCCTTTGGTCCAAGCTCTGTTAGTCAACTCGGTGAGGTTTGGAGCTTGATTTAGCTGATCTAGAGTCAGTATAGGGACTTAACAGGGTCAAATCCCAGGGCTGTAGTGGGATTTGCTCTCATCTGAGGCGGCACTGATGTCTCTGTCTCAACAGCATTAGTGCAGGGCTTTGACGCCATGCAGAGGAGATCCCCTGCAGTTTTGGTGTTCTAGTGGTCTGATTCACTGAGCATTAGAATGTCTGTCGGCAACTGACAAAACTGACTGCCAACACAAACTCCTCTCCTACTCTGTCTAGCTCTCCCTGCTGAGTACATGAGAGTGACAGAAGGGCAAAAGAATAACAGGAAGAGAGAGAGACTAGCGCTGGTAGAATGAATTTCACTGTTTGGATATTATTGGAACGTTTATATTATTACCATACACAAAGGTAAAAATTACAGATTGAAATTTTACAGTCTTGCTCTTCTTTTTGTTGCTAAAAGTACGTTTTATTAAAGCACCTGTTTCTAAAACTTGCTGGCTAAATACCCCATGTATGCAAATATCTCTGTATGTATACATGCATGGATGGGTGGGGATGGATGGATGAAGATGGAGATGGATGGATGAGGATAGATGGAAGGGGATGGATGAATGGAGATGGATGGATGAAGATGGAGATAGATGGATGGGGATGGATAAAGATGGATGGGGATGGGTGGAGATTTATGGATGGATGGATGGGGATGGATGTCAATGGAGATGGATGGGGATGGATGAAGATGGGGATGGATGGAGATTTATGGATGGATGGGGATGGATGGATGGATGGAGATGGAGATAGATGGATGGGGATGGATAAAGATGGATGGGGATGGATGGAGATTTATGGATGGAGATGGATGGATGGATGGGGATGGATGTCAATGGAGATGGATGGGGATGGATGAAGATGGGGATGGATGGAGATTTATGGATGGATGGGGATGGATGGATGGATGGAGATGGATGGATGGGGATGGTTGACAATGGAGATGGATAGGGATGGATGAAGATGGGGATGGATGGAGATTTATGGATGGATGGGGATGGATGGAGATTAATGAATGGATGGGGATGGATGGATGGATGGATGGAGGTGGATAAAGATGGATGGGGATGATGAAGATGGGGATGGATGAGATGGATAGATGGGGATGGATGACAATGGAGATGGATGGGGATGGATTAAGATGGGGATGGATGGATGGGGATGGGAGGAGATGGATGGATGGATTGATAGATGGGGATGGATGGAGATGGATGAGGATGGATGCATAGATATACACGCCCTGCATGCTCCCCCTCTCCCTGAACTTTTACACACTTTGTAGCCTGGATGAAAGGCATCCCCACAACGTGACACTCCCACCAAAATGCTTCTCTATTGTATGAGCAGTATTGGGTTTCTGCCAAATGTTGTGCTTTGAAGATTTTTGATTTTGTTTCATTCCAAATAACTTTTGGCAAAAAAATTGCATGACTTTTTTTTTTTTCTCTCATCCATAAAGTTCAGATGTGTGAACATCATTTCCCCCACTGAGCTGTGGATCTCTCCAGCTCCTTTTGCATTGCATTGCTCTGTTTGTAGCAATAGAATAGAATATTGTAATAATAAAGCCAAAAATATTTCGTGTAGCTGCATTTGGGTACTAAATTGTTTGAGCAATTAAAATTCGAGTGCAGTTTTTGCATAGCTCCAAGACCGAGGAAAGGAGAAAAGATTACTACAGTAAAAGCTATTCAGGTTTGCGGTCTTGAATATCGGCATTGAAGAAAGTGCATGAATTGAATTCGGAGACTTTAGAAGGAACAAAGTAAGAGAGGGAAAGGTAAAAAGAGGAGAACGAATATGTGCGGAACAGATCCGTGACATTTTCAGAGGCCATGGTCTGTGCCTGATAACACATGTGAAGATCACGCTGTCTCCTCTCTGATAGGAAAGAGCCATTTCACGCAGCACTTCGGCCTAGAAAGTAGCTCAATATAACATTCTTTCAGACGTGTGTTTTTGAAGTGTTCGGGCTGCTGAGGTGTCCACTAGGATTTGCGTACAGTAAGTAAGGATCAGGAAATGGTAATGTATGTATGTTTGTGTGCTTGTATCTACATGTATTTAACTTTTATTAGGACCAAGAAGGTCCTTACAATGACAGGATTGTGCCAACTGTCCTCAGAGAAATGGTGTTTTTACAAACTTGCTATTTACCTAGCATTGCTTGGCGGGGAGGAAAAAAAAACAAAAAACAACCCTAGACTTTATTGCATATTACTCGCTAGTCGGAACCAGGGTAATGGGTGAAAGTGTTAGGGTGGAGGAAATTTCCAATTTGCATATTCATAGATCTTATTAATAATGTACTAATTTATGACAGGTACGCGCTGTGATGTACTGGATTTATTTGTATTCCAGAAAAAAAAATGCTACTCAACCTAATTTATCTTTATATCTTTGAAATACACACTTGGGGCTTCTTAAGCCTTCATTTTGAACTTCCACTAAACATTAATGTGTCTCTGTAGAGCTCAGAAAGCACTACAATATTACAAGGATACTACAAGCCTTGGTGCAAGTAATAATTCTTTTGTAGATAGGAGGTAATTTATTTGTGGCTTAACTTCTAGTGCCACATGAGGTTCGTAAGGGTGGTAATGATGATGATGATAATATTTGAAACATACATCAATGTATCTTGCTCAATTTTAATAATATTAAGGTTTTCAAATCCCAAGTCGCATCACAGTACAGCCTTATCGGCTTTATTAATTTGCGATGCTGATATGTTCTCAATTCCCCTCCACAAGTTAAGATTCAGGGGGCAGCCTTAAACTTGCTAAAGTACTAAATGAGCAGTTTCAGATCTCAACAACTTGTGTCCGTTGAGAAATATTTATTTATTTTATTTTTTTAAACACACTGATGTCCTCCTGACCGAAGGAAGTGTGATGCAGGGGCACATATGAATCCATGGAGGCCACTTTGCTCCTAATTTTTCCATTTATGTCAGTAAAAGGAAGTGTAATCCTGACAACCATCCATTTTCCATACCACTTATCCTACACAGGGTCACGGGGAGCCTGGAGCCTATCCCAGAATGCCAACCCTTCACAGGACAAAATCACACACATACATATACACACAACGGACAATTTGGAAGTGCCATTCAGCCTTCAACACATGTCTTTGAATTAGGGGAGGAAACTGGAGTACCCGGAGGAAACCCGCAAAGCATGGTGGGAACATGCGAACTCGGCGGATGCATATGCAGTGCTTAATCTGTAAAACATGAGGTCCTGGAACACCAAGCACGAGATGAGCCAGCAAGTAGACAGGGAAGGAAAAAGTCCTGGAATGTATTGGCACGACAGCGCTCCACGCAATTCATGCAATACACCAAAGTTGAATGCCTTCATAGACCTATAACTAATAGTGTAGGTTGTTGGGTATTGTGAGTGACGGCGGTCCAGCAGTGGATTCCAACCAGAATATTTCAGTGATGCGTGGGAGGAAGGGAAGTGTCGAAAGCATATTTTTAATGTGTTAAGCTTGACAATATGCATTCAACCTCAATACAAATATTTTGCTTAAAAACATTTTACCAAAAACATAACATGAATATAACACCAATACTGTATCTGTTGGGGGTGGGGGGGGGTTGGGGGACCAACCTTTTTTGCACACCTGATTAAAAAAAACAGTGTCATGTTACTTTGTTCAACCCACTTGATTTATTTTGCTTGTCTTTGGCTAGCCAACTACATCTTCTCAAATTATTGCTCATGCTGCATCACAGGCTGGCATAACACACTCGGAGGAAGCCGCTATGCACCCACTTCTATATACAGACACCTAAGATTGGCTAGTGTCACTGTGATTGATAGGTTAGAGAGAGTATGCCACTCCTTCCATGCAAAAAGCAATGCTAATTTTGCTCTTTTAGACTCCTGGCCATGGATAGCTGTGGCATAAATGGGATTTTGGCAAGCTCTGGGCAATAGGACAAATATTTTTCTGTTGTGCCTCCATTTGCCTTTTTTAGAATCTTTTAGCATCTGCCATATCACTTCTGTTTTGTAAGATATAGCAACAAACTTGGGTGCACTCTTTCATCAGCACATATGACTGATAATAGTCCATTTTGGAAATTGAAGGCAGTTGTATTTTTGAAGTGGAAGTGACACACAGTGATTGTTTATTAAAAGTAATTTTAGTGCTATTACGTTACTGTCTGACATTTGGACAGTTTGGAATGCTGAAGCCTTGATGAAAGGCATCCCCGTGACATGATGCTCCCACCACCATGCTTCACTGTTGGAATGGTGTTCCCAGTGTGATGAGTTGGGTTTCTTCCAAATATAGTGCATTGTGTCAAGGCCAAAAAGGTCAATTTGGTATCATTTGCAAACTCTCCAGCATGCCATGTAGGTTTTATTTTCTTATAACCCGATTCTGGAAAGATCCTGTTCCGCTATGATCTAGCACTAAGGAAGTACTGCCAATGGGCTATTTTTGTCCACATCACTCAACCCTAAAATCTGTACTCACTCACAACACAATCGACATTGTTCAGTCTCTCCTCTAATCTGATTAATTTCCTGTTTACTTCATTAGAAGCTGTTTCAGGTCATTTAGAGCCTGTCATGCTAAAAGGCCAACCGTGTGTGTGAGCAGAAGTGGACTGTCAGGGTTTGTACATCACAAATCAATGCAAATAAACAATAGCTCTAATTACCCAGAAAGAGAAGGACTAATCACATTTGGGTTTCCAAACAGTGCGTTTTTCCTGCCAGGTGAAACTAGTAAATGAGTTTGTGGGAATATCTTATGGAGCTGTCAGTGTCCTTTAGTTTATCATGAGGGTGTGTGTGTGTGTGTGTGTGTGTGTGTGTGTGTGTGTGTGTGTACAGGTTAGTAATGCATCTCATATTTTGTGCTTCTGCTGGTTTGCGCTGGAGAAGGGCTTGATCATGGGTCATTAAATGTGTTAATGACAGCCACCCACAATTTGGTAATGGCAGCCAATGACACACACACACACACACACCCACAAGAGCTCTTAAAACTTTCCTAAGGAGATAAACTGTAATGAACTCTTCATTCATTAATTTATGTATAATTTATTAATTTGCAATTTTTTTTGTTCATTTGTAATTTATCAATTTAATTTATTATGCTGCTATTGTTTATTGACATTTTCTATGTATTCATATATCTACATACATATTTTTGCTTTGTTTACTTATCTGCTCATGGAGTTATTTAAGCTTGTATAAGCTTGTAACATTTTATTTAGTTGTGTTTATTTTTGTGTATTTATCTGTGTATTGTTTTTTTTTTACGGTTTGTCTATTTTGTAGTCTAGCCCTGGATTGCATTTTGGGTTGCTTTTGTGTGTGTGTGTGTGTGTGTGTGTGTGTGTGTGTGTGTGTGTGTCGTGATCATCTGAAAAGCTACACTAGTACATCCATAGAGAACTGAATCAGGCAATTAGCACCATGATTTTGATTCACTCTGAAGTACTTGAAATGTTTTAATATGAATCCAAATAATCAATGCACGATAGTAAAGCAGTCTAACTGATTAAAGACTGACAATTTGCCAAGAAAAAACAAACTCCTCCAACCCCCAAATTCAAATAACACTGAGATGTGAAAAGGGCACATCACATCACATCTATTAGATCGTGTTAGCGGCATGAGTGGATGCTAACTAGCATTGGAAAAACAAACACTATGGAAGAATGAATTGGTAGTGCGTGAACTAATGAAAGATAGGTGAGACACACCGACATGGCGGGGGGGACTTGGTAGGGAAGAATTTACTATTGACCTCAGGGTGAAGGGTGTGTGTGCTTGGGGGTGTTGGCTGGGGGATCACGTCGGACTCTTGTTTTTATCTTGTTAGTGGCCAAATGCGTTACTATGTTTACCAAAGGTCCTCATAAGGATCGCAAAACAAATCTGTATGTGTGTGTCTGAACTTATCCTTGAGTGTGGAGCTGGACACAGACCATCTCTCTAATCAATACAGCATTGACGACTGGGCTAACTACTGAATTAAATTACCATAGGTTAGAGCCTTGGTAAGGTGCTCTTGGTCCACTTAGACTTTTGTAAATATGTTCCACACAATCCGTTCCAGCTGACACATCAATAATTAGTGTACAGACCGCTTAGCTAGTGTCATTGCTGCTTGTTAATAAGCCTGATGAAGGAATGGGTTCTCATTGGACTTTAGACAGAAGTGTCTTGAAAAGAATCGTGATTTACCACAAGTTCAACCACAAGTCTTATAAGCCAGAAAACCCGATTCATTTTATAGCAGATCCTTTGTGGTGGCTTATTTTGCACATTCTCTCTGTGCGCATTTGGGTTTTCTCAGGGTTCTCTGGTTTCCTCTCAGAAAAAATGCCAGTAGGTAAACTGGTTATCCTAAATTGCGCGTAGGTGTGAATACCATCCATCCATTTTCTGTACTGCGGATCCTTTACAGGCTCACTGGGAGCCTGGAGCCTATCCCAGGGGACTCTGGTCACAATGCGGGGAACACCCTGTTCGGGGAGCCAACCCATAGTACTGCACAATAATGATAATGAGTCTTTAACGGTCACATATACATTACCGCACAGTGAAATTCTTTTTTTCTTTGCATACTCCAGCATGTCAGGAAGTTGGGGTCAGAGTGCAGGGTCAGGAATGATACAGCGCACCTGGAGCAAAGATGGTTAAGAGCCTTGCACAAGGGTCCAATAGCCTGGCAGTGCAGGGGCTTGAACCTCAACCTCCTGATCAGGAACCCAGAGCCTTAACCGTCAAGCCACCACTACCCATAATCCCACAATCACACACCAATTCACAGACTACAGACCATTTGAGATGCCAGTCAGCCTACAATGCATGTTTTTGGACTGGAGGAGGAAACCGGAGTACCTGGTGGAAATCCCAAAGCACAGGGATGAGGCAGTTATCAAACCCCCACCCCAGCTGTGCGAGGCAAACATGCTAACCAATAAACCGGCCAATGAGTGTGATGAAATGTAGATTTAATGTGATCAGATAATGTACAAGATATTTTGAAGAGAATTCCTTTCATGTATGATGTGGGGCTGTGATTTTATCTGGAGTCGGCAACAGGAGAGTGTGCTTTGGGGGCACAACACACCTGTCTTTTTACTTCCGATGCCTTATTTATTTTTCTTTCTCTGCACTTGTTATTCATAATTTTTTTACATTACTGCCAGCTGACCGTGCCAAGGGGCACAAGCACTAATAAATAAACACTCACTTGAGCTCTTACACTACGCCTGCTATGGTCTCCGAGCAACATGCCTCCCGAGATTGTTGCGTGTCACAAAAGGACTCGAGGGAATTAAATCCATGTGATGTATAAGCGGCCAAAAAAATCATGGCAGATAGATAAACAAACCCACAAATCTTCTGCCTGGAGCACTCTGCATTAGAGTCTGCGCTTTCCAAAAGAAAATCGATAGACTCTACACTCATTCAGTGCTCAGCATTTAGAATCAAAATACCTGTTTTTTGTTTTTCCCCACCCCCGCTATTGTATGCTCTCAGAAGTCCGGGTGTATTAACCAAAGAACAGACAGGTTTGTGTTGGATTCCTTCAACATTGTCATTATCTTACAGGAACAGTGATATGTGGTAGAAAGGGTGCCTTTGTCTTTAGCTGTCCAATGACAGACCAAGGCCGAAATGTAGGCTGAGCATAATATTTCAACGGACTGAACAGAGTACTTTAAAAAAAATATTGTAGAGGAGCAAAGAAACGTATGGGGGGGGGGGGCAAATTTTTAATCGAAACAAGAATGAACTTGACCTGTTGGGATTGGCTGCGACAAATCACATGCTTTTTTGTACATTATTTAGCTCAAGGAGGTTTTCCCCATTATTTCCTTCGTGTACATTTCCTCCCCCAGTCCAAACACGTGTTGTAGGCTGATTGGCACTTCCAAGTTGACCACGGTGTGTGAATGGGGTTGTGATTTTGTGTGCGATGGGTTGACATGGTGTCTGTCCACGGTGTTACCCACCTTGTACAGGGAACTCCCGGTGGGATGAGAGGTATTGAAAGTGGATGGATTTAGCTCAAGGCAGCTAATTAGACCAGAGAGTAGCTACAAGGCTAGATATATTACTTCAGAAAGGAAACGGTTTTCATGTAGATTTGTCACTTTATTTGCCCAGGACGTTTAAAGACAAATGGACAGTGAAATATCATTTGGTCTTCCTGACACATGTCAAATTCATAATGATGTCCCATCTATTCTGTAGCACTACTCAAAACGTTGAACATGCACATGCATTGCACAAATTGAGGAGTCTTATTTACCATGTACTAATCATTATTCAGTTCCTCCAGGATTTTGCGATCGCAGAAATCAACACAAAATCAAGCAAACTCCACAATATTCAAAGGAGCCTAATTGTTCAAAATTACAGCAGATTTGAGATGCGACATGTCCATGACAACACATTCAACCAAAGCCCTCTTTGAGTACAACTAAAAGGTCTCATTCACTAACAAATATCATTTTTGAAACACCATGCAAAGCAATTTCGTGCAATTGCAATTCCTCCAATTCAAGTAGTTTTCTGCAAAAAAGAATAAAAACATTGTAAATATCATCAGACTTTAAAAAAAATTGAACAGTTTTGCTGCAACAATCACAAATGTGTGAGACACAGGTGTGGGTGCTTGGTGTGACCTGTGACAGGGTCATGTGATGTGCTAGGGCTGCTTGGTATTGTAGTCCAGCACCGATTTCGGCATAACCTTGAGGGGACCCTGGACAACCAGATGAGATGTCGCCCGGCTGATCAGGGTCCTTAGAAGTGAGAACCTCCTCATAGACTTCCAAGGAAGAGCACTAACATGGAACGACGGCCATCGCAAAGCCAACAGGGGGAGAGAACTTCAAGGTGGAGTCAGAGGGGGGAGCGATGTTCTCGGCGAGGGCAGAGGTTCTTTGCCTCCCTGCTCGGCTGAGGACGTTGCTCTGACTTCCTGCTGTGTTGTGGATGCTCTGTCTCCCTGCTTGGCTGAGGACGTCACTCTACCTCCCACCTCCATTTCGGAGGTCACTCCGGCTTCCTACCCTGCTGAGGACCTCGCTCTTCCTCCTTGCTCCATTGAGGACGTTGGCCCTCTCTTGAGAAAACTTTGTGAGGGGGCGCACTCCCGACCCAACTGTCTCTGACCCAACTTTCCATCCCCTGTTGCTCCCACAGCAGGCAATTCCTCTCTAGGAGGGCTTCCCAGATGGTGAAAAAAATCTGCTGCATCCATATTTTGGTAAAGCTTTTTGTCATGTTACTAAGGCGAAGGCGGACCCAAGTGCAGGTTAATTGAAATAAAGTGCAAAACAAACAACAAAACTGTGAAAACAAGGATATGAACATAACCAATGGATATTAGGCAATAACACAAAGACAAAGAACTAGGCTGTGGCGCACATGGCTCGACAGTGTGGTGCAGAAACACTACTACTTGTATAGATGTACTAATGAGGGTGAGATGAGACATGTGGTAGGGTCAGGGGATGTTCGACGGCTGATTGGTAATGTAGTCCTGCACCGAGGTAACTCACGTCACTATTCAGTCATGTTAGTTGTTAATCCAAAATGTTATATAACTGAACCATTACAAATTTTAGCTGATTACCCCTGCTTTAAGGTGTAATCCTTTTTGGCCAGGTTGCCTCTTTAGGCAGAGAAATCCCCTACATGAGGGGATTAATATATTTGAAGAGTTACACTGGCTTACCAAGAGATTACAGAATTTGCATTTGAAAGCAAGGGTGATTTTTCCAGGTACTGACTTTAGATGTAGGAAACTGACAAGATGCCGAACTTTTACAGATCAGCAACTGAGATCACTGACAGCTCTGTCTGTCCAGAAGACCTTGCTGAGCTGATGGGTAAAAAAAAAAAAGAGCATTCATGTGTGGTTATAAAATAATGTGAAAGTGTGATGGATGGCGCTCGTGTTTTGACTGTGTGCAGATTGTTTTGTCTGTAAGTGAATATTGTTTGGAGAGAGAGAGAGAGAGATGGGGTCGTGCTGGATCTCTTATTTTCTGACAGTGTGACATGGCCACACTTCATTCTTCAGAAACTGGCATAAGCTAACAGAGATGCACATTCTTACGACAACCATTTTGTGAGGCACTTCGTATGTCTAGCAAAAAACAAGTGCGTGTAAGACAGCGTGAGACACGTTGCATGTGTGTGATGTCTGTCTTGCCCTCCTGCTGCTGTTGGCTTGGTTGTGTCTGCGGTTCGATCCTAACACAATCATGCCGCTGCTATAACAGCCACTAAATCACCATTCGCAGTCACACTGCTTCTCAATTCATTACGCTTGAATGGGGTTTTATTGACGTGACCATATTAACATGGTATGTGAGAATGTGAGGGAAGCTTGTAAGGTTTAAACAACGCAGACAATTTATGGGCAGGCGACATTGGAGAGATAAAGACAAAAGCACATTTGCAAAGGACTGAGAAGGGGGAAAAGAGGGAAATGATAACAAGCGCACAGGTATACTCGACCTGAGAACTTTAGTTGAATCTGGATAGCCTTCTTATCCAAGTGCGTTGTGTACCAAACCAGGGCTGAGCATTGTTAATTAAAATCAATTTAATGTTTCAAATTATCATAATTTTTTCTTCTTTCCTTACCCCTGATCCATGCAAAAGCCACCATCTTTAATTGAGGGTCAGTCTCAAATGGTTTTGCATTTTCTTAGTAGTGTTTCTTCCCTATATAGATCAGCCATAGAAAAGACACGACTTGTTTGAGCACTTGCATTTTAACATTCGTTTTGTATTTTCATTGAGATTAAAGTATTGGGTTGCCATTCCAGCAAATCTGCTGATTCAATAAGATGTAAACTCATGACAGGTATGTGCACATCTATAACATGTCAAAAAACACAGCTTTCAGAATGTTCTGCCTGTTAGTAATCACCATCTCGTCTTGCCAGGTCTTGCTAGTCTTCTGGCTTAGTTCGTCTCAAACCATAAGAGACCATTTGGCTCGTCATATTGATGGTGTGATGTGTACATTTTTCAGTCTAATAACCAAATCTGCTTATATCCCAGTGTCACAGTTCTCAAAATGTGTTTTGCTGTGTGTATAGAAGGTGTATACACACCCCACACCACCCCACAACCTGCAAGATTGACTGTTGGGGGTGGGGGGCAAATCGGTGTCCCAGGTGCCGAGGACAAGATGATTACGTGTTTGGGGAATTCAATTTTTTGTGTCTGTGTAGTTTCCAGGCAGACAAGTAGGTTCGGGGTGGCTTTTTTTTTCTTTTCAATACTAGAAAAAGCAAAACAACCAACTCTGTGTTGACTCTATATATAAACAATATGCTGCTTGTTCTGAATTCCACTGCTGTAGTATTAATTAGCATGCATTGATGACATGATCTTTTCAGAATAAAAGGGACGGATGTAGAAACAAAGTCTGAAGCTGTCATTTAATTCTCCTGCTAGCACAACTGTCACCTCTTGGTTAAGGTTACTCCTGGAAAAGAAATATGCGAGCCAGCCTCGAATAATATTTTTAATATGCGATGTGAAGAGAAAACACCACAGTTGTTCAATGACTTGCTAAATTTTCTTAGAAGGTGCTACAGTGTATGCTATCTCAGACACTTTCTTAGAGAAAGACTGTGAGATGGAGTGAAAGAGAGACTGTGAGAGGGAAAGAGAGAGTCTGTGTGAGAGAGAGACTGTGACTGAGAGAGAGAGAGACTGTGACTGTGTGGGAGAGAGACTGTGAGAGCGAGACTGTGAGAGAGAGAGAGACTGTGACTGTGAGAGAGACTGTGAGAGAGAGACTGTGACTGTGTGGGAGAGAGACTGAGAGAGAGACCGTGAGAGAGAGAGAGAGAGAGAGAGAGAGACTGTGACTGTGTGAGAGAGACTGTGACTGTGTGAGAGAGACTGTAAGAGAGAGAGACTGTGACTGTGTGGGAGAGAGACTGTGACTGTGTGAGAGAGACTGTAAGAGAGAGAGACTGTGACTGTGTGGGAGAGAGACTGTGAGAGAGAGAAAGAGAAAGAGAGAGACTGTGCGAGAGAGAGAGAGGCTGTGACTGTGTGGGAGAGAGGCTGTGACAGTGAGAGAGAGAAACTGAGACCGTGAGAGAGAGAGACCATGTGAGAGAGAAAGAGAGAGAGAGAGAGAGAGAGAGAGAGAGACTGTGACTGTGTGAGAGAGAGGCTGTGACTGTTGGAGAGAGAGACAGTGTGAGAGAGAGAGAGAGAGAGAGAGAGAGAGAGAGAGAGTGAGTGTGTGAGAGAGAGAGAGTGTGAGAGAGAGAGAGAGAGAGAGAGAGAGAGAGAGAGACTGTGACTGTATCTGAGGGAGAGACACTGTGTGTGAGAGAGACTGTGTGAGAGAGAGACTGTGAGAGAGAGAGAGAGAGAGAGACTGTGTCTGTGTGAGAGAGACTGTGTGAGAGAGAGACTGTGACTGTGAGAGAGAGAGACTGTGACTGTGAGAGAGAGACTGTGAGAGAGAGAGACTGTGACTGTGTGGGAGAGAGACTGTGCAAGAGAGAGAGAGAGAGAGAGAGAGAGAGAGGCTGTGACTGTGAGAGAGAGACGTGACTGTGAGAGAGAGAGACTGTGACTGTGAGAGAGAGACTGTGTGTGTGTGTGAGAGAGAGAGAGAGAGAGGCTGTGACTGTGAGAGAGAGACTGTGAGAGAGAGAGACTGTGACTATGTGGGAGAGAGACTGTGCAAGAGAGAGACTGTGACTGTGTGAGAGAGAGAGACTGTGAGAGAGACTGTGAGAGAGAGAGAGAGAGAGAGAGAGAGAGACTGTGGCTGTGAGAGAGAGACTGTGAGAGAGAGAGACTGTGACTGTGTGGGAGAGAGACTGTGTGAGAGAGAGAGAGAGAGAGAGAGGCTGTGACTGTGAGAGAGAGAGAGAGAGAGAGACAGAGAGAGAGACAGAGACTTCTATGTTCTTGTCAGTATGCTTTGATCCAGCTGTTCCACTGAGTGAACATAGTCTCCTTCTCTGTGTCACTCTGAATGTGCCCCCCCTTGGCTCACACCCCAGTCTGTCTGTTTTATTCTCACAAGGTCAAATTAACGGCAATCTCAGTAACCTCCCCCTGAGTTCCCCTGGCAACTGTCAATGTCTTTAGTGTCTTCAGTTCTCTGTCCTTGTCTGTCTATATGTCTGTGAATGGCTCTTGTCTAGCGAAAACTCCTGCGTGATCATGCACTTTTATTCCAAAGTTTCAACTGAATTATGTAAGATCCAGACCTTAAAGAAAACAAAAAAAACGTGTCCCCAATTTCCCGACCTTCTGCAAGAGCAGAAATCCAGAAAATTCTACATTTATTGAGCACATTCACCCACCACCAGAAACCGCCTAGTAATTCCACCAGAAGTGAGTCAAAGGTCATCCGGAGTTGAAAGGAACCACAGGGAAACTGTTCAGTAATGCAGAGAACAGGAAAGCCAGCAAGGGTGAAAGAAAAAAAAAAAATATATAAAATCCTGCGTCCCTCCATATTTATATCTCTCAGCACCCGTCATATTCATAAATCCTGTTACATAAGGCATAGATTCGGGTCATACTGCTGTGCACAGAGGTGTTTGTTTAGCTTGAGGCAGTGTTAAACAACTGAATAGAGGTAAAGTAAAGTCATTGAGGGTGTTGGCCCTTGTGCAGAGGTAAAAGAGGAAATCACAGTGGTTTTGGGGGGGAAGTAATGGAGGTCAGTCACTTCTGTCAGTCACCTGCGAGAGCTGCAATTCTGTGCTTACTCCCTGCTTACTGTGTTCGTTCAAAAGGGTGTATCATGCGATTTTGCATTTCTTTCCACAGTCCGTACGTGTCCTGCTAGTCTAACCCCTCTTGATTCCTTGTCATCATTATTTACTTATTTTGGTGATTTTGCAATTGCCTAAGATTGTTAGTAGGATTTACATTTTGTTGAATATATTTCTCAAACCCCATACAACTGCATTAAATAAATAGTACATCATACGCCACGTGTATGCTAGTATCTTTGCATTCTATTAAGTTTTTTTTTTTTTCAGTTTAGTTCTTTATATGGGAAATAAATGACCAAAACCAAACAAAATCGGTAAATATTATTTTATTTATTTATGTATGTATGTATTTATTTTATTTTTAATCTATTTATATATTGTTTATGTAAATGTTGTATACATTTTAAAACATTTAATTTGTATAATTTGTTTATTTATTTAAACAGTGTGATTGTTATTTATTTAAACAAATGACAACTCTAAACACGAGTGTACAGTTTATTTATTTAAATAACAATTTAATTTAAATGTTGTTTACATGTTAAATATTAAAATTGTTTATCTAAATGTTGTTTTTATTGAAGCAAATTGTGCTTTTTTTAAATTTATTAAAATGGTAAATGTTTATTTAAATGTTATTTATGTATTCAAATGTTATTTATTTTCTCGTAGCAAAACAAGATTATGTGCAACAATACAATTATGTTTTATCCTCATTAAACATAAATATGGTTACGATCGTAAACGTATCCGCTTTTCCGCTGGAATTCATTACAGTTTAAAATGACAACGTGTGGCTTGTATTTCTTGTCTTAACCGTAATCGGAAAACTCATTTTCTAATTAGAAACACAAACATGGGATTAGTTCAAATTTGAACTTTTAAGAGAGATCCTCAGCTTGTTCACACAGGCTATATGCCATGAGTAATTAATATAAGAAAAAGAACATTTCGTCTGATGAAAGTCACTTCAACGAGGAAAAAACATGGATGAATATGAAGAAATTTTCTTCAGATAAAACTCAGACCCACTAATTCTTAATTCTCAACGTAAGTGTGAGATAGAACACAACAGGATGGGCTTGTGATCTCTTATATCTGTGAAAAGCAAAAAGGAGGAACTCTACTGGATTTTCCTACTTTCCTTATGTCGCTTGGGGAAACTTTTGGGAAAACAATTCAAATTATTAAATGAATAAAATCTCCAAGTTACGGAAAAATCAACGTTTTTTATTTGGTAAATGACACATTTTGGGTAAAAATGTTCGTTGTTATATTTCATTTAAGGCTGAATAATTAGAAACTAAAAGAAGTGATTATTTACTTAGCAGCGCTCAAACTGGACACCTTACTTTTTCTTTGCTTGGGGAAAACAAATGAAAATATAAAAATGAGAAAAAAGAAAAACTTTCTAGCCAGAAAATTTACATTAACATTACATTCCACAAGAATGAAATAAATTTTCTTTCCACTTTACTGAAGAAAATTGTGATATGAGTATTATATCATTATTTTATTTCAATTTCATTAATTTTAGATTTTTTTAGATTTTTTAGATTAATTTTAGAAAATCATAGATTTTTTTTAAAACTAATAATCTGCTAATACTATAGTTTTTTCCTTTTCTTGTATTATCCTTATAATAGATATTAGAACCTATAGATATTTAATACCAATATATATTTCCATCATTTTATGATCTATTGGTCCCCTCACATTGCCTTTTCCCCACCACTTTTTTTCCTCAATCCTTTAATTCCCCATCTAAGAGATTAACCTCTTTTTAGTCTCTTCCTCCATCTGGCTCCCTCTTTCCAGCTCTACATGTCTGGATCATTTTGTGGCGATAAGGCTGACTCTGCCCTGTGGGACTTCAGGTGTCGATATTAATATAAGGCCCTCATCGATAAACTGTCAGAACCGTCTCTACTGCCCCTCCTCTCCTTTCTGGAATCTTGCCTTTGACCTTCTATTATGTTCTTATTTGGGATAGTAAAATGTGTGCCTTTTTACTAAATACTCTCTACGCTTGATTCCACCCGGGGTATTTAAGACTCGTTGTTGATTAAGACAACCAAATATCCAGTCAGTTTTGAACAAGCGATGGCCGTGTGTCTGGACTTCTTTCGATTTTCAGGAAGGACATTCATAAGTTGTGATTCTGGATATATTATTAACATACCATGACCTAAAGATTAGCTCACGCGCTTTAAAAACACACCGAGCGCATAAATATAAACTTGCGATTTAAATTACAGGCGGAACTACATTCAGAGCTGCTCTAGGAAAATGAATCGACACTTTCTGACCAATCGGATTCAAGCATTTTACGGTGCCGTGCTATAAACTGGCTGCTTCACCTGTGTGGTTTGAAACCTCCTAGAAAATCCGTGATTTGAGCCAAACACAGTGAAGTGAGTTTAAGTGAGTTGAACATTTTTGATTATTAACAGTTAAATCAATATAAAAAAGGTTTCCCTTGCATACAGAGGCATTCGATAGGAGACGGAGAACTCCTACAGTACATGAGATTTCACAGCTCGCTCGAGGCGCCTGTCACTTTTTGAAGAAGCAGACATCAGACGTCGGCGAAGTGTGATTTGAAAAGGTAGAAAGGAAAAGTGCAGGCCTCTGATCTCTTACGATGTGTTTTGACTCATCCACGGTGAGTTCTAGAAAGAAATGCTTCAGATGACCGCTGGGAGGACAAATGACTGACAAATGAGTGAGAGCTAGGCTGACATGCACTAACAGATTTTATTTATTTATTTATTTATTTGCCCAGAGCTTAACTCCGAGAAGCTGCTGACCAACAGCATGCAACTTCAAAGATGCCCGTTTTTTACATTCAGCGTTTACGTTCCGCCATTCAGGTTCTTTTTAAAAAAAAATATATTTTATGTGCAATGCGAGTCTCAGTTTGACTTATTCTTGGGGGGAAGAAAAAAAAAACATTTCATACAACTGAAGAGTGAATCAACAGCAGCCTGAATACAAACATAAGGGCGAACGGAACCTTTTTATGGAACCTTTTTATGGAACCCTGTTTCATAACTGATATAATCGATCAGCAATATTGCAACAAATAGCTTTTATTGCTACTCCAGCTTGCTTTGCTTTTTTCTCTGCCCTCCAAGGACACGATATAAGTGAGAGAGAGACAGACGGACAAAACGACAGACAGACAGACAGACAGAGACAGAGCTACAGCAACAACTGTAATGGAACAAATGGTGGTGTATTTTTCAGTGGTGACAGACATAAGGCTTGTTGTTTTCTCAGCCAGAGGCTAAGGAACATCAGCAATGAACTTCAGTAGACTAGTCGCACTATAGAGCTCATTACATGGTGCTTTTGATTTCGGTTTTGAGATTTGAGTTAATGATTTGAGGGATGCCGTGCTTTTCAGGTCTAGGCCTTATTGTTTAAATGTTCATTAAAAAATCTAATTTGACATTCTGCCCATGCTTTTCTGCTCGCTGCGGTTGTATAGAGTGGTTATTTGAGTTACCGTAGCCTTCCTGTCAGTCAATCATTTCACCAATCTAGCCATTCTTCATTTCTCCTTCGACCTGTCAACACCAAAGTGTTTTTTTTTTTTCACCCACACAATTGACGCTCACTGGATGGGTTTTATTTTTTTTTCTTAAAGCACCATTCTTTTTAAAATACCCATTCTTTGAAAATGGGAAAAAAAGAAGAAAATCCCAGGAGATCAGCAGCTTCTGAAATTCTCAGACCAACCTTTCTGCCACCATGCTATAGTCAAACTCACTGAGATCACATTTTCTCCGCATTCTGATGTTTTGATTTGAACAGTAACTGAAACTCTTGATTGGTATCTGCATTGTTTTATAATAATTGCACAAATGAGGAGGAATACAGGTGTTTCTGTATAGTGAATATACATTCGACACTCATATTTGTATCAAAATTTGTATTCGTTTAGAACACCATATCCGCCCAATATTAAATCTAAATAAAATGTGTGTTACTGGTTTTATCAATAAGATTGTAGTTGTAGGATTCCAGTGGGTTTGGCTGATTCGCTTAGATGACATATGTTTGTATGTATAGTCATGAAATTTGGATGCCAACCCCAGCCCTAATTCTAATGGGCCTTCACGCTGGCGGTTTAATCCAAAATGGAGCACGGTTTGCATAAAAAAATCTGTAATGTGAAAGCTGTCCTGCAGACCGAGAAGCACATCGATGTGCCGAACCTGAGACTATCTGTAGGACGTGGTCAGAGTTCGGTTGTGCTGGAATTGAGCCACGATTCCGTGAATCTTTACTCCATATAAACTGTATTATGAATCTGTATTCCGTGAACGTACTCGGGTCCGCGGTTGTTTAGGAGGTAAAGTGACCTATACATGTGTTTTAGCCGATAACATCATCCTTAGTGTCCACTACACGTGTAGCATGGGTGGCAAGGGAACGTTGTGGGACACCGAACAGGTCAACTGCTGTGCAAAATGGCATTTTTTTAAAAAGTATAATTTTATACAACTTGATTTATGCAAATTAAGAATTTGCAAGTGTGACACCATTTTGAGTGGGGGGTGTGTTCATACTTTATATCACCATTCCCAGGCTCCACCAAATGTAAATCAATGTTAAAATAATTTCAAGGCTCTAAAATTTGTATCAGAAATTGTTTCATGTAAGTCATAAATCCATAGTTTTTTTATTTTATTTTATTCTGTAATCATGGTACGGGATATGATTGAGGAATGTTGGGTTTTAAAATAAAGTGGAGATTGTTATCTCAATATAAGTATCATTTAATGTGTGCTTTTTCTGGTGACAATGTTACATAACTATTATTACAGAATAGTTGAATGGGTCATATAAAAATAGATTTTAAAAAGAACTGAGAAACCTAAACAGAAATGCATGAAAACCTTCACAGATCCTGGTTTAGTTGGTGTAAATGAGTTCTTGCCTCCTGAAAAGGAAAGGGAAAAACAACACATCTGGTCTCAGTTCAACTTAAAATGCAGCTTTTTGTGATCGCAAATGACCCATCACGTCCCGACGTGGCTTTGTCTTCTGATCTCTGTCCACGTCTTTTAAAAATTCAGTTTGTGAACATGTTTCCTCTCACCTGTGAGCGCAGGGTCAGACGAGACAGCTGCCGAAAGCTAAACCGGTGCTTCAGTGAGCCTCATCCCTGATTCAGTCTGCAGATTATCATCTTCCTGAGTGTGTTATAAAGGGGCAAATCCCTCACTGTGTCAAACAACAAGAGCACATGCTACCTCGCCAGGTGCAGGAGATTGACCTCGGTGCCAAACGCCCTGGCCAGGTGCAGCTGGGAGTACTGATGGATATAGGATATTTATGTAGCGTTTTAGCATTTTATCAACTCGGCATGTGTTCTTCGGGCAAATCTGCAATGCAAAGTAAGGATATTGTATTGAGTGCAGCTGTAAAAAGACAAAGCTAGCCAAAAAAAACAACAACATTACGACTGGAAAAGTAGGTCATCAGACACCTCCAAACTCCCTCTCGTCTTCAGCGGAGCTGTAGTGCTCTTGTCAGGCGTCCCCCGCTGAGCTCAATTGAGGGAAGCTTGTGTGTGGTGTCGCTTGGTGTATCAGGGTCAGTTTGGCACTGGATGTCAGGTTGCTGTTGTGGATCTAATACATCAGAGCTCAGGGTGTTAAAAAAAACAAAACAACCACCCAGCTTCAGTCTAATTACCATGGCTTACATTTACATTTATGCCATTTGGCAGACACCCTTATCCAGAGCAACTTACATTTATCTCATTTATACAACTGGGCAGTTGAGGGTTAAGGGCCTTGCTCAAGGGCCCAACAGTGGCAGTTTGGCAGTACTGGGATTTGAGCTCATGACCTTCTTATCAGTAACCCAAAATTGCTACCACTGCCCTATCAGTAGATTTTAAACATTAGATTACACTTTCTAGTTTCCTGATATCATATTGCAATCCTTAACGACATCAAGATACACAGTACGCATGTAAATTCTTAATGTAGCTTTGAATGTAATTGTCTCATTTTTCTCCTTCTGTGTCACATTTCCCATGGCAATGAATGCCATGTGCCATCTGTCTCCACCCCTGCCCTGTACTTGGTTCATTGCCCTATTGTGTTCACCTGTTTTGTGTTAGTTCGTGATTATTTTGTATTTATATCCTGCGTGTCTTCGTTTTTTGTGAAGCCTTACCATACATATTTCTATTGAATTATTTTTGTATTCAAAGCCTTGTTTTCTTGTTCCCCCTTTCTGGTGTTTGGACATTGATTATGGATTACCCTTGTTTAACTTAGCCTGCCTGTGTTTTGAGCCTTGGTATGCACTTGGATTATGCTTCTTGCAACAGTCCCGTTGCTTTATGGGATAGCGTCAGTGTCCATTGCTTCCATACTGCAGAATCTAGGAGGAAGCAGTAGGTCAGCTGGGAATTTCTCGCCTGCTGTTTTACAAATACTGAGAATTCGGACAAACTCCTTTGGCATGCTGCTTTTCACGTACTGTATAGAAGAGTAGTAGGGCTATTCGGACGAAGCTTCTGTCATTGCGAATTGATGCTCAGTGTATTCCTGCCTGAATTACCAAGCCTTTATATGTGCTTTGCTATTCTGGTGTTCGATCGTGTTCTGCCTCCTGGTTTCTTGATTTTCGGATTGTGTCTCGTTTATGTGCTTTGCCTGAATTTCTACCCGTTATCTGACCTTCGCTGACCTGTCTCATGTTTTGGACTGTTTGCCAGTCCTTTATAATAAACATCACCTGCAACTGCAACCATCGCTGCTGCCTGACATGTTCGGATGCGTTATGTTAGCTAGCCAATTTTAACCACAAAACACCTTCTGACAACCTGTGACCATGACTGATTGTTACAGCCGTTAAATAAAACGGTAAATAAACGTAAGCCATCCATGACTCGAGCAGTATGCATTTTATAATTCTTGTCGGGGAATTCTTTTAGAACTCGTACGAACTTAATCACACGATGCAGTTTTCAAAGTACGTTTTAAGCTTTCTAACTGGAACAAGTTGAATATGTATCATTTTGTTTATTCGCTGTCAGTAAGCATTTTATTTGTGTCATGGTGGACAGAGAGACTATCATGTGTACACTGAGGAATGAATCTACCATGGATTGGAAACCATCTAATCCAAACTCTGGGCACCATACACATATACGTTAACAACAATTGGCAATCCACCACCAAAGGAGGTAACCCAAGATCCCAGAGGAAACCCACATGGGCATGGGGAGAACATGTCACACAGACGCCACAGACCGAGTAACCTAAGCTCAGGTTTTTACGAGGGACCCTGGAACTGTTAGATGGCAATGCGACCCACCATGTCACCTTGGAATTCTGTGCTAATCACCAAATATATGTTCAGAGAATTTTATTCAACATTTTGTGAAAGAAAAATTTTAATGAGGGGAAAGGGGGAAAAAAATCAAACTGATATTATCATGCAGTTGTTTGGTAAAGTAATTGATGGATTTATAAAAGCACCGGCACTTGTACTTCTCAAGAGAGGTGTATCATGTTGGCAACATTTGCATTGAAGCATTTCCAGAAATGTATTTTAGCCCTCCAGAAAATAAATGCTCCTCTGATAAGTTTGTAGAGGAAATAAATAGCCTGTGTTGTCTGGAGGAGTGACATGCAAATGGCGTTAAAAGCATGCATAATGGCAGTGGTAACATTTTTACATGCAACTGAAATGGGTTTTGTCCGCTGTGCGCACTGAAGTGAAGCTAGTGGTCAAAGCAGTCATTTTGAGCATCAGCCATATTCCCTCTGACGGTTAACATCCAATTACAGACATACACACATTTCAGAGTGACACCGGCACTGATCGATGTCTCCTAATTCTTATTGGTAGGCTTAGTATCCTGAAAGTCCCCTCATCTGATACCAAACCCCATTGGGGAATAAGAGGGTAAACATCCCTCAATGCATTTTATTCTTTATAATTTGACTAGCACACACAATCTATCCCTTCCAGCCTTTTTAAGACCCCTCCCCCCCCCCATCCCTCTATTGTCCCAGGTTCTGCATAATATTATAATTTGGGAATCAAAGAACATCTTTTTATCATTTCGCCCTCACTGTTTCTCAGGTTGCTTTCATTTGTTTTTTTATCGCCACACATTACTATGCACTTGCCCGTAGCTGCGTTCTCAAATAAGATCTATGCTTATTATTTGCAGGAGCTGCACCATCCAAACGTGCTTGCAGGAAATAATTCCCCTGTGCTTTCAACCTCAAAATGGCCTCCCATTTACATTATATATCCTGTTCTACGCTAAGGAAATATGGCCCTGATGGGGCCGGCATGCCTGGAGCGATTGGTTCCTTCCACTAATGGAATGGGCCGGGAGTAACTGACTGGACAGGTGTTGTCAGAACGAATCATCGAGATGAAATGCTGAATGTGTGAAACGGCACTTCGGCAAATACTCCCATGCTACACTGCGGAACGTCTGTGCCGACTGCCTACAAAGAGTTCATTTCTCATGAAAGGGAATTTCAAATATTTACGATACGGAAAAGCCCCAGAGAAGCGGTAACTCCTTGAAATGTCCAAACAGCCCTCCAAATTTTTTTCTTTCTTTAGTTACCAACTACCTCGGTTTAAATCTCTTAAGAGATTTGAGTCATGCATACATATTCTATTCTCTATGAATAGTTGTTCCTGAGATTACTGTGGTTGGTAGAAACTGGCTGCCAGATTGGTAGAAAACCGCTGTCTTTTTCTTGGACTGCAGTAATCTTGGACAGAAATATCCAGCTGAATAAAACGCCTTGTTTACAAAGGTCCGGATAAGCAACTAGCGTTTATATGCGTACATATTCTATATCCGTACATATTCTGTTCTCTATGGATGGGTGTATTTCTTGAGTACTCAATTAGATCCAGCTGAAATACTTCACAGGGTCCATAATCAGACCGTGGTCCAAGTGATGACCCTTGATCTTGGGAATACAGACAATTTGTATGCTTCATTATGTTAAAAGAGTTGCTGTTCATAATTATTATTTATTTATTTTTCATGAGCTGAACATGACTTGGCTGATTTAACTGGAGTGGAATTTGTTTATGTACAACAGAGTTTGTTCATTCAGAGGGCAGGGGGTAATGACATGCTGAATCTATAGTAAAAAATAATAAAAAATCACAAAAAATCTTTGCAACTACATCAGTTTTTTTTTTCCTTGGTATAGGAACTTGCTTGTGGTTTTCTTTTAAACTGAAATAAGAGCCAGAGCTGAGAGACAGAGCACATCAATGGCTGTACATCAGTGATCACTTATGTCCTTTGTACTCTAATGCTTCCCCGATGTTACTTTTTGTACAATGCTTATAGCACTCAATGCTAGAGTCCTATACAATCCTCCGCTGCTGATTGCTTTACCGACCAGCTGCTGATGGAGCTTGTTTTTAAACACCTCTTCAGAGTTTTTCATTTAACTTCAGTAACCATTTTATCCTGGTCGAACCTGAGCCTATGCTGGAAACAACGGGTACAAGGCATGAATACACCCTCAATAGGATACCAAGTCTATCACAGGGGATCATGAACACGTACAGTATTCACACCTAGGGACAGTTCAGACTAGCCAATCACCCTTCTGACAAGTAGTGGGAGGAAACTATAAAGCCTGAAGGAAGTCATCACTGGCCTGTTCATTTGGGATCGAAATCGACATCACTGGTCATAATGAGGAAACGTTCACAAAGTTAAGAGCAGCGGAAATGTACCTGAGACTATAGGTTTTGTATTGAACGGTGAAATACTGAAGAATAGTTAAACAGTTGTGTCTCAAATAGCACGCTTCACATGAATTTAGTGCGAGTAGTATGCTCTGTTAATACCCTGATGACTGTGGAAAGATGACTGTTGCAAAAAGTGTGTTCACCCTGGGAAGATTAGGAGGACGTAAGTAACTGACGTAACCAAGAGTAACTGTGGAGTGCTTTTTCCCTAAGCAGTCAATTTCCTGATCTTTATCATTTTTTTTTTTTAAATAAAAATTTTTGCAAAAAAAAATGAGCAAACTGCTTAATCTTCTTAATTTCCATGTAGTGCAAAACATAAGCTTAATTTCAGACATAGACTGATCAGCCATAACTTTAAACTCACCTGTCTAATATTGTGTAGGTCCCCATTGTGCTGCCAAAGCAGCCCTGATCCATCAAGGCATGGACTCCACAAGACCTCTGAATGTGTGCTGTGGTATCTGGCACCAAGACTTTGGCAGCAGATCCTTTAAATCCTGTGAGTTGCGAGGTGGGGCCTCTGTGTATTGGATTTGTTTGTCCAGTACATCCCACAAATGCTCGATCAGGTTGAGATCTGGGGAATTTTTAAGCCAAATCAAAAACTTGAACTTCCTCAAACCATTCTTGAACAATTTTTTTGCAGTGTTGCAAGGCGCATTATCCCTGGATAAAGGGGTGTACTTGGTCTGCAGCAATGTTTAGGTAGGTGGTACGTGTCAAAGTAACATCCACACGAATGCCAGGACATACAGTTTCTCAGCTGAACATTTCCCAGAGCATCACACTGTGGACGCACCCAGCCGTCCACAGGATGTAAAGGAAAATGTGATTCATCAAACCAGGCCACCTTCTTCCATAGCTCCGTGGTCCAGTTCTGATGCCCACGTGCCCCTTGTAGCCACTTTCGGAAGTGGAGAGGGGTTAGCATGGGCTCTCTGACCGGTCATGGGCTATGCAGCGTCTTCTGACACCATTTTATCATAGCCAGCATTAACCCTTTTCAGCAATTTGAGCTTCACTAGCTGTTCTGTTGGACCAGACAGACATGCCGTCACTCTGCACACACATAAGATAATACTCTATTAATCCCCAGATGGAGAAATTAGGGTGTTAGGGTACATCAATGAGCCACAGAACAGGATCTGTGAGACACTCCAAGAGTACAGACAGGAATAACATGACTAATATTAAATAATTAATTGGGAATGTGGTCAGTATGCTTGGACACACAACAGGGAATAGTGGTGGACTGAGTGGTGGGTCCAGAAAGCCAAAAGACACCTGGAACCACTGGCAATATAGAAATAAAACTGTAAAACACAGACACCAGGTACATGATTTAAAAATCCAGGACCATGCAAGTTGGCATTGGATTTCTTCTGAAAGGCAAGTCAATTAAACCTCAGCAAACTTTATTCCAGAGCAGCGCAATATGACAAAAACGGCTTTAATCACACAGTGAATAGCTTTAAGCCTTCTTTTATGCTCAAGGTCTTGAGCATCTCCAAGGACTTCTTCCCCATCTCAGCATAAACCCTGGGCCGCCACCTCCCTCACGGCTGGGGCAGCGTCGTCACTTGTCCTGTGACCTGTGACTCAAAACACCTCTGTGTTTAAAGCACTGATGACCCAACTGAATTAAAGTGTTGCCAACACAACTTCCAAAAAGCATGTGCTGCTATTCTCTGTGAGGCTAACACTTAAATATTACCTCAGCTAACCAACCAACGCTATCACAGCTCTTCCATTATTTGCCATTAAATCCTAAAATATTACACAGTACTACACTATTTCACAGCCACCGGATCCACTGACTTCTGCATATGATTTGTTGGAGGTCTAGGAAGCTTGACGGAGCACATATTTGGGATTTTCTTGCTCAGATGGAATTGCTCAAAATACACACAAATTGCACAAAATTAGCTATTTTATCATGATTTTCTAGCCTAAGTTATGAAATTCCTGCATTCATTGCCAAAAACTAAAATGACAGAAGAGGATAAATGTGACAATAAATGGAAACAACTTTGCCTCCACCTCATATATCCTCATTTAAGGATTTCTTGGTAATGAATGTCCAAAATCTGACATTTTTCCCTCCATATTGAGGAGTATACTGCAATTGCAGAGTTGCATGAGGATGCCAAGAACTAAATTCTCTGTAGTAAAATGCTTGAAGCACAAATTTACTGCTCTTAATTCGATTAGTCCGCAAACAAGACCATTTATTTTCAATATACTGTACATGAGATTTTGTTTCCATGTTTCATTTCTTGTTTGGATTGGCTTGTGGGCGGCAAAAGTATAATTGTACTACACTTGTAATCTCATAACAATAACTATTATGGTATAATTACATTTTAGACAGGAAGTGGTTTGCAGTCTATCCCAATTGAAAACACTTTACGGGTTATTTGCTATTTTGTCCATCCTTGTGAGAGTCCTTTGTGCTCAGAGGAACTTAAAAGGACTTTACGAATGTGTTTTTTGTCTAAATTACTTTCTGTAGCTATTACTTTCTGTGCCCCTGGTATAACTCGTGTTAAATGTTTGAAAAAATGTTGCATGATGCATCAGACCTAGTATTATTGGTTTCTTTTACATTGACAGACCATACCACGAGTAGGTATTACTGATCAGAGCAGATGTATATCTAAAGGATTTGTACAGTATATGGGCTTTGACTCTCCATCTAAAATCTGTCTATTCGTGGTGTTTAACTGAAAATTACATAAGATTGTATACACGTGTCAAATAACAAGAACCTGATGCTGGCTACACCTCTGGATCAGAGATCTGATCATTGTACATTTTATCATTAATTCCTTTACAAATTTCTAATCTGTAAATGAAGAATCATCATTGCCATTACTGTATTTGACCTGTGTATGTTTAATAATTCAATGCCTAATTATTATTATTTTTTTCCCCCTCTTTCTCCCATCTGCATGATCATTCCCTGGAGCAGAAGATTACCCCGTGGAAGGTAAGAACACTGTTTTCACTTGCTCACTTTGAAGGCGACTTGCCATTTGCTGGTGTTAAAAAAGCTGGATCCTAACACGATGAATTTGTGCTCCCTCATCCGAGGGGCATTGTCAGCTTGGACTGCGGTTTGGATGACTTTCAGGGGCTTTTGATTTGCTGCTACAAACCAAAGATTGATTTCTTGAACCCTTCTTCTTCACCCTCTCAAAGCAACCCTTTCCGTTTTCTCATTACTTGATTTTTATTTTGGTTTGTACCGAGTGCTTAGTTCTGATGTGTAATGGATCTTTTGGATAAAAAAAAAAATCACCTGATTATTTGGGGTAAATAATAAGCAGTAACGTGTATTACATTAAGCAGAGACGCTCTCCTTGACTACACGTGCTACATTTCCGATTAGATCATTATGTATGCATCCTCCAGGCTATAATTAGCTCGGTGTACTCTTCTGGGGAAATCACAACTTTTAATGGGGTATTTGTTTAATGGGTAGAATGCAAACCACAGCCATCTCCCCGTAGGAAGCCATGCATTATTCTACAGGGTCAGTGCTCTAAGGGTAACCTGCCAACACCAGTATGCCTCATGGCTCTCAGAAACAGCAGTGAAGGTGCTGTTCTTCCTTATGCTTGGAGAATGTTGGTTATATACTAATGGATTCCCTGCTGGCTGAGTTTGACTGTAATTGATAGGTGGTATGCACAGGTCTGGCTCTTTCAGGCTTGTTTCCTGGGATAAGCTGCAGGTATCTGTGAATGCTGCCTATCAGATTTCACTGCTGATGAATTACCCCATCTATACAGACTCAAGTCTTTGGAGAGAGTCACTATGGCAACACTAACAGCGGTTTCTTGAGGAAGCAAGCTGTTATTGGTGGCTGAGGTTGAAGATTGATACCACTGGATAGGGGAAGAAGTGAAAGGGAATGTTTTTTTTATTTTATTATTTTTATTTTATATCATTGTCTAATCTGGGTTTAATCCGAAATGTAGATTTTGATCCAATATAAACAGTCCACAAGGGACAGTGGCAAGGGAAAACTTGACGTGAGGAAGGATGAAGGAATCTAGAGATGAAGGAATCCAGTCTCTTCTGGGTGACACAAGATAGTCGGACTGTAAATTAGTACAATATACAACTATAGCATCGTAAAGACGAACAGTATCAGGAATGCTCAGTATAAGTATATTTTGAATGACTCAGAAGTTCTTCGGTACGAATCTACTGTATCCATTTGTGATTATGCCCTGAAGCAAGGCTTGGACAAAAATTGATTATAAGCTTAAGTGACATGGGGCAACATCCAACATCTTTCCATTTCCTATATGGTTCCAGTACCGGAGCTTAATTCATCAGCTGCCATCGAACACTATAATCAATTGCGGCTAATAAAAAAAAAAAAAAGGTAATTTTTTGTGCTTATTTCATCATTTTGGACAGATGTTGTGACCCGTGCTAGCTTTCTTTATGATTGGCCCCTGCTGTAAAATAAATAAATAGCATAATTATGCTGAATGACTGGCCCAAAATTGCCAACAAGTGTGTGTGTGTGTGGGGGGGGTGGTGTCTAATCACGACATAAATCTCCACTTGATTTGTCATGTCATTTGAGTTCTGTGAGCTTGTTTTAAAGATCAAACCACCACTGATGGTGACAAGGTCAAATACAAAGTACAGCTGGGCGGAATATTAGGGGTGAGTTTAAGGTAGGGGTGTAATGATCCAATGGAGCGTAATGTTCAAGATGAGGCTCTCAATTCGTCACATCTTGGTGTCAAACAGTATATTCAGCAGACTGTAGAATAAAGTACTGTTGGCAATTCGTCATAAAATACCAGGAGCCAAATTTGATTAAATACCACATTCGCCTGAATCTCTGCTGAATTTCGGCAGACTGATTCAGTCAGATATGAGCCTCTACTCGGTAGTAGAGAATGCAGGAAACACACATCTAGTGCTTCAGAGATCAACATGCCTGAGAGCATTGTTAGCTAACTGCATGATGGGGAAATAAAACGCGCCATGCTTCAGACACGCCCCATTGAGAGTGCCACCAGTGTAAGCTTGGCCAGAGATGTAATGCTTAATTAGCCATGTTTGTTTATTTATTTTATCCTAATATACAGCTTTTTGTTTCATTTTATGCTCCTGAGATCCAACTTCTAATGTTGGAGCATAGGGGTGTCTGGGTTTGGCATGCTGAAAAGGTGGAAACTACTCGGGTTTTCTACTTCGAGATTTCTGGGGGGGGATCATGCATCAATACCCCCCATATTCATATGTATAACATATATAGTAAACATACATCTCGCATACATATGGATCAGAGTTTCTCGGGTGATAGCATGAGTTGAGAGCAATCCTGACCGGGTGGAGTGCGCCAGTGAACCGGAATGTGATGAAGTGTCCTGATCAGTTTCACTCGGCTGCCTGGCAGGGAGTGAGAGGAATGTCTCTCCCGCTGGGAAAGCTGCACTGTTGACATCAGAGTTGAGCCGTCTCGCCCTGAGAACATACTTATTTACATTTCACAGGGAAAAAGGTTGATGCAGGGTGGTTTGGCGAACTCGAGCTGATGCAATACTTGTAAAACTATGCTAGTCAACAACAGGTGCCTGTAGTTTATTTCAGAATGCCTGTGTTGGGTTTAATTCAAACGAATGATGTCTTCTATGTCTTGTATCACTTTTTTTCTCCAAACGTGACAATATTTTCTATAGCGGGAGCTTGGGCAGTAGTTCCAGCAACACTCGTTTTCATACGTTATCACTTCTAGAGCAGAAGCTCTAGAATGGGGACCTTTTCGGACATAAAAATGTGTTATTTGACAGTGAAAACACTCTTGTTGAGAGGGTGAAATTTTCTCATTCTTATTATTTTTCCCTGAATTTTCTCCTTAATTTAGTCTTGGAAAAATTCCCACCCACCAGCCAGCTCTCCCTTACCAACCCAGAAGGCTAACACAGTGAGAAGACTAGCACATTCTTCCTCTGAGAAACCTGAAGCCACCGACTGCATCTTTTTGAACTGCTGCTCCTGCTGTGTCGCATGGCAGCGTAACACACTCGGAGGAAAATGCTTTCCACATGCAACAGTGTAGCGAAGCCCATGATTGGCAGCTATGATTGTTAGGGTAAAGAGTTTACAACATTGCTCCCACCCACAGAGCACGACTCTCTCGCAATCTCTTGTAAACTCGCAGTCTGCGGACAATAGGGCGAACGCTTTTTCTGTAGCGCCACTCAGAAGCCTGAGAAGACTTTTCTGGTTTCTCTGTAGCTTGACAAGCTGCATTTGTTTGTTTTTGACTTGCGAATGTGAGACATGAGAGATGAGCTGTTATAACACAGTGATAACAGGAAGTAAAACCCCAAAGTAACAACACAAACTGATGAAAAAAAAAACAACGGACATCAAAATTAATAGTTGGCAAAGGTATATGATTTAAGAGGAATAACTTCAGGGTGTGCTTTTACAGAACAATAATCACCTTCAGGCTGGAAATCACCTGAAATCACCTGATCATCCCTCCAGTGTTTTGCTCCTTATATATATATATATATTTTTTTTCTTCTTTTTTTTTTCTCAACAGTACTCAGTGCATGTATTTGAATGCTTACGTCACACCAGATATTTAGAATGTTCTCGACTCCTCTACTGACCAAAAAGATCCATGAGGAATCCTGCGATGGACTGGCACCCTGTCCAGGGTGTACCCCGCCTTGTGCCTGATGCTCCCTGGGATAGGCTCCAGGTTCCCCGCGACCCTGAAGAAGGAGTAAGCGGTAGAAGATGGGTGGATGGATGGATTATTCCTTAGTGCTTTTCTAGGCACTCAAAGCACTTAACATTGTATGGGAGGATCTCCTCAAATCCCACCAGCGTGTGGCATCCACCTGGATGATGCGATGGCAGCCGTAGTGCGGTGGTGAGGACAGGAGAGTGATGTAACCACTTCAGAAATGGAGATTATAAGGTGGCCATGATAGATAAGGCCAATGGGGGAATTTCAGCAGGACACCGGCATTATGCCCTTACTCTTTAAGAGAAGTGTCCTGGGATTTTTAATGACCACAGAAGGTCAGAACCTCAGTTTAACATCTCATCTGAAAGACTTGTCTTTACAGTAATGTGTCCCCGTGACTATACTGGGGCATTAGGACCCACACAGACCACTCAGTGAGCACCCCCTCTCTAATGCCACTTCCAGCAGCAACCCTAGTTTTCCCCAGGAGATCTCCCATCCAGGACTGGCCAGGCTCAACCCTGCTTAGCTTCTATGGGAAACTAGGCTCTCATAATGTAACCCAATGTTTGCATGCACATCTGTTATTGCCCTTATAAATGCTTTTACATTTTATGGCATTTGGCAGACGTGCTAATCCAGACCGACTTACTTATTTATACAACTGAGCAATTAAGAGCCTTGCTTTAGGACCAAGCAGTGTCAGCTTGACAGTGCTGGGATTTGACCTTTTGACTTTCCGATCAGTAGTCCAACATCTTAACTACTGAGCTACTAATGCAATGTTCTTCCTTCATAGATGTGCTCACTGTCAAGGGGTATTTGAGGCATCAGTTTAATCACTTAATTACTACTGGCAAACAACTCCCATGGACACCTTCTAAGGCCAAGCATACTTAAGACGGATCCTTAATTGTACACCAGCCGTAGTTTCGTCCCCTGCAGTTCACTCTACACTGCCCTATTTTAGGGAGTTTTGTCTAATTATGAGCATTGACCGAGTGCTCAAAAGGTTGTCCAAGATTGATGAGATCCAGGCAGCTTTAAAACCCAGTAGGAGGAAGCAACACTGAACCTGGAGGTAATTTGCTGAGAAAGCTATGGAAATTGATGAGCTGGAAGTACAGTGACCTGGTTTTACAACTGAAATCTGACACACTTTTTGTATAACCAGAGACACCAGAGGCCACCGTTTACCTAGAATAAATACAGACTCCAGGAAGATGGTGAAATTGTTCTTAGGACAAATTGTTGTCTTTTTTAAAAATGGGTCACGGTCAGGTAAGTTCAGAGGTGTTTTTTTGTGTTTGGATCAAAGCATCCAGTGTTTTTCTTTGATCTTAATCTTGTCAGAACATTACTAATTCCTTTTTGGAATACTGGAGATTAAATTTGATCCAAGGATGATTGAAAAATCTGGGAATGGACTGGAAGTTTAAATGCTGTAGGATTATATTCTGGATTGGTAATGTGTTCATTAAAGATTCTTCTGGAGGATCTAAACTAGATTTATTGATTCCCTGAAATGGAAGGATGATGCTATTTAAAAAAAAAAAAGGATTTTATTATTTTATTTAAAGGAATGACAAAAAAAGAACGTCTAATAAGACTGCAGTGTTGGAGCGTATTAACCTATTTTTCCTGATCATTGTCCTACTTTTTTTTTTTGTACTAATCCGTTAGGAACATACAAGCAATGTTGACTAATCCTGCCTTTACACCATGATTCTGGGTGGTTGGTTTGTATTTTTTTTGGTTACTTCGCCCAACATGACACTACATCGATGGTTAAACATGTCACATTATGCATTCCAGACCCTTTATCTTATTATTTATTGCTATTATTCTACAGACAGCTTGTTTTCTGCAGAAAACCAGATACTGCTAATTGATGATATAGGCAGAATGTAGTCATTTTCTTTAATCACAGGTTCTTGGCTGACAGGCACGGAACCCGATGTGGTTTTCTGTTGTTGTAGCCCATCTGCCTGAAAGATTCGACATATATGTTCTTGTATGTTTTTCTGCTCACCATAGTTGTAAAGAGTGGTTGAGTTACTGCAGACATCCTATCAGTTTGAACCAATCTGATGATTCGCCTCTAAATTCTCTCAACAAGCCATTTGTGCCCAGAGAACTTCTGAAATACTCAAACCAGCCCATTTGGAATTCCACGGTCAAAGTCAACTGAGATCACATCACATAATTTCACCTTTCATAGTAATTGCATCTCTAAATAATGGAGAGTTTTGTGTGACTTTTGTTGGTTTGGTTTTGCTCGCCCCTTTTCCGAAGGGGGTTTGATGGGCGCCCGGTAACACACTTACATGGCTCTCACACAGCCCATAAAACAGCTGTAACCCATAATCCAACGATAACTCATCCTAATGCAATATTCAGTGTTTTCTATTTTGTGCACATGACTTGTGCAACATCCTGGCCAACTTGCATAATGAAAATAAGTAATGTCCAGATAAATATCCGGAGAAGGTGTCTGTAATTAGCCACAAAGGTTTTAGTGGGAGTAGAAGCTCTGAACTATGAAAACACTGATCCTCAGAGAGTTCTTTGCCGTGAGGTGCCATGTTGAACTTCCAGTGACCAGTATGAGGGAGTGTGAGAGCGATGACACCAAATTTAACACACCTGCTCCCCAGTCACACCCGAGACCTTGTAACACTAACAAGTCACATGGCTAATTTGGCCCAATTTGGACATTTTCACTTAGGGGTGTACTCACTTTTGTTGCCAGCGTCAATGTTTAGACATTAATGGCTGTGTGTTGAGTTATTATGAGGGGACAGCAAATTTACACTGTTACACAAGCTCCACATTCACTACGTTACATTGTAGCAAAGTGTCATTTCTTCAGTGTTGTCACATGAAAAGATATAATCAACTATTGTGTGCGTGTGTGTTATTATTATTATTATTATTATTCTTCTTCTTCTTCTTCTTCTTCTTCTTCTTATTATTATTATTATTATTATTATAGAAAGACCAATTATAAATTATGTGTATACGGTACAACCTGGAGCCTGCATATATAAACTGATCAGCCATGATGTTAAAACCACTGACAGGTGACGTGAATATCTCTTTTTTTGTAAAATGTATTTTGAATGAATAGCTCTTACTAGCATATTCCTATTTTGTAACTCCTATGCAAAATGAGTAAAAGTTGGGAGGTCTGCTCTCCTGCATGTCAGTGGACTACTAAACCATCCTGGGCCCCTCATCCAGTCTAGAACAGCTTCCCAATGACGGCGAGGTTGTCTTATGTAATTGGAAAATCAGATTTAAAACAGAATGCACACATATCAGTTTGAATCAGACTAACATGCATAGAAAACACTCGCTCCCTCCTAGCACTGGCGGTTGTAGAATTGGCCTCGTTTTCTGTTGTCTTATCCCTCTCCAGCAGACGGACTTGAGTGAGACCCTAAAGGCATAAAGGCTGGCTTTAGCACAATCCTTAATCCTATGTCATAAATCAAAGCTCTGCACAGATCCAGCTGCCTGGGTATCCATTTTGTGCACACACACACTTTTTCTGATTTCACTGCACCCTTCTCAGTGCCACTGTTAGAGCTTGTGTTAGAGAGATGTTGAACGGTGCAGATTTGATAGAGCCACTGTTATAGAGTAGCCTATATCCCAGATGAATTGGGGTTACAGGGCATTTGGAAATGGTGTTGCCTTTGTCTTTTCTCTTATTGCTTCTCTTCCACCACTGTGATTTAGCTGCACTTTGAGCAACCATATGTTGTTCTCTTACTACTAGTATTATAAATTGTTTCTCTCTGTGTCTCCTGACTATTCTTTTCACCGTTTGCATTCCTCGTTCTTAACGCAGGCTTTTGTGTAGCGGTCTGGGGGAAAAAAGCAGTGGGTTACATGGACTCCTATAATTTAACAAAGCATAGACATTTCACCAAAACAGCGTGGAAGTGTTTTTATTTAGGCTGCTAGTCAAAGTTGTTTTGGTTCCCTGCATGGAAAAGATCAAGTCAGTTAAGGAGCAGTGGTCAAAACAGTCTGGCTTAAGATGTCCAAAAACCTTGCTGGCTAAGTATAAATTCCTCACAATTGTTGGATAAGGAAATGGACGTAAGCCTGATAATTCAGTTGATATTCGGTTACTGGCTCTATCATCATCAAAACACAGAAGGGAGCTTGAAAACCCTGTACGAAGTTTTCTAATCTTTAAACTACCAAATAAAAAATCAATTACAAACAACTGACAGAATAATTAAGTTCAGTGACGTTATGATAATGAGCCTCATGTTTAAAGTGATTCGCCTGAGTGATATTTAATATTATATTATTATTATTAGTAGTAGTAGTAGTAGTAGTAGTAGTAGTAGTATTATTATTATTATTATTATTATTATTATTATTATTAGTAGTAGTAGTAGTAGTAGTAGTAGTAGTAGTATTGTTATTATTATTATTATTATTTATTATTATTATTAGTAGTAGTAGTAGTAGTAGTAGTAGTAGTAGTAGTAGTATTATTATTATTATTATTATTATTAGTAGTAGTAGTAGTTAGTAGTAGTAGTAGTAGTAGTATTATTATTATTATTATTAGTAGTAGTAGTAGTAGTAGTAGTATTGTTATTATTATTATTATTATTATTAGTAGTAGTAGTAGTAGTAGTAGTAGTAGTAGTAGTAGTAGTAGTAGTAGTAGTAGTAGTATTAGTGTTGGTGTTGTTATTAATAGTAGTGCTATCATTAATATTGTTTATTATTATTAATTATTAGTAGTAGTATTGTATTGCTGTAGTAGTAGTGTTGTTGTTAGTATATATTAGTATTGTTATTATTTATTAGTAGTAGCAGTAGTATTTGTTGCTAGTATTACTAGTAGTAATAGCCAAAATTTTGGACCAATGCAAAAAAAAAAACAATTCCACTATAGCATTTAGGACAATGTTAGTCAAATTTAGGCAAAAAGTACAAAATGGTTTAAAATGTTTGGTGCCCTGAGTATCCAGACTTCTCATTTTGTGGCATCGCTATGTCAGTGTCCATCCATTTAAATGAATATTACAGAAAATTGAGAAATATGGAAGCATAAAGTATGACGAAGTAAGCCAGGATTGGTTTCATGTTTCTCACACTGAGTGAACTAATATTCCTTTATCATCAAACAGACAATTAAAATATGATGTCAAACACATAAAAACATGAATGTGGAGCTTGTGGTTTAACACACCGCACAGTACACAGATGGAAAATAAGGAATTATGAAAATTGGATCTCTGTCTCAATCTCAGTTGAGCCATTCAGCTCACACACCACCATTTAATAACTTGGCCGCTCACCCATGAACTGAGTTGCGGTGTTCGAGCACAAAAAAAAGTTTCACTATTTTGACAGCCTACATGTCATTCACATTATAGCAGCTATTTAAATAGTATTTCTAATACTGTGTGAATTCGTCATGAATCAAATTGAGCAGATGTGTCTTCTAACCCCTCCCCCCTCTCCCCCAGTACTGCTTTCTCTGGGAGGTCACTAATGTGTTTGAATCTAACACTAATGGAGATGAAGCTCATGCCGAGCACACTGAGCCATTCAGACACCTCCAAATAAAGCCTTTCATTTAGCAGAGGCCTGGTCGATCTTAAATCTTTACCTGGATACCGGCATCATGGGAGTAGTTTGCTGTATTCAATAAAAGTCACGATGTATATACTATTGTTTAAGAGCTTGAGTGGCTAAAATCACTTTTTTTCTTTTTCTTATTCCTCTTCAATTCCAGCACAAGGTATAGTTCAGTTAAGCGATACACTACCTTGTCTCCACTTTTGGTTTTTCTAATTCTTTTCTTAAGTTTCATGACTTTACAGTTTTTATAGATGGGTATTTTTATGTAGCTTTATAACCACATTTGAGGACTCATCCACAAAGGAGCTATATTTCCAAACATCACAATGAACACAGAATAGTTGGATAGTCAGGAAACTAAAAGAAGAGCATTCTCCACAACCGTACATGAAACATCTTTGAAACATCATACGCTTGTGAACTCTTCTACATTATTTGTAGTTCTATAGAACGCAAAGTCGATTTTTAATCTTGCTTTCACCATTCTAACAAAAACCACGTTTACATCACCGTCTAATGACTCTCCTCTTTAATTCCTTCTGCTCAGGTAGATTGCCATTTTTGCTTGATCTAATACAAAATTAAATGGCTGACATTTCACTCTCCACTTCTGACTGTATCTAAAACCAAGAACAAACAAATGCTTAGAAAACTTTTCTCCAAACATCATGATCATGCATTGTAACAGCTGAAACAAGGTGCATAATCTGTTGCACTCCAAAAAGCAGTGATGAACTGTTTCCCTCTGTAAACAAAAAAGGACAACTATCACTTACACTGGGCTTAATAACAGAAATAAAAGCATCGATGGTTATAATACCGTGTAAGATTATTTATTGTAAATCCACGACCCTTTTAGTCAGCGGTGGTTTGTATAAGGCTCTCCATGCAGGAGACCTCACTGTCAAGCCCTAGATGTGCTCTCCAAGAAGTGTCAGTCCATACACTTAGTATAACTTTGTTTAAACTTTAACAAACAAAACATACATAACTTTTCCCCCTTGACATCCAACCTGTTTGCGAGAGTCTCTCCAGAATCTAACAGTTGACCAGTAAAGTCTTTAAAATCAGGAAGAAGAGTCACTTCAGGAAACGTATCATCAGCAGTTGGTTGACAGTGTCCGTTACAGTAATTGTTCAGCAGAGAGAGTTCTGTTTTTGTGAGCTCACCCTTCCAAGTGTTGAGCAATTGACTTATGACCCTGGTAACTGTAACCCTCATATGGGAGGATAAACCTGCTGCGACAATCCCAGTGACAATCCCAGCCGAAGAGAACAACTTCATCATGACAGGGTCCTGCTATGCTCTCCATGTTGAAGTGAGTCCCATGCACCACTGGCTTTTTCAACAGCCATGATGGGGACTCACAGCCTGTTTTTCCTCTGTTTATGGAACATCCCTCAAACAGTAAACAGTCCTTGGTAGAACTTTGGGCGATTGTACAGTTTGTGAGAACTCAGGTCCGTCAACCACAAAGACTCAGTAAGATCCAAATTCCAGCCTCAGGTCAATATGCCTTGGGCTAAGGGACTCCAGACAAGAACTCTGGGCCCAACAAGGAGCCTCTGAATAAACTGGAGTTGGAAGGCGGCACCCCTGCTGGCGAGATGAATGAGTAATTGCCCCTTCTTCTTTAGGTAGAAACTGTACACTCTGAAGGACCCAGTGCAAATGGTCCCAGAAAAAGTCCTCCAACACCACTGGTATCTTAGCCAGCAGTTGTGCTGGATGGTCTACACATGATAATCGATGCCACAGTATAGATGACACCAAGTTCTTGATCACTAGTGTACGACCCCTGAAAGACGTGGCAAGATCCATTTCCATTTTGTAAGACGTCCTTCAACCTTCTCTAAATCATTATCATAATTTTTACACACAAATGTATCAGAGAGAGATTCGCATGATCTACTTTTGGTTGGCTAATATAAGTAAATTGTAAAAGAATTTTGACCTGATGTAGGGTAAAGGGATAAATAATTTAAATGATATATGAAATTTCTTTACAATAATTTTATATATATATATATATATATATATATATATATATATATATATATATATATATATATATATATATATATATATATATGTGTATGTATAAGAAATTAGCATTGCCTCTTAGTGACTGCTTTGTTTAAGATTTCCACCTTTCATGCTAAATACTGTGTAACTCTTGCTAATATTTGTTTTGTCTGCAGCAATATTAAAACTCATTCGACTTATTATTAGACTTATTAATATTCAAATGCATTTGAGTATAAAATTAAAAAATGGTCAAGTACTTCAGGTAATGTTAGCCTCCTTAGGTACATTGCTAGCTAGCCTGATAGATAATAGACCAAAATAACTTACTTTCTTCTTCTTTAAAAAAAAAAAATCATATCATCCAGTATGTTTATTCTTCCTTTTGACTTGCGTATGGAAATGTATTTAAAGGAATATTAAAATGGCATTATAACTGTAGAGAAGCAGTGATTTTTTTACAGTAATAGAAGTTGTCTACTCTGGAAACAGTCCCATCAGTGAACCTCTACAGAACCATATTTCACACTAGGAGAAATGGTACTATTCTGTATGCTTGTATCACATCTCTCTGTTTGTGCATTATACACACCATATCGGTCAATTTCACATGTCAAATATTTACATTTCTCTCTCGGGCCTCCCCTGAGCGCTGGGAGAATGTTGGAAGAAGAAGGAGCACATACATCACATGTCCAAGCTTGTTAGAAGGCTCAAGTCAGAGAGAAGGCTCGAGTCAGAGAGCAGGGTCAGCCATGGTACTGCAACCCTGGAGCAGAGCAGGTTAAGGGCCCAACTATGGCTTAGTGGTGCTGGGTTTGAACCCCTGATCTTCTGATCAGTAATCCACAGCCTTAACCGTTGAGCCACAACTGCCACCTTGTAAAATATTGTAGAACGTCGGCTCTAACCGCAGTAAACTTCTTCCTTTAACAAGCTGACATTTGTCAGCGGTGTGCTGTGAGTCTAAGGATGCGAGTTATTTGCGAGACAGATGTATAAATGACTAACTCCTCCACGAGAAAGCCCGCAATTTCACTTTCGAACTGTTTTGGAAAACAGCCCACGAAAAATAACACCCAGGGATTTGATGTGGTTTTTCACAAATCCAATCTGATCTCGGTCTGATATTTCTCTCTGAGTGAAAACTCTTCTTGTTCTCACGCAATGTCGATGTGGAGCTTTTCCTCGATATGCACAGTAAAACTTGCTGATCGCACCTTACAGCTCTGATAAATCCAACACTGGGTGTACCACACCCCACTGTGAATGTGTGATCGTGTGTGTGTGTGTGTGTGTGTGTGTTGTGTGACAGCCCTGAAGATGTAGGCGTACTCTTTGAATATTTCTCAGTAGACAGCGGTGAGATAACAGCGCTCTACCCCATGCATAGGCATGCACAAATGCATACACATCCACCCACACACACTTGGTTCACATAAGAGAGACTTGTGGACTCTCAGGTCAAAATCCACAAGATAAAAACAGTGCAAAGGAGAAACCAACAGCTACTCGAATGCGTCTTTCATACCCCGCGTCCTTTCCCCTTCAGTGAGCTGCCTTTTCTATTTGGTCTGACCGCTCTTGTAACACTGTAGCACAAGATTTTTAAAATAAGTGCTGGGGCTAAACTATAGATGTCAGCACCTCTGTGGTAGGTTTCAACATCGTTTCATTATGTAAAGAAACTTTATTTTAAAGGTTCATGTCCTGGGTTCCCGTCTTAGATGAGTTTTGTTTGCGTGTTAGCTTGGAGTTCACTCACTAGGCTGTTCACCATCTAAGTAGTAACATACTTCTGACCTGTGAAGAAGTAAAATAAGAACGAGACCAAAAAAAAACATTCTTCTAAAATGTCACCACTATGCACTATATAGATTTCACGAATCAGCAAAACCAGCTAACAAGCTCTCAGTATGTGGGGAAAGACAGTTGGTTCCTCAAGAGTCTGCTGAAAGACGGCAGTGTTCTTCGGATCTGTTTACTGCTGCGTAATTCTGTACGCGTTAGGAAGTAGCATGCGAGTGTTTCTCACGCTTTTAAAATCCCCCCAATAGGGAATTTAGAGATTCTCTTTCTGATGCACCTGGATGTGAGATGAAGCTTATTTCAGAAGAAAGCATAACGTTCATACATTTCTTCAGTAGCTGAATACCTTCCGGCATTTTTTTTTCTTTCTCACTGTATTTATTTATCTTTATTTATATTCTGCTGGAATGTGTTTATTCATTTGTTCTGGTTCCGGATGCAAATCTTAATGCAGGTGAACTTCACGCTATCATGATGGAGTTTTGCTTTAAACTGCTCTGAATGTTTGGGTTTTTATAAATAGCGCGAGAGAGAGAGAGAAGGGGGGCATTCAGAGAGATGGATAGGGAAAGTGTGAGATGGAAACAGGCAGTCAGAGAGAGAGGGAGAGAGAAAGGCAGAAATATCGAGTCAAAAAGTGAGAGAGGGATTGAGCGAGACAGATAGAAAGAGTGAGAGACAGACAGGCAGTCAGAGAGAGACATATCGAGTCAGAGGGAGAGATTCTGAAAGGGAGAGGAAGACCAGCAGAGACTGAGGCAGACAAAAGACGGACAGAAAGAAAGAGAGTGAGTGAGAGATACGGAAAAGGAGAGAGGAGAAAGACAGACAGAAAGAGGCAGACAGTGCAATAAACAAGCAATGAGAGAGAGATTATGAAATAGAGACAGGCGGAGAGAGAGAGAGAGAGATTTGCAGGTAGAGAGAGAGGCAGGCAAAGAGAGAGAGGGAGAGAAAGAGAGAAGGGGAGACAGAGAGAGAGATTCTGAAAGGGAACAGAAGACCAGCAGGGAGGGAGGGAGGGAGAGAGAGAGAGAGAGATTTGCAGGTAGAGAGAGAGGCAGGCAGAGAGAGAGAGAGAGAGAGAGAGAGTGAAGGAGTGGCAGAGAGAGATTCTGAAAGGGAGCGGAAGACCAGCAAGGAGGGAGAGAGAGAGAGAGAAAGAGAGAGACAGTGAGTGAATGAGGGAGATGGAAAAGGAGAGAACAGAAAGACAGGCAGAAAAAGGCAGTCAGTGAAATAGACAAGCAATAAGAGAGACTGGCAGAGAGAGAGAACGATAGAGAGATAATATAATGAATATGGAAATTTAAGAACAGTAATTGTTTTTCCGTTTTCCTAAAATCCCTCTTCTTACCTAAATGTATAAATCTTTCCTTGACGACTCAGAGATTCATTTAGCCATCGCCGATGATCATGCTTACTCACTTTCCCCATTTTACCACATTTTCATATCTAGAAGCATGGCCTCATCAGTTAAAATAACACACATTCTGCGTAATTGGCTTGACATTTCGGTTGCTTCAGCTGAGCAAATATATCACAGTCCCTCATAACACATGGTTTTATTCCTCAGCCGAACCTCCTTCCATCTCGTTTTATCTTGGTCATAATTGCAAAGTTCTTTTCTTTGGGGTCACTTGTATTAGACCGATAAGTACAGAAATTAACAGTATTGGTGTAGCAGCTTGTTTGTGCTTTAGAGCATTAATTATCCCGTTATGAAACTAGCTTGTTTATTTGTGCTGTAATTACAGGACTTTTTTTTCCTTCATTTATTTATGTAAAAAAATATATATTTATTTATTTCAAGACGCATTACCAAATTTGCATGATTTTTCACAGTCCCCAAGTGTGGTTGATTAAAAGAGACAGGTTTTTAATTTCACTTTGTCTCGGTGTTAATGAGACTTTTAGACCTATTTTTCAAAATGATTTCTCGGAAAGTATATAAAGCATTAAGTTGTCTAAATACATGTTTCATTGTGACAGAAATGCAGAAACTGATCATTTCAGATAATCGGTTATGGGCAAAATTCCACACCGATAGTTATTTCCCATTTGCGTCTGTTGCGGGAGCGGCTGAGAAGGGTCTGCTGTCATTATATGGTACGAGAGCGACCTCTAGAGGCGAGATTGAAACCATCACTGACCAATTTTGTTGTTATTTGAAGTGTTTTTTTTTTGTTGTTTTGTTTTGTTTTTAAATGTTTGTTTTTTGTTATTTGGAGTGTTGCTTTTTAATTGAATTTGGATTCATGTATTTTATTTACTTTAACATTTATTTATAGTTGACATTTTAATATTTATATATTTTTTTCATTAAAAAAAAGTACAGTACACTGTCATGGTACAGTCAGTGCTTTAAATTTTTGGAATAAAGTTCAGCAATATTTTCCATAGAGTTTTATGTTTTCGTTCAGTATACGTTTATAAAAAACGATCAGTTGATTAATCGGTTATCGGCAGGTACTGCCCAACTTGGTTATCGGAAAAATCCTCTACCAGTCGACTGCTAGTCTCTAGCATGGTTCAGAGTTCAACAATGTTTAGCAAGCTGGTTCACCGGCAAAAACGAGAACAAAAGAGTCAACACCAGGAAATGCGGAAGGAGAAAATGATGCTTGGAACCACACGGTGATGATCGACGAGACTGAGGAGAGGCAGAAACAACAGGATATGAATAACCACACTAATCAAGGACAGAACTAGGGACAGGTGCTCACATTAGGGTAACAAACCAGCGATGGGATAGAAACTACAGAAACACATGCACATAACATATTGGCTACCTAGCTTACAATAATATGATTAAACTCAGTTAGATTACTAAAATAATAATAATTTAAAGAGGAAAAAAAGGACCTCAATAGCCTTTCCTGAAGAAGCCATTGTTTGATTTCCAATGAAAATTGCACCTCCAAAATCAGGTGTAAAGCGTCTCTGACCTTTTGAAAGAAATGTTGAGCGTAAATTAGTTGTCAGAATGGAACAGGGAGAGATAATGCTTGTGATGTCAGCTCATTTGATGTATTCTGATGGCTGACCTTTGGGTTACCCAAAGTAGAGCACCTTGATGTAAGCCGAGGTTAAGGGTCAGATTTCATAGAATTGGTGAAACAATAGTGAATGAATAAATTAAAGAAATTTTATTGCATCTAATAGATGTTGTCAATAGACTCCCCGTTTCTAACTTCATATGACGTGAATTGTGGGAATGATTCACTTCACCCATTATCACACTCATTATTTGGGATTTGTTTAATACAGGCTTA